>CAMPDV010000350.1:0-329539 GCA_946699065.1 Loxodes magnus | reverse complement strand
CTTTTAAATGTAACAAGTATAATACCTTTATAAACTCCTAGAATCAACACTATTTCAACCATACTTTTCAAACATTTCCTTTAACTTCCACTAACAAACTTAATGCTAGATACTAAATCAAACCTACTCAGATCCTCTTTATAACTGCAAGTCAGATCATTCTAAGCGAGGAGAATAGCTGTGATAGAGTAAATTACTATACAAAAGATTTAGCAACTAAACTCTAAAGTCTCTTCCTCAATAATAACAAATAACTCAAAGAAGCTACTATCTAATCAGTTCTTAAACGACCAGGATTAATTTCAATCTTAAAGAATTGTAGATAAATAAGAACACAATAGTCTTAAAAAGAAGTTAAATCCTTATCTAACTAACTAAATTGCTTTATAAAGGATAATATATTTAAACAACAATAAACACCTTAAACCACTCTAGTTCAAACCAAAACTACTTTATGGTCAAAAGCACCAACACAAATTTCCAACAAGGCAAATCAACAATAGTCAAGCCAATTAAAAGTAAAAAATTTTCAAAACAAAGTAACGTTTCATAGATCTGAAGCTTGACTAATTAAAATCATTTACCAATCATTTTAAGGCAGAGGATACGGTAGTATTTTACAGTGCTAGGAAGGTGAAGATAGAGCAAATAATTAAGTAGAAGAAAACTTAATTAAAAGCTAGAAATTTAAATTTGGGAATGCTAAGATTAAAAGAAAACTTTCTAGTTCATTAGCATGATAAGAGAAGATAAATGCATTCAATATGAAAACTTTCTATCTCCATATGTATTTGAGGAGGTAAAAAGTGGTGAGTATATAATTTAAAAGTTACAAAGTTAGTATTCTGAGAGTGGCGTAATATAAAATTAATTTTAAGCAGTTCAGTCTTAGAAAGGTTGTAGCTAGCATTTAAGGAAAAAATGTACTTTAGAATATCAATTAGGAAAATAGAAACTTAAAAGAGACCAAATTAACGCTAGCAGAAGGGCTATAATACTTAGAGCAAGCTGAAAAAAAAATCCAGAATATGATAAAAGCAAAGAAGCTTCTGAAAAAAATGAGGAAAGAGAGAAATCTGAAGATTTTGAAAAAAAAAAACTTTGATTAAAGTGCGCGTAGCACCACAATGGTGCGCAGCACTATAAAATATCGTAGGGAAAGAACCGAATTATTGAAATTATTTAAAGTAGGAAAAAAGCTGAAGATACTAAAATATTTAAAATATCGAAGATAAGCTAAGAACTGAAACATAATGCAGGCATGGAAAAGAACGAAGAAATTGAAAACAATGAAGGCCAAAAAAAATCTGAAATAAATCAAAATAATATAGGTAGAGAAATAATTGAAGAAACTGAACAAACAAAATATCGAAGGTAAGCAAAGAATTGGAGTAATTGAAAATAATGAAGATAGGGAAAAATCTGAAGAAACTGAAAATAATGTAAGTATTTAAGCTCAAGACTAGAATTAATTGCAATTCATCGAAGAAAAAAAAGTTAAGATGAAGTTTTAAAAAAGATGATTTATAAGCTTCAATCAGTGAAAACCTTGTATAAACAAAATAAATACCCAAGGTTTATTTAACACAAATGGATTTCTAATTTATATGAAGATAAAGAAACAGACATAAGATATTCAATCTTCTTTTAGAACTCAAAGGAAAAGATTATTATGGATAGAAGTGAGGTAATCAACAAATTCCTCTACAACGTAGAATTTTCAGATTAACAGATAGATTTTATGAAATACAACAGTCACATTATTTATAAGAATTCTCATAAGATAAACGACAAAAGCCTGAAGTTCCTAGTCTATTATCAGAAGCATTTGTTTAAGATCAATCAGAAAAAAATTTGGATTGCAACACTGTATGAATAAGATCTTATGCTGTATTTACAAAGAGCTTGCAAGGGTAGTGGACAAAGCTAGAAGAACATTTACGGCTACGCGGTAAGAATGCTAGAGTATACAAAAATATTTGAATATAAAGGATCCATGTGTTGATATTTTTAACAAGTTATGTTAATTTATTATTTACACATCTTGAATGAAATTAAGACGTAGCATTTTTAAAATTGGTGCTAGCATATTAAAGTCTACTAATTAGTCTCTTTAATTCTAAGTATAATTAAGTAGTCAAATATAGCTTAAATTAATAAATTGAAGTTTCAAGTCAAACTTAAATAAGAAGATAGTACTACAAATTAATTATTAAGATACACAGTTTAAGTAATTAAGTACTTACTCTGATAATCTATATTTAATTTAAGTTCTCTATAAGATTTAATATTAAGAAGTTAAGGATAGACCATATCGTTTAACTATAGAATCAATTAAAATTGGTTTAAATCTAAATGCTTGAATAATCCAAGTCTCTTCTAGTGTTGCTGCTTAAGAGAGTAACTTTTAGAATTACTTTCTCACTCATATGCCTTAGTAGGGTTAAAGGACAGCTTTTAGATGTTTCTCCTTCTGATTAATGATTTCGATTTTTTTCCTACCAAGAACATTTTCATAATAGCTTTGTATTTTTTTGATTCTACTACACTAATATAAACTAGAGAATGTCTTTATATTCTACTTGGAGTACTATCAAGATTTAAGACCAGCCAAAAATGTTTTTCCGTGCTTACGTTTCACAGAAAAATTACAACTATTCTTAGCTTTATATTTTTGCTACTGCTGAAAATTAACTCGTTTTTCGTCTTCTTAGAGTGATTAATGGCTAGATTATCTGTTTATTATTGCTTAAATTTATGCATTTAATATTAAAAAGATGTATCAAAAAAATGCCGAAACCCGGGATTGAACCGGGGACCTTTAGATCTTCAGTCTAACGCTCTCCCAACTGAGCTATTTCGGCCTTCATTTTATTTGATATGATTTATTAATATTATTATAATCCTAGCTATTATATTCCATTCTGTTGTTTCCTTAATAAACTAAGAAAGCTAAATTAATAATAATAAAAAATAATAACTTTACTTATATTAATTTAAAAACTCTGTAACTAATATTTGATCAATATGTCCAGATAATTTAATTTCTTATAATTACATTCTTTAAATCATTCTTTCTTTATCATTGGAACATTTTAAGCTTTAGTTATACCTTTAAATTGTTTAAACAAATTCATTCATAATAACCTTAATTTTTTATCTTTTAAGTTGCTATCAATTTGATAGTAATATTCCTTATTCTACTTAGTCTATTAAACTGGCAGCATGCTTATTAATTAAAAATCAATTTCCTTACTTATATTTACTCTTTGTAATATTAAAATAAATTATTTTAAAAAATTGAATATTATGGAAACTTTTCTTGATGCATATAAAGTAAATTAGCTGAAATATCAAGCTATGATCTTAAAGCTTTTCTCTCTTTCTATCTTAACAATTTTGATAACTACGATATTTATAATCTTTTGTTTGCTCTCTTAATTTATAAAATTTAATTTCTTTATTTAAGAAACACTAATAAATTAAAAACTCTGAATTATGCTTTTACTATTAAATGATAAAGCTATTTATTAATAGGATATGATGAGAAAATATAGCTTGTATAATATCGATTCATTTCTATCCACCTATTTTTCATAACTGCACAAAATTTTAAATAATTTTTCTTTCAGATTTAGAAGTGTAAACACTGCTACTTCACAGCTATAAGTTAGAATTGTCTCAAACTCATAAGCTAGAATTCACATTTCTGTTCTATTAAAAGTTAATTTTAATAGAGCAAATAAAAAAGAATCAAATTATAAAATTTAAGACTGGTAGGAATAAATTTGAGAATGAGGATGTTATATGAATATTAAAAAGCTTTATCTTTTTATTTAATGGTTAATAAAATTTAATTTCTAAATTTTAGTTTTTGAATCTAGCACTCTTTTCTAACTCACCACTTATAACCTTAAATTTAGTTTAAATTTATTTTAAAACATAAAATTCTAAAATTTTAAAATTCTAAATTTGTCTATTTTATTCCAAATTCCTTTGCATAAATTTATTATTAGAATTCTTTAATACTTTTAGTTTGTGGATATTTAGTTTTTCATATTTTGCTTGAGATTATTAATATAATTTATAAAGCATTACTATCAATTAAGGTTAATTTTCCAGCTATTTCTAATAGTTTTGGAGATGGATAATTAATGAGCTATTTATCTTTCTATATTTTTCTTAGCATAAATGAAACATGAATATATATCAATTCATCAATACTTTCTTCATAGATCTAATACTAATTACATATTAACTTAGAGACAATTTATTGATCATGAAAATTCTTAATAAACCAGTTTAAAAGAGATATAAACAATGCTAAGGAAAAAATTGTTAAAACTAATTATTTCAAAATTAAAAAGAGTAAATAAATTTAGTTTCCTTTACTATATCATTTCTTAAGTAAGCAGATCCTATTTATCTATTATATATTAACTACATTTAACTACTTTCTCTCTACATTTACTTTTTAGTTAAACTTACTTTGTATATAACTTTAATAATATAGAGGTAAATACAATTTTCAAGCTTTACATCTATCTTATATCTTCAATTCAAATTTAAATAATTAAACTAAAGCAAACTTCTTATATTCATATTTTAAAGATACCTAATAAAATTAACCATCTTAAATCTCAATTATTATCAACATGAATGGATTTTTTAAATGTTGACTCATAAAGACTTAATAAGTTAATTAAAATGGGAAATAAAAAGAGAAAAAAGATTTTATCATATCTAAAATAATAGGCTAAGAAGATTGCATAATGAATGCTATTTTTTTTAGTTATTTTTATAAAAGTAAAGATTATTATATCTCTCATATCTATTTAACTACTTTTGTTTTTATATTACGTTTTCTATTAACTTTTAGTGCCTATAGATATAATCATATAGTAAAGCTTAACTTAATTAAATAAGAGTCTTTTGATATTATAGATAAATTATTAAAAGCCTTAGTTTTATAATTAATTACTTAATATATTTTTTAATTAAAACATTTATAAATTTACTTAAGAGAGAAATAGCAATGAAGATAAAATATTTAAAGCTTTTGATATACAAATAGAGTAAAAGAAGTGTTTTTTTATGTATATTAGAGTATAAAAACAGAAAGGAAAATTGAATTAGATTGAGGATATATTTAATTATATGACACTAATATCATATTAAAATATAGCAAAACACATTCAATTGTAAAAATTTTCAAATATCGAAAATAACTAACAAATAGAGAGAAATTTATTTGTTTTCTTAGATGGTATATAATACATGCAAAACCATTAAATGAACATAGCCTTTATTATTAATAAATATGCTTATAAAATACTTGTTTTCAGCTAATTAAAAGCGATAAATATAATGAGCTAACTAAACATTTATATTTAAGTTATTTAATCATAATTAAGAAATAAACAATAGTGACCCTATAAAGATAAATAAAAAATTAAGAATTATATTAACAATTTTTATTAATAAACATTGTTAATATTAAATTGAAAAGCCTACTTTTTTAAATGGCAAGCAAATTAAAAATAGAGGATAGTTATTTTATTTTTAACTTTATTAATCAATTTGATGGAAAATAAGCAAAAAAATATCTTATTGTTAAAGAAAGTTACCAGCATCTCCTTTTATTTTTTTCCATGTTGTACTACTTAAATCGTACTAATATAAAACATTTTTTATATTAAACTAAAAAACACAATTTTTACCTAATATTGGTTGAGTAAAATCGCAATAAAGATGATGAGAAGGATATTTATTGCCTTGCTTTTGAATAGTTTTTAAATCATAAGTTTAAGTGGGTAAATCTTGATTATTTCCATAAATGAGAAAGTATTTCGTTTTAGGAACATAAATAGCTGAAATTAACCCTCCTATAATTAAATTTTCTTAGCAAATCAATCATTCATTTCTAATAATTTCATATTTTTAAATTTTGCTCTGATTATAATTTACTTTATTATATCCTCTAAAAACAAAGACCTACTTGTTATATTAATCGCATCCAAAGAAGTTGACAGGAGTTTCTATTGATTCTATTTTAATAAATTTTTTTCTTATTTTATCGAAAACTTCGCATTCTATCACGTGTTTTCATTAAAAATCTTCCATCTCACAACCTGAAATGATGTAAATTAAATTTTTTTTGTTAAAATTTGTTTTATGTGCGCATCTTGGAATCGCCATTTAATAATCTTCAGTTTATTCCGATGAAAAGAAAGTAAATCTTTTAGTAAAATCACCACCTGAAATCAACAATTCATCATCCTTTAATTATTCTATTTAAGTATGACTTTCCTTAGTTTTCTCAATATTAATTTCTTATTTTTAGAACTAATTAAGTTGCAACGAATAGGTCATCTTAGTACTCGAAGATTTGAAAATAGTAGAAATTTGTTTGAAATATTTAATCGTAACTAGATTAGGAATTATTTCATATTTAGTGACTCCTATACCAAATTTTCCAATCAGTTATTTCTAGTTCCTTAATAACTTTCTTAGAAATAAAACTTTAACTATACTATCTTCGTTAGCACTCTTCATTTTATTTATTTAAAAATTAACTTTGAAGCTTAGAATTAACTTTAGATATAAATTACTGAGTATTTTATAATAGTTATATAGATAGATATTTTAGAATAAGAGCTATGATGCATATCTCTGCTATAATAAGTTATAAAAAGTAAAAAATTTGATTATGTTTTAGAATATCAAGCTTACTATAAAAAATTTTCTTAAAAAAAGTCGAAAAATTAATAAATAGCCCAGCAATTTTGTATTTTAGTGAACAAGAATTTAATAAAGATGAAGACTAATTAAAAGAAATAACAACTCTCTTAAAATAGAAAATCAGATAATTTAAAATTTATACTTGATATATATTCATAAGTTTTAAAAAAGAAAGCATTAATTTTAACTTGGCTCTAGGAATTACCTTAGTTTGATATAAATTAAATTTATGCTTCTCAATAAAAAGAATAAAAAGTCGTTTTAATATAGTCTAACTAGCTATTAATACCAAAGAAAATAAAATTAGGTTTGAACATTATAATTTATAATGATATTATAGCTTTAGCACTATGATATTTCTTAAAAATTAGTTTTTATTTATTTTTGCTTTTTAAAAGAGAACTAAAAAACCAAAATAATCTTCAGCAAATAAATTTAGAAAAAATAGATAAAGCAAGGTTATAAATGAAACATTCTTAAGTGATAAAAGTATGAAATGGGTTTCTAAGATTTTATATAAACTGTGAGAATAAAGAAGAAAAGCTAAAAGGTTTATATTTTCTAAATTATAAAGAGATCAGATATTCTTAATATTTTCAATTAAAGACTAATATTCACATCTTACAATAGACATGAAGAATATAAAAAAGAGATGTTTTAGAGAAAGTGATACTACTTAACTAAAATATAATTAAATCTTAGTAAGTGGATAAAGATACCAAACTGATTTAAATAATAATAAATAGAAATATTTTCATGGACAAATGTAAGAGAATTTAGTTGATGAGGTTTAGAACTATTTTAATAATCTAAAATCTAATAATTAGATAAGAAACATGAATTTCAAACTAAGGAAACTGAAATTTATTAAAAGGAGTTGAAAAGATAATAACTAAACCTTAATTTTAGTAACTAAATTATCCAGGTAAAATTTATTTTATTTTGATTTGCTTATAAAATTACAGATGCCATTCTAGATATTTGTATCACTTTTAAATTATTTTATAGAATTCCATTTATTAGGATATATATAGTAGGTTCTATTTTAGTTATTCCTAGATACATTTAAAATAAGCTTTTAATATATGTTTCTTCTGAGAGGAATTTAATAGATAGTTTAAAAGTCTAATTATTGTTTAAATTTATATTTTAATACTTAAAAGGAAAAATAATTAAAATGCCGAAACCCGGGATTGAACCGGGGACCTTTAGATCTTCAGTCTAACGCTCTCCCAACTGAGCTATTTCGGCCATATTTAATAAATCATACAAACTATTTAAGCTATAAAACTATAATAATCACTAATTAGTTTAATTTCCTTAGATTAACATAAATCATACAAGTATTTGATGAAGAATTAAATAACTTTGCTTCATAATTAAATTTAACTATCTTAATACTATTAAAGAACCTTAACTACTAAAATATTAAATATGCTTATAAATAAAGTTTTTTATACATTAAATATTAAAACTTTCAGACATAAAAATAGTAGTTATATAAAAACTTAATAGGCTATATAAAGAAATAATAAATCCTTTATTTTTTTAATAATGCTATAATAATATATAAAGAAAAGCTTTCTAGTTAATAGTTTATTATAAAATGGAAACTGAAAATTAAAAAAGTATAATTAAGATTTTATTCTTAAGGAAGTTATTAAGATACTAAAAATAGAATCAAAGAGAATAATTTTTCGCTAAGTTTGGAATAGATGAAACTAAGTATGAAGTTATTCCTAATTTAGCTACAGTAAAATATTTTAAGTTAATACAAACTATTTTACAACCTTCAAATATTAAGAAGACTTATTCATTGTAGACTAAATAGTTTGATAGAAAGTAACTAATATTGAAAAAGATTAATTAAATGAAACCTTCATAGAATAGATATAAAATGAGACAATTGTTATATTTGGAGGACTTCAGAGTGTAAGATTTAATATATATACACTAGAAAAAACAGAAAACTATTAGATAAAATTCGCAAGAAGCACTCATAAAACAAATTTTAATAAAAGGAAACTAATTTATATCACTTCGGGGTCTGTTTCTATTGATTAAGGAGAATGAGAACATATAGCAGAATGTGAGGTATTTAATATGAGCAAAAATAGTTTTATAGGAATCCAATCTATTTAAATTCCAGTTAATTTTTTTGGTTGTGACTAGCATAATAAATAGATATATGTATTTGGTTGGTACAATTAATAATTATATGATCGTAAGGATATTTAGAAATACGATATAATAAAGAATGAATTAAAATTTTGCCAGTTTGAGTTACTTGAAGGAAGATTGTACTCCGCAATTTTTGTTCCTCAAATAAAGGGTTTTCTCATATATGCGGACAAGAAATATTTAGATACCCTAATATTTGATTCAAAATCCATTTTAAAAGAAGGTGAAGTATATCCTTGTAATTAGAATATCTAATGTGATTATAATAAACCAGTTCTAAGCACAAATTTTTTTTAATTCAATTTTGATAGTAGGCTGCATAGTTACAATCTGCGCGCTGAAAAATGGAATTTGATTTAGTGAAGAAGGAACATTTATCTGAAATTCTACTTTTTATATTTTAATATTTGGATTTAAATTAAAAAAGGATTAGAAAAATCAATAAACTTTATTCTAATTATTTATCTTTGACTTATACATCTATCTTATAATTTTTAATTCTCATACTTTTGCTAATTTAATTTCATCAAAATAAGGTTAAGCCACTTTTTTTTACCTTGATTACTTTATCAAACTTTAAGATTTAATCATTTTTTATAAGTTAAACATGAAATATAACGTCATTTATGAAATAAATTTTTTATTCTTTTGTCTTTAAAAACAAATAAACAATTCTTCCTTATTTTTATTTGTCTCTATAAAGCTATTTTATATTAAGCAATTTTAATCTTATTTATTTTTATTTCCTTTAATTCTTTCTATAAGTTACTCAATATAGGTTTTTTTTATCTAGCATTTATTTTTATCCAAGTAATAAAAAGAAAAATTATTTAAAGATTATTAATAGAACTTTATTTTATCATCTTCTGAAGCTTAAATATTTTAATAAATCAACTAATTTCTAGATTTTAAGTTAAGATTAAAACTTATTTAAGATCTTTAGCTTTATATTTGGTTTTTAGTCTTTTACTTATAAATATCAATTAAGCTTATTATATCATATGTATTACTATTGTTATATAAATAAAATATTCTATTTGCTTTAAGGTTACAATTATTTACTTTCTCATATACCTCAACAATCATAATGCTAATATAAGTGCATTATTTAAGAATTGTTCGTATCAATGTTTATCGATAGTTATCGCTAAAGTTGGAGTATTTATTCTATATTTATTGCTTTAAGTTATAAGGTTTGTCTTGGTTGTTCTAACTTATGAGTTTCTGGAATTTTAAATTTCCTTTACGATCTATTTTTTTTATGAAATTTTTCCTTAAATTTACTACAGAGACATGTTCAGATCTAGTCCCTATCGTTTATAAGAGTTTTCCGATTTTAGAATTTCCATAGATTTTATAATTCATAGTCCGATAATAAAGTACTCTGATGGCTTTTGCTAATTCTTAATTCTACATCTAAAGGAGAAAAAGATCGTTGGTCACTTCCTGTTAAGAGTTACTAGGTTTTGCTGGAGAGATAAATTATTTCTTAGGTACCATTTTATATAATAAGAATAACTTTAATTTTGAGGGTCGTTATATAAAAAAATGGAAGGATTCAAAAGAGTTTCTACACCACCTCCAAAAAGTTGGAGAGGAAACTTGAATCCAATCTTGATTAGTCTTCTTACCCTTAGCCCTAACCTTTTTCTTAATTCTAACAACCTGAAGAGGAACAGAAACAAGCTCAGAAGACAACACATAAGATAACTCCAACCTCAGAAGAGAAGCCCAGATAGCAAATGAAGTCTGCTCTGCGCCAGGAAGTCTCAAAGTTTAATCCTTCTGGCCAGATGAGCATGGAACAGCTCATCAAAGTGGTACTAAACCTCCAGGAAGAGGTTAGGAAACTGAGAAAGGACAATGAGAAACTGATGGAACAACTCAACCTAGCGGAAGGAATAGAATCCAGCCTTATGCCCTAAGAAAGAGAATTAAGTGCTTTCTGAAACATATCATAAGACCAGAGTAGCTAATCCTAAAATTAGCTTCAGAAACAACCTGATCTGAGTATTAGACTGGAAATACTAGAAAAGGAATTAGATGAACAAAGGGGAGATCCAATGATGATTGAAGATCAATAGGAAGATTAAGGTTAAACTCCAAAAAGTAGTGAAGAAATGTTACTACTGCAATTCGACAGAACACTTATGAAGACGCTGCAAGGAATTCCAAAATTTCAAGACGTAGTACAGGAATAAATAAAAAACCATACAAGCACAGTAGAGGAAGAAAAAACAAATGTAGTAGAGACAAATAAGAGAAAATTTAATTAGAAATAAGGATAGATCCGGAAATGACAAGAGTAATGGGAGGAGAGAGGAGTAGAGACATCTAAAACTTTATTTTTAACACTGGAGCAATCTGGTGTCCAGCATGAAGAGGAGAAAATCCTCGAAAATTGCTAAACTTAATTTATCCTATTATTATTTTGAGGGTCGTTTGCCAATCAGTGCATTAAAGAATATCAAATACACAATAATAATCGAAATAACAAATATTATAAATTGAAAAATACAAACAGATACTAGATAAATTAGGCGAAAATTAAACCTTCAATTTCTTTCTATAGACGATACTATTAGAAAGATATAATCTCAAAAGAGATAAAAACTAATAGAGATTTATTAAAAGTTTATCTTAAAATATTTAATTCCAGTTTTCGACATTTTAATGTCAAATAGAAGAACTATAGGAAAAACAGACATTATATTAGGAAATTATTTGAAGTATCTATGGATAATAAGGATGTGTATATATGTATAAATAGCCAAAACAATTTTTAATAAAACTTAAGAAGAAAATTATGTTGATATATATAATAAAAGCAAAATCATTAAAACAGAAAATGGTGAAGAACCTAAATATAAGGAAAGAACAAGAAAAAACATAATAATAGATCTATATTAATATAACCAACTTAACCAGGCTTAATATATAGGACAAATTTTATAATTATAAATTAAGCAGTTTTAAACATAATTTTAAGATAAAGCAGATTCTGATATAAAATCCAATTTATAAATTAGGATGTCAGAAAAATGAAATTCTATGCCGTTCTTTATTTCAAGATTATGCCTTTTTAAGATTACAGGATATAGAAGCCGAATTTTAAATGATTAACATTTTTAGCTTATAATATAAATTTATATAAATAATAAAAAAATCTAAATTTAAACTTTTTAGGATCTTGTAATTTTAAAATAAGCTAAAACATCCCAAAGAATAAATGACTAAATTAAATAAACTATATAGTTATTATTTAATTATAAACTAAAATAATTATAAATTTCTTTACTTAAATTAAATTAATTAAATTAAATTAAATTAATAAAAGTTTAAAATTAATTTTACTAATTAAACTAAATAAAAATTGTCGAAAGTATTTAAATGACATTTAAATAATTATAAGAAAACCAAATAAAACATAATACTAATTTTTATAGCATATATTTATTAAATAAATCTTTAAACAAATATTATTTTATAGAATCAGAAATATTTATACTAAATTAAATTTTTTAAATAAAATGCTATTAAATAAATTATTAAAAAACATAAATTAATCAAAATAAATAAAATATTTTTTTAATTAAAATTATAAATATCAATAAAACAAAAAAAGACATAGTCATATCAGATTTAATTAATTTAGCAATTTATATCTATAAACATTTTAATACATTATTATACTATTTTTAATAAATAAATAAATAATAAATCAAAAATAACATTTGAGCTTACTTAGACTATTATTGGATTTAGACAAATAGCAAAATAGTATAAAATTTAGAATTTGATAGATGATATTAGTAGAGATAAATTTAAATTGTTTTAATTAATATTATAATTAAATTTATTATTTATATTAAAATAGTTTTTATTCATTTTATATAGCAAATTTATTTTAAGCATATATAAACTAGTATTTTTAATATTTGCTATAGACAATTAACCAATGGACAGTCTAGTAGATAATCAGGTACAATCTATGCTGTATTACGTAATAGATGCTACCAAGGATAAGGTTTGTTGACCTTTTTGAAGATATGTCTAAATTATAGAAGGTTCTCTCTAGCGGTACGAAAACTTCCAATAACTTAATATTATTGCTTGGAAACTGAAATCCTAATCTCAAAGTTTTCCTATCCTCTTATGTCGTTAATTTGGCAGTAGTTGATGAGCACAAAATGATATGAATGCGACAAATTAATAGTATTTATTAAAAGAACTTCATTCATATGTGTTATTATCAAAAGAGATAGAATACCTCTACTTACTTATCTTACAGCTTCAGAAACAATTTCAAGAATAATAAGGAAATCAAATTTCTGATTTTAAAGACGGAGAAAAGAAAAAATATTTTTTAATCATAGCGATTCAATAAAAAATATTAAACGTTAATTTATATTAATTTATTATTATTTTTAAATAAATAAAAAAAATTAAATACTATAATAAATAATTTTAAATAATTTTAAGCAAAATTACTAAATTAAAAAATTTGAAAAATCTAGAAATTTCTAATAATATAATTATTGCATATAAATTAACCTCATGAATTTATAATGATAATGTTGACTTTAATTAAAAAAAATTCTACATTTAAAAACAAGAAAAAAAAATTGGATTAATTAAATTTATCTAATATATTAATGAGGAAATTAAAATGATCGGCAGATAAAATTAGCAAGCTATCTATAAATAATTAATTATTTTTTCTTTTAAATTTATAATTATAGCAAAATTTACAATTTTTTGAATTAATTAAATAAATAAATTTTTTGATTTATATCATAAAAAATATTAAAAAAGAAAAATTCTCTAAAAATAATCACAGACTAATTATAAATCTCTCTTAAGTACCAAGCAATAAGTCATGCACTAATAAATTCAAAATATGTAAAATGGAAACGCCAGGCCTTAACATCAAGTATAGGAGCTTGAGGAAAAATCTAGCATCTTATTTCAAGCACCTTAGTACTAAAAAACGAAAATCCACAATCAGTTAATTTCAGAATTAAATAGATAGAAACCAAATTCAACTAGTGAGCTGAGTTGACTATAAGCCTATTTCTTAAAAATATTACATTGAATGATTTTATGGATGTGGACCAGATATTCAGCCAATAAAAACCCCCCAATTAAAAGAAGAAAGATTTGTTGGAATTGTAAAAACATGGACTCTAATTTCTTCCACTTGAACTAGAGCTCTACTTTACGATAAAGCTTTTACGTTGAGCTGTATTAATGAATGTTCATAAATTTTACAGATCTAAATGAAATCTCGAAAGAAGAAATGTTAAATTTTCGTACAGAAAAAGCCAGTTCATTTGCTCAAAAGAACTAGTGCACTTGGGATTGTAGAGAATTAAAAGATATAGTCATGATAGTGCACAGGAGATTTTTCATATACTATTTTAAAATGATTACCTGAACTATTAATATGATTTTTGATAAGCAACACTATTAAAGATATATTATAGTTCTCTTTTTTATACTGTTTAAACCCCCTTCAGGCAATTTTTTCTCTACTTTAGATAGATGATTCAAGCCTCTTTAAAGAAAGATTTTAATTTTATTTCTGAATTAAGCGGACTAAGGGATCTTTAAAATTTGTTCTAAGTAGGAAAAAAACTGCTCCAATTATTGTTAAATCTTAAAATAAATTGAAATGGACCTTTTGTGTAATTGATTTAGATCAAAATATTGTAACTTAAGAATCTCTTAGATTTTTTGCAGTCTTTTCTAAATTTGTACTAATTGACATGTTTCCACCTTGCCTGAATATTTTTATAGTTATCTGAGCACATTTTTATATTTTCTAGCAATATAATAGGAAACATACATTTCTCTCTAAGTTACATTTTTTAGTCATTTATGTTTTTATCGAGTAAAGCTTTAGATCTTTTAATAGATAAACTCCCAAGCCCGATAAAACTATTTGGAGTCTAATCTGTTATAGTTAGCAATATTTTCTAAATTTTGTTTCTCAAGGATCAGCGATTAAAACTTCTTATAGCTAACGTACATAATCTTTTCGTAAATTTAAACTTGAATGTTAAAGATTCAAATTTTGTTTGCTTTAATCTTTGAGTGTTTAATAAAGCTACTGACTATTCAATATTTATTAAAGGGAAATCTCTTTTTTATGCTAAATAAACAATCCAGATGTTTCTAAAGCTTACTAAGAAAATAAAGAGTTTTTTCTTCATATTTGTTAGTGATTATTTCCAGTCGGCAAATAATCTAAAATAATCATGCTAACTATTTCAACCTATCAATCCTCTCCCTATCACTCAAATCCCATGAATCTGCTTTTCTTTAAATTCTTCAGAATTTCCAAAGAAGCTTACAAGTTTTGCTTAAAATTATCCTTTTTCCAATCAAGCATTACTATCTCTATATCTATTACTTTATCATCTTTCTCTATTTTATTAATTAGAACTGTTCTTAATATATTATCTTAAAAATTCCAAAACTACTTATGAGGAATTAAGAACACTTGAAGTCGAGCTTGCTAAGGGAAAAGAATTTCTTTTCTAATTTCTCTTTAAAGATACTTAAAATTTTGCTGCTAAGTTATAAATTATCTCTTAGAATCAGCTTTTAAGTTCTTAATTGTTTTTTTAATTTAATACCTGCTATTTTTCGTCTTGCCACTGATTTAAACCTTTTGAACTTTAAAGTTCTAGAATAAATAGATAGTTTTCTAGGATCTATAATACTTACTGTATTCTTTATTTTAATTATAAGATAGGCGAAAACTCTACTTTTTTAAGAAAAATATGATTCAGTTTAATTTAGTATTTGCAATAAGTCTTATATTTTTAGAAATTTTGATTGTTGTGGAAAATTTAGATTTTTCTAAAAACGTAATCAAGTTCGATAAAATTTTAGGCACATTTAAATATTTGCTAAGATTGATCCATCTTTAAGTCACTGATCTTTCTACTCTGATTAAAATTTTAAGGCCTTTTCACCTTTTACCTTTACTTATTTTTTTGATTGAAGGATAGTTCCAGAATTTGTTTCTTTTCACAAATCTTTAATACTATAAATATAACACCTTTAAGGAAATTCTTTTTTTAATATAAAAAATAATTTCATCTTTGATTAATCAGAAGTGGATACGCTGAAAATATCTCTTGATTTTCTAAAATTATATTAGCTATTGCTCTTTAACTTAGATTAATCCTTCCTAGTATTTTTTAATAGTAGAAGTATCAGATATGCTATATAATAAGAATATTGTATCAATTTAGTTATTTTAAATAGAAAGACTCAACTTTCATCTCTTCTTTATTTTCTAAATATTTACTAATCTTTAATTTTTGCTATAGATTAGTGTTTCTTTAGTTTTAGTTGAATATTATTCATTTTATTTGGCTTTCAAATTTTAAAATTAACTAAAATTAAAAAAGTTATTAAGATAGCTTACATCTTAAGTGAATTAAAGGAGTAATATTAAAGTTAAAGTGATTTAGTTATATTACTATATTTAATTTTAAGCAAGAGTCTTAAATTAAAGGAAAACTTTATTTCTTTATAAATAATAACCACCACTCTAGTTTAATGTTCTAAGTTTTCTTTTTCTATTCTAAGCTTATAAGTTTTGCTTAATTGTATTTAAATTATTATTTATGTGAACTACATAAATAATCAAGCTTCAACTTGTAGATTCTATTATTCAGTCTTATATTATATCCAAAGTTAAGTTGTTATTTAAATACTTGAGGTAATAAATTTGTTAATGCTTGTTATATTACTATTAGCACTATAATTCTTTTAATCATTTATTCTAACTGTGTATCAAACACAATAACTCGTATACTTTCTTTTAGAATCTTTTGTGTCTTTCTAATATTTTAAGATAATTTTCAGCTAATGTAGTTCATTCAATTATTTTAAGGGAAATATTGCTTTATAAGTAAAATAAATAAATGGTAATAAAATATATAGTAATAATAGTAGTATAAGATATCTATTGATTTAAATTAATTTAAGAAAGGAATATTTAATTTATTAGTTACTTTTAAAATACTAAGCTTCTTAATATTAGTTATTTAGCCTTTGTTAAATTACTTATATAAACTTACTAATTCTATTATTTGTTTCCTTTATTTAGTTTATAATACTTTATTATTTTAGCTATAGACATTTCCTTATAATTAAATGCATTTAATAGTTATAGATTAGTTAGTGCTTCTTTTATCTATTATTTATAAAGTTTATATTTTAAAGATTGCTAAGAATAATAATTTAAATATAGTTAACTAAAAGATTTATATTCTGGCATTTATCTTTTTTTGATTTCTTCACCTTTTTGCAAGATTCAAAGGCTAGTTTTATAATCTCCTAATTTAGCTTGAGATATCTTAAATAATTTTGTGAAATAATTGTTAAAAATTCTTCAATCCCTTTCTTTCAGTCTATGTAAAAAAAATTTAACTAGATTTAAAAAGTAGACTTTCTAGATTTATTTTTAGATGCTTTTATTTGAGTCTTATTTCTTTTTTTCTTATTCTTTACACTAAAGATCTTTCTTTAAATTCTATTTTTCACTTCCCATTTATTGAACTGAAGGCTGTATCTCATTCTATGATCTTAAATTATCATATTTTATCTATTTTTTGTCACTTTTGTAATTATTTAATGAGGTATTTCTTATCTTTACGAAGATTTTTCTGAATCGTCAAATTCGAAATTCAATCTGATTATAATATTTCCTATTTGGTTGTTTTATACTTCTTAGATTTTAATTTTAGCAGGTATTTTAAAGTATTTTACACATATTCTGCTAAATAATTCCTTTTTCACTTTTAAATAAAAATAATTTCCAATAACTTCATTAAATCCTTAAGTCTTATGATTTTATTTTGTAATATTTAGTGTCTTCTGATTATTTTATGACTTAAGCTTTCTTATTTGTAAATTATCATAATTATTCTTATTTATTATTCTAAGTCACAAGTTCAAATTTTGGAATAGTTTCTCAATTAGTTTAGATGAAGATAAGATTTAAGTGAAGTTTAGAAGGTATTCAAATTTTTATTATTCTCAGCTTATTCCTGTAATTTTTAAATTTAATTGAAATAGGAAACTTTCTTTAATCCAATTAAGATTTATATTAAATTAAAGGTATACAATTAATGTATTAATAGGAATACTTTTAGTTAAGAAGTCTTCTACTATTATTATTTTCCTTATTCTTAAAATTATATTTACTCTCCTTATCTAAATTTGAGTCTTATTATTATTATTTTAATAAATCCCTTTTTTTAAATAAGATGATAGTATGATTTGCTCTAATGCTTTATAACTAAAAGAGTAAAATTTAAATATTATTAAAAGATAGCCAAACAAGTTAATGTTCTTATTCTAAATAATTCAATGAATGTTAAAGGTATTAGATAAATCAAGTTCACTTGAAGATTTATAACATTATTTCATATCTATAACTTGTTCCTAAATTCTTCCTTTTTCCACTTCTATTCCCTTTTAGTTATTTTTGCTTTTTGGAGTTCGAAAAAGCTAATGAAGATAAAGTACTGAAATAAATATTTGAGTTAAGAATCAGATATTCGCGCGTTCGGCACTAGTTCTAAATAAATCTGACAAACATAATGCTGATAAACTTAAAAAACTGTTAACAGACTTTAAGTAAAGACTCCGCCATACATACGAGCTATTATCTTTTTCTCAAATTTAATCTGAATATCGAAAGTGCTGAAATAATAAAAGATTGTAAGAAGAACTTTAAGTTTGGAATCGGATTTCCTTGAGAGTACTGATCAAGTTCTCCAAAAAAATCTGAGTAAAGTTAGAGCTTAAGAACTAAAAGACTGTAAGAAGAAATATAAGATTCAAATCCGTTTCCATTGAGAGCTCTGATAATAATAATAATTAATCTGAATATCGAAAATGCTGAAAAAATAAAAGATTAAAGAAGAATTTTAAGTTTGGAATCTGTTAATCCTTATGAACACTGATACTGCTCTCAAAAAGTCTGGGTAGAGATTAAGCTAAAGAACTGTAAGGCTGTAAGATGAAATTTAAGTTTTAAAAAGTGATCTGATCAAGTTCTAAAAATTTAAACTGAGAAGCTTAAGTGCTGAATATTAAAAACCTGTAAGAAAAACTTTAAGTTTGGAATCCGTTAATCCTTATGAACACTGATACTGCTCTCAAAAAAGTCTGGTTAGAGATTAAGCTATAGAACTGTAAGATTTTAAGAAGAACTTTAAGATTGCAAACCGTTAACATTTGCGAGCTCGGATCTCTTTCTATAGTTATATCTGAACATCGAAAACACGGACATACAAAAATACTTTAAGATGAAATTAAGTTAGGAATCTGTTATCCTTTAGATTTGTTTAAATCATGCCATTGAACTGAGAATCGAGAGTGCTTAAATATTAAAAATCTGTAAGAGAAATTTAAATTTGGAATCCGTTAATCGTCTATAGCTCTAATCAAGTTTTCATAAAAGAGACATCGGATCTCTTTCTAAAGTTATATCTTAATTTTGAAAGCGCGGAAAATACAAAATGACTGTAAGATGAACTTTAAGTTTGAAATCGGTTAATCCTTGAAAACTCTGATCAAGCTCTCCAAATTTGAACTGAGAATAGAAAATGCTAAGTACTAAAAGACTGTAAGAAGAACTTTAAGTTCGGAATCCGTTATCCTTAAGAGCTCTAATCAAAATCTCAAAAAAAGTCTGTGTAGAGTTAATTTTTATGAACTGTAAGACTTTAAGAAGAACTTTAAGTATGGAATCCGTATCCTTTAGAGCTCGATTGTTTTCTAAAGCATAATCTAATTATCGAAAGTGCTGAATACTAAAAGAATAAAAGAAGAATTTTAAGCTTGGAGTCCGTTATCCTTGCGAGCTCTGATCAAGTTTTCAAAAAATGTCTGGATAGATGATAAGCTTAAGAACTTCGATACGTTAAGAAGAATTTAAGTTTGGAATCCGTTTTCTAGACTAATCTGTTCTTTTTCTCAAAATACGTCTGAGTTACGAATTAGCGTAAGTACTTAAAGAATGAAAATACAACTTATTGTATATACTCCGTTTCACTTGAGAGCTAGTGTTTAGTTCTAAAGATTTTGTCGGGATAAAATTGAAAAACTTAAAAATTGAAAGAAGAACTTTGACTAAAAACTCCATCTGTTTCATATTTATATCCAGTTCTTAAATTATTAGTAATAAATTTTAAAAGCGGAAGATTTTATGTTTGAACATTAAGTATAAAACTGTTTCTGCTTGATAGCTTTGGTCTAGTTCTCGAAACGAGTCTCATTAGGGATAAAGCTGAAGAACCTAGAAGATTTTAAGTAGGACTTTAAATAAAAACTCCATTCTGCCTTTTCTAAGGATTTCCTCACACTCATTCTTTTTACCATATTCTTACTTAAGATTTCTTAGAAATGCTAAATAATTTCATTTGTTTGTATTTCTTTTTGAAAGAGTCTTTGATTGTAGTTCTTTTCTTCTAAAAATTTTTTAAATTTATAAATTTTTCTCTTTTAGCAGTTCCGAGCTTCGTATTCTCTTCTATTTTTTCTCATTCTTTTCTTCCTACATTCTAAAGATTTTCAAAGAGCTTTAGTCTTAGTAAATGTTCTAACTTAGCTACTTTTTTTGATATTAAGATTAGTTAAAGATTGTGTCCCTTTTTTAGTGCATTGCTCCTAGTAGTTTTTAAAGATTTTAGGATAGAGATGTTTTTGTTATTTATAGAATAAAAAATGTGATTAAGTTGTAAAGCTGGTTGGTTTTTTAAATTTAGCAAAATGTATTGGTGCGGATTGTAGATAGGTACTTGATATAAGAGGTTAATATTGTAGTATGTATGTAATGATAGATATTTGAATTTATAATGGTTAATTATAATTTTTGATGGTAACTGTTATAAATTACCTTTATAAGCTTTTTTAATCTAAATAATAATAAAAATGTAAGCGTTACCAAAATGCTTAATCTGCTAAGAAGATTACAACTTAACTAATGCTCTTCCAACTGTCTTACCTTGTGGACATATTTACTGTGGTTTGTGTTTGAATACTCAGTTCTGATTATAAGGCATAATGTAATGTCCTATTTGTTAAAAAGGATTCCATTTTAGATTTGAAGACTTACCTTAAGAAAGTGATTTAATAAGAATGATATTTTAAAACTAATAATACATATAAAAGATTTAAGATGCTAGATAGAAATTAAAAGAGATAAGGAAGTAAATTATGCAAAAATCTAAAACCATTACAACCAAATTATCTAACATTACTAATACTCTCATTATACCATATACTAATATCATCCAATACACTACCATTAACTACAACTAATAACACTAAAATATTATACAATCATCCTAATTCCCTATTTACTAATATCTAAAACCAACTCAAATCCAAACTATAACAGTCTAACTATATTCCACTATATAACCACCTTTAGTACTAAACCCTAAATTAACTTCAAATTATATCACACAAATAAGAAACTAACTATAATACAATACTAAGTAACAACAGTTAAACACTAAACAGACTAATTAACATAAACTAACCTAGTAGCAACATTTTATTCAATCTAACTATATTCACTTTTTTAATTTTGGAATTTAAAAATTAAGTTTATTTAATATTTAAACTGAGAAATTACGATAAGTCTAAGTTTAAATTATAATTTATAGAGGCAGTTAAAGTATAGAATATTAAAATAAGTTATATTTAATTGGAGGAATTAACTAAAATTAAAAGAAAGGAATAAAAGAAACTTGATAGTTCGATTTCGAAGGTAACAATACAAAACTTAGTGATCTAAATGAGGGAAGATATGGTTTTGGATTAGCAGCAGCTTAAAATTATCTTTATATGATTGGAGGATTTACTAGTATAAATCAACCTTTAAAATCAGTAGAAAAGTTAAAGATAGGAAACTAAAGTAAATGATAAAAATGCTCTTAATTTCCATTTTAAATAGCAGGCTAAACTTTAGTAGTAGATAAAGATGAATAAAACATTTATTCAATTGGAGGTTTAAATTAGAAAGTATAAGCTTTAAAAGATATATGAAAGTATAACATATAGAATGATAGATGGAGTAAGTAAAATTTAAATCTTCCTGAAGCTGTTGCTTTTCCTATAGTTTCTTTAGAGCCTTTTGTCGTAATCGGAGGTTGAAAAAATCCATTTACGAAAGAATATTCAAGAAGAATATATAAAAGAAATAAATAATAATGGCAATAAAGTTAAATTTTTAAAGATGTTTTAGCTTTAACGGAGATGAAAATAAGAGGTGTCTATGGATATGTTTTTGCTTATGAATAGGAAAGAGTTTCAATAATGAGGATTGATTTAGAAAAGTTGAGTTATAGAAGTGTTAAAGGGGATAACTGAGATAATAATAATATTGATATGATTAATATTATTGATAATAAATATAGTTTTATATGTAAGTAGTTTAAATATCTATAGTAAATATGTTACTACTTATTAATATGGTTAATCTATACTTATTAATGTTGTATTTTTATAAGTTTTTTTGTATGTTTAAGTGTATATATGATGTTGATATGGTAATGTAGTTATAGCTATATAGTTGACAATAAAGATTATTTTCCTTACTAGCTCTTTTTAAAGCTGAAATAAATAAAGAATCAAATTTTATCTAAACATCTTTAAAAATCTATTATTCAAATATTATCATTATTCAGATACTAACATACAGCTTATAACATACCAAAACATATTCAACAATGTCAAAAAACTATCTTTAATATATCCTTATATTTAAATTATACAAGTACAGATTACTATTTATCTAATCAAAACTATAATCAAATTATCATTAACCTATATCTAAATACAAGTCATTATTACTATCATACACTCTAAAATACATACTACCAACTACTAAACTTTCCTATACACATATATAAAATCAGGCCATTATAACCCCTATACTTTTGATAAAAGTTCAATCATAATAAATAAATTATAATAAATAACAACGTACACTTGTGTGATAAGCCTTACTTATTTGAGGGTTCTCAATCGTTACCAGAATCTAACTAAGATGCTGAAGTCCAGGTCTCAGAGTAATCCTGTCTCTATGTCGTTTATCTGGTTAGGAATTGGAAAAACCTGAAAACTGACTGAGACAAATTATATCTTTAAGTAGAAAATTAAATTAGATTGTGAAATTTGGCACAAGAATTTGATTTTATTCTATTCCCTTTTAACTTTAGCCTTTGGAAAGAAATACAAGAATTTTGAGAGTAAAGGTAATAAATTTTTATTTAAAAAACTGAGACAAAAGTGACCAAAGAGATCAGGCGAAGTCAGAAATATTTTTAGATTATTTTATCAACAAAATTTGGTTTTTTTATTAATCGTGACGAGCCTAATAAAGGCAGAATCACGTTAATTTATTTATCTTTAGAAACGTTCTCATCAGATTATTAAATCCTAGCCTCCTTATACTTAGCAGATAAAACTTCCCTTTTAAATTTAGTCTTCTAGGTAACATTCAAATTAATACTTATTTCTGTGATATTCGATTTTAACTTAGAAAAAGATGCAAGAGAGTAGAATTTACATAATTAAAATTTTAAGTTGTCTAAAAGTTGTGTAATATATTACTTAGTAGTACATAAAGGTTAATTGAACCAGCTAAATATTATGAATAATCCTTGAATTAAATTAAAAGTTCTGAAGAACCCTACTAGAGAGTAAAGATCTCCTAATGGCAGTGTATCAGGAAAAATATTTAGGCCTTTGACATTATGGAAAAGCTCTAATGTAGTAAAATATATTCTTGATATTGATATTTTTGTAAGAAGAGGAGTGGTCACTGGAGATAATCCTTTTGAATTCATAAATTATGGAGTAAAAGCGTTATAGATTTGTTTTTTTGTTTAAAATTAGACTTTTCAACAGTTCTCTATGATCTTAAAATAAGTCTGAAAGCTCTTTGAATTAAAAGCATCTTGTTGAGAAGTGATGATATGGTAAGTTCCCACAGCAAATTAGGATAAAATTTAAAAATCTTAAATCTTATGAAGAAAATAAAGAATTTCTCAGGATAATTGATTTGGCAGGTTCTTAATTAAAGTATACCTATCCTATATAAAATGTATATAGGATAATTTAAAGTTCCAATAATTAACAGTGATAAATGCTTTGAATATGGAAGATACTACCTTATTATCTAGATTCTGGGTATCAGTCAATAAAATTAAAAATTTCTTAGTTTTTCTGAAATATTCATTAAGACAACACAAAATGTTCTCATACTAAGCTGTATGTTCAGTGGAAGAAACAATTTAGACGGTTCCAAAAACATTACTGCATCAGGCGTATAGGGGAGCAGAAATTAATCCTGATTATCCAAAAGAAAGTTTATAGATTTATCCTCTTTTGAACAAAATGAAGGTTTACAGTTTAATTTTTAGTATTTGGTTTTGAAACAAGTATTTTCTCTTGGTTTTAAAGATAGATTAATAACAATTTTATAACATAAGCTTCCTAATTTGAACATAAGTTATTAAGGATTTAAATATATTAATTAAAAGTAGGTAAATTATTGTTTAAGGGGTATAAAAATAAAGATTGGCTTTTAAAATTGAATTTAATAAAATCTAAATAAATTAGGCGAAAAATAAAGTTTAACAAGTTTGGATTCAAAAATTAGATAGATATAACTTATATTAATTATTGAAACGATAGATAATTAATTAAATATATAGCTTTTATATATTATCGTATAAAGAAAATAATCAGTTTTATTGAATGTAATAATTCTTAAGCTTTCTAAATTAAGCTTATATTTTATAAAAGTTAAAGATATCTTAAAATCTTATTGATATAATTGCCTGGCTTATTCTATTTATTCCTTAGTCTAATTACACTTCAATATTTAAACTTTTATTTTAGTATTATTTAACTTTCTAAATCTTTCTTCTGTTTCAGTATTAAATTTCACTTCCAAAGTAAATTTATCTAGCATAGTTCTTTCCTTTAAATAAAAATCTGCTGATTTATTTTAATATCATACTTTTAAACTCTCCTTTGCTTCTGTTTGACTGTAGTAGAAACTTACAAAAAAACATTTTCTCCACTAAATTGCAATAAAATCTATCTTTGTATTGAAAGGCATAACTATAAATCTAAATTTAAAGGTTTCTTAGTCTAAATTTTAAGCATTTGCTTACATTATTTGGTTACCTTAAACATCTTAAGCAAACTCATGGATTTAAGAAGAAAAAATAATTTTCCTAATTTTGTTTGCTGAAAGATATTAAGTTTCAGCTAAGAGTCAATAAAGCCAAAATTTTATACGAGACGCTAAATAAAAATTTGAGAAAGATCTTAGAAACTAGCTATCTAAAACGAATGCAAACGATGCTTTTCATATTTATAAGGACAATAAGCTATTTTGGCTAAGAGGAGATAAAGATGTTTTGCCATAAAGATAATAAATAGGATGATAAGGTATTAGAGATACTAAAGGGATAAATATTATCTTTTACTGGTGCTTTCTGAAACTAATAAATAGTAGATATAATCTAGAATAAATATAAATGGTGTGATATAGATTGTAGTTTAATAGGAGTTAAATGTGGTAGATAATGTTAATCTGTTATATGAATAGAAAGTTGGTTAGTAAGACATATTAATGAATGATATGTTTTACATGTTTATAAATTAGGCTTAGATACTATTGCTCCCTATCTACATGAAAAGGAATAGATAAGGTTAGCTCTGTATTATATGGAATTGTATTTTGGAATAACTTTGATGAGGATTGTAGGTGTGGACTGATTTGATATAGTATTAATAAGTTGATTCTTTGAACTTAAGATTAAATTAGAAGTTATCTTGCTTAATTAACCTCTCTTAAGTATTTAAGATTAATTAAAATTAATCTAAACTTCTTAATTAGTCTCAACCAATACACTATAAGGATAAAACCACTTTACAACACCATTCATTATCAATTCAAATCACTACACCAATATCATACCATACAGTTTAACTGCCTCCAATTAATTACTCTAAAACTATCTTACATCATAACCAAATCTATAGCATACAGATAAAATGAAGCTGTTCAATGCTTTGATACTGCTCTTCAACTAGATCCAAAATTTGCAACTTCTCATTATAACAAAGGTGATATAATGGAGAAGTTAGGTAGATACAATGAAGCTATTCATTGCTACGATACTGCAATTGAACTTAATCCCAAAGATGCAACTGCTCATAATAATAAAGGTGCTACATTCAATAACTTAGGTCAATATAGTGAAGCTATTTAGAGTTTAAATTAAGCTATATAAATTGATCCTTCTTACCCAAATCCCTACAAAAATAAAGGATTTTCACTTTATAAACTAGGAAACCATTCTGAAGCCATTGAATACAGTAATAAAGCTATCTAGCTCAATCCCACTTATGCAGAGGCCTATTTCAATAAAGGCTTAATTCTTCAAACTTTAAATAAAAGTTAAGAAGCACTTGAGTGTTTTACCAAAGCACACTAACTTGATATTAAACTAGAAATTCCTCAGATATATGCTACTAATTAAGATTTATAAATGCCAAATCCAATTACATTAGAAGATATTTGGTAACTTTTACAGTAAAATGGTGCAAGCTAAAATATAAGATCTCAAATTAGGATTTGAAGCTATAAAGATTTAATTCCTAATAACTAGTTTCTAAATAACTTACAAATTTTAGGTAAAGGTGGCTATGGAACAGTTTATCTGATTAATATTGATGGCTCAGATTATGCTCTTAAATTAATGAATTAAAGGGAGATTCATAAGAACTAATAGATGCATTCTATTTTGAATGCTAATCTCTTTTATAAGTGAATAACTAAAGAATTCTAAGACTTGTAGGAGTTTCCATTGATACTTCAGCTGAAGGAAATGGTAGGTTTTGCCTTCTAACTGATTACATGCCTAAGGGAAGCTTATTCTAAGTAATTAGTTGTAAATAACTATTTCCAGAATGTGAAGAAGGATCAGCTATAATATTTTATAAGAAACTAAATTTGCTGAGCTAGATAGCTGAAGGTTTGCAGGCAATTCATTCCAGAAACTTGATTCATAGAGATATGAAATCTCTTAATATTCTATTAGATGATTCAGATTCACCTAAAATAGCTGATCTTGGATTATTACATGAATCAAGTATAAAGACTACGAAAGAATAAAAGGGATCAGCTCAATGAATGGCTCCCGAACTTTTCAACAGCAAAGTAAGCTAAAAGAGTGATATATGATCTTTAGCCTGTATAGGAATAGAAATATTTAATGAGTAGTTACCTTTTCCAGATCTAGATTAATAGGTATAAATAATGAAGGCAGTTTATTTAGATAAAAGAATTCCTTAATTTTCAGATGAAATAAATTAAGAGCCAGAATTAGCTTAGCTTTTATAATAATGCTTCAGTTTTGAATAAAGCAATAGACCTGATATTTATAACTTCAAAAAATAGATAGATTCCCTAAAATAAAAGTGGAAACTAATCAGTTAATAGTCAAATAAGATACCTTAAAATAAGCAATAAATAAATTCATAAAAATTGGATATGAAATAAGCCTAAGAAGCTGCTAATGTTTAAAATTAAGGTTAAATTTAATAAAATATAGCATAAACAGGATTACAAGTTGAGTAGTTAAATACCTAAAAGTGCAAGAAGGAAGAGAAAAAGAGTTGATAAGGAAATGACTTATGATTTTATAATGTAAGATATTAAATGCTTAATTATCCTAATTAACTTCAATTTTCTTAGCATATTTTAAAGAATATATTATCTTAAATCCAATTGAAACAAATCTAATAAGCAAATGACTTATATAAATAGCAGCAATTTGATATAGTTAATCTTAATAAGGATGATTATTTTGCTTTATGTAAATCAGACTATAAGATACTTCATATTAAGTTTACTTAGTATTTATTAGGATATTTATATTTAATAAGCTTATTTAATTGATCATTCTATCCATTTATAAAAGTATTTATTTCATTATTCTAGATTAATTAAAAACATCAATAAATAAATAGAAATAGTGCTAATTAATTTAGCTATCTAGATATATGATAAATAATCTTATATCTGCCTATTAAGTTTACTTGTATAAAAGGAAGAAGCAATCATTAAAAGCAAGGAATTAAAATATTGTTAGTTTTCTTTTAGCATTTTAGCTATTTAAGCAGCAAGTATAGTAATTAGCCGACACTAATATAGACAATTTATATAAACTCCTTAAAACTAATTAGCTTAAAATAACAATTACTAAATTAGAAATAAATCTAAGCTTACAGCAGAAATTAAGTTTTAGTTGCTTATTTTATTTATATTTATTAGCATCTATTTTATTTAATGATAGTATAAAGTTCTTTAACAAGAATAAAAAAGCAAAGAGTCTTCTAAGTTAAGAGTGATGAGAGTAAAGGTAAATATAACTTAAAACTAATAATGTTGGTTCATCTACTTATTGTTATTAGCCCTTAACAGTTATATGAGATACTTAATTATCTCACTATCCTTCTAAATCATTATTCTAATTCAGTATCTTTGTATTAACAATTTTAAGGAATTGTAGTTCAAAGCAAGAGATAATAACTTCTTTTAGTATCTAACAAATAAATAGAACATTAAATATTAATAAAGGAGACGGAAATCTAGAGAAGATCTAGTAATATTTAAATAACTCTGAATAGATATTGAATCAGATCTATACAAGAACAATTGAAAAAACCAAAATGAGAAATAATGAGTAAGGAGACAAAATATTAGGTAGATAGAGAATAATCCTAAATATTGATTAACTTACATTATTATAATAACTAAACTAGTTGTAGATAGTCATTAATATTATGAAATACCTAGCTAAATCAATTATTAAAAAAAAGGATAATAATTGGAAAAGAAAAAAGTAAAAATAATTAAAAGATTGCTTGAATAAAACTATCAAGCTTAATTTTAGTTTTTCTGTTGCATTTACTACCAAACAAGATACTTTTTTAGTTAGAGTAAATAAAAAGAAAATATCGATAATAGAACAAACTTTAACAATTAATCATAATATTATTTGGGCTAGCATTAAAAAACAATTGATATAGGTTAATTGAATAACATGGATACTCTTTGATTCGAGGCTTTGGACGGAGTATAAAAATTAATTCTATACCAAGTCCTAGATATGATAGTAAAAGAATATCAGTTCCTAGTCTTTAAGATAAGAAAAAACCATTGAAGGCTTAAACTAACCAATTATCTTCTATCTTATTAATGGTTTTTCATGGAGATAGAAAAGTTAATTTCCTATTAATAATTAATCTTCATTAAAGCAAAGGAATGCCTTAAGCAGCTTATTTCTCTATAGACTTCATATGGATTATTAATAATATACAACATGAGCATCAGAATAATAATAGTAAAGCACTGCTTTCAAAATTATGTATTTAAGTAAATTAAGATGCTGCCAATTGTTGTGAATACTATGAAAAAAGAGATTCTTTATTAACCTAGAAAATATTAGGAAGGTTAAAAAATATTGCTATTACTATTAAAATAAATGCTTAAGATCAAATATTTCACTGTAGACTATATGAAGCACAAGCTCTAAGATAAAATGGATTTAGCCTTTTTATCTTATAAGATCCATAGCTTATAAAAACCTAGAAGATAAAGGCTAAATTTTATATTAAATGAGGAGTTACAATAAAGTAATTTAAGAAAGCGATCGACTCAATCCAAATTATGCTAAGGGTATAAAGGAGAATAAGGATATATTTGATTTTAGAAATTAGATAATCAGACTTTTGTACTAAGCTACTTAATTTATGATATTGAAATAATTGTATGCTGCTACAAAAGAATAACATTATTGAAACTATAAGCTTAAAGAAGCTATTTTCAAATTAAAAACGATATTAAAATTGCATTAATTTTAGAATTTTATATTGAAGCAAGGTTTAGCTTATCATAGCTTTAAAGGATACTAAAATAATTGATTTTCTCAGCTCTTAATCAAGTTTATCTAAGAAGAATTTGAAGCTTTTGATTATAAAAGTTTAGTTCTTTAAGATTAATAAAAGGATTAAGAAGCACTTGTAGATTTTTATAGTGCTCTAAAACTTTCTCAAGGCTAAAAATCCCTTAAGAAGAAATTAAAGTAAGATTTATTTGGCAAATCCTAAAGTTTAAGAGTGAAAGTTAGGATAAATAGATCAAGAGACGAATATAGAGGTACATGGATGTGATTCCTAATGGGCACCTTTAAAAAAATTCAAATTTATATTGAAAGCAGATTTGGTTTATTCTATCTAGAAAACATAGAAGAACAAAATAATGCTTTCACGAGAATATCCTAAAAGAAAAATTTGGAACATGCTAAATGGATATTATTTTTATTCTAAGCCTCATTATCAGTAGGCCTTTTAAAGAGTTTTAAAGTTGAAAATAGTAATTATTGATGATAATGAAGAAGAGAAGAACTAATCTTTCTAAATGAATAAGAAAATAGATATAAAAAGCATTAAATCTTAATAGTTATAATTAGAAATCTTTAAGCTATCTTAAATAAGACTTTTCAAAATGCTCTATATACTTTGATAGCCTGCTAAAAGACTAAGGTGATTCATTATTCTATTTGGTGATAATTGCGGATTCAGAACATTTAAATTGAGCGAAAATGCTACGATATTAGAATTTAAGACCAACTCAATGTATAGCAAACTGAATTTTTTGAGTGAAGTAAAGATTGAGGCTTGATCTTTAGGTTGCAAAACAATCAAAAATTTTGCTTGATCCTTACATTTTTAGCTTATGTCACTTTATTGCTAATTTCTTAATTAGAAAACTTTCTTTTAAAGAGATAAATAAGAAGAAGCATTCAATTACATGAGCAAAGCTAAAGCAATTGATTATTACAAAATTCAACCTTATTTTATCTAAGCAAAAGCTTTATTAAGTCTGGAGTGGAAATTAGACATCTTTGAATTTCTAGGACTGATTACTAAAGGTGATGATAATAAACAGAAAGCAAATAACTACAATAGAAAAAAATTATTTTTGAGATGATTAAATTTGAGTAAGTTATTGAAAATTTTGACAATAAGATAAAACTTAAATCTAATGATGAAGAAACCCATATTTAATGCAGAGTCACTTGGAATATCTTAAGAAAGAGAGATTAAGCTATTAAAACATTAGATGTAATCCTTAGTTTCAACTTATTAATTAAGTAGCATATTAATTAAAGGATTAGCACTTTCGAACTAGAAGGGAGTGAAGTAGATATCTAATATTTTAATAGAGTAATAAAAATTAATCATAAGAAAGTTAAAGTTTGATTCTAAAAAGAGAAGCATAGTAAAGCTAAAAAAACGCAAAGAAACTGATTAAAAGTATATTGCTTAAAAGTAGAATTATAAACATGTTGAAGCAAAATTAAAATAGAATAAAAGTTTTTGTCAAAAGTAAAAAGAAGAGTTTATAGGATAAACCAATAAAACAATGAACTAGATTTAATTTTATACAAACTTATCCCATTAGAATATATTTCTTAAGGACCTAGATAAATAGGAAAAAGAATAGCATGCAATATTAAAGTTAAATAGTTTGATTCTATTTAAGTAGAAGTCTAAATTTTAAAAGGTAAACTTTAATGCAATTTAAAAGGAAGAAGAAGTAACAGAATGCTCTTACGCAGCTACTATTTCTAATTCTAAAAGCAATAAACCATTCTTAGTAAAGGAAAAACTTTTAGACTTAAGTAAATAAGAAATAATTAAAAATTTATACTAAAATAGGACTTTACTCTAAGAATAAATATGTAAATATGCTTAAAAGAATTGTCTTTATTGACATAAAAATAAAATAGACAATTTTGATTATAGATAAGTTAATTACACTAAATCTTGATATTCCATTAGCATACATTATAAAAGGATTATGATGATTAAGTTTAGAAGAAAAGAAAGAAGCATTTTACAGTAATAATAATGGTTTAAGTTAATAATAATGAGGAAGAAGCTTTAAATTAGAAAATAATAATACTTAAAAATGAGGATAACAAAAAGATGTTATCTATTGTAATAATATAGCAGTTTAAAATTAGGTATTTTTAGATGATCTAGATTAATAAAGTATCTAGTGGTTAAACTTTTAAATGATAGAAATTTAAAATAAATTTAATCTCAGAAAGAAAATGTTCTTGTAAATAAGAAGAATATAAAGAGTTGTAAGAAATAACTAACTGATTCTAGTCATATATAAGCATATTCATCAGAAATTTTTCTCTTTTATATTTATAAATGAAGATAACCTTAAAGGTTTGGACATATCTACTGGATCTAAATATTTGAAACTAAGAATAATTTATGTTCTGCTTTTATACAATAAAATTGTAATATCTATTGATAATTTAATGCTGCATATAGAAGATTCAAATAATAGAGATCTTAAGCAATACTCTAGTAATTTCTTGCTATAAGTTTATTAATAAAAATAGTTTTAATAAGTCTTTTCGGAAATAAATCTTTAGTTCTGGCTTAATTGCTCCAATTTACCAACAAAGCAAATAAATAGCACATTTAAACTTGAAAGGATGCAACAGGGAAAATTAATAATAAAAATTATTTATTTAATGAACAAACAATTTATCACGATATAAAAGCAATGGCTAAGAAGAAAGAATGACTAAAATTACAAAGAAATAATAAACTAAAACTTATTTGCTAAATACAAGTCTAAAAATAAAGCTTACCTTTAAAAGTTGAAAAAGTTAATGAAGAGTAATTTATTAAGACACGTACATATTATAATTTAGAAGTCATGAAGATAATAGTCCTGGAGATTGATTTATAGTTTTTTATGCTCCAGTTTTAAAAATTAAAATACTAGATATCTTATTATATTAAGAGCATTATTTTTATTATATGTATTATTTAGCCTTAATTTAGAGGGTTAAATTACTATTCAATAATTAAGTATCTTTGATTGATATATGCTTAGATATCTTTGATCAAATCTAAAAATATATTCTTTTGCTTCTTTAACTTTGCCATTAATATTTGATTATTCTAAGAAAACATTCTTTAGGTAAACAATTTAATTAAGCTACCTAAATTTCATTTTTATCTATTAGCCTCTGTGCTAGTTTCACTTCATTAACTACAAAACTATATTTCTATCTTCAGTCTAGGTTTTTCCAAAATTGATTGAGATATCGATTAAAATAAAAATCTGATTGTTATGTCTATTAGAATCAGCTAAGTATAAAGGATTATATTAATTTATAAATATTCCAACAATTTGATTTTCTGGATTATCATTCTTCAGCATTTCAGCTAAATATATAAAGATGATCTTATTATTAAAACATCTCTTTTCAAAGCTTATCTAAAACCTTTCTCGCTTAGCTATTATCTTCATTGATTTCTGCTTCTATATTTTAAAGGTAATTAGCTTAAAAATATCAAAACTTAGTCACAATTTAGGTTGAATAAATAGGTTCAAAAAGTAGGCATTTTAATGAAGGACAATATTATAAAATTATTTGTGCATCTAATTAAGTTTATTATGCTAGAATATCTTCTTTCTAATTATTATCTATCCCTGGATTCTACAAGTTCACTCCACTAATTTTCATATGGCTTTTGATTTGAGCCTTAGAGTAATTTTGAGTAAAATATATTTACCATTTAAATCTAAATCTGTATATCCTAGATATCTTATATAGAACAATAGCCTATTTTAAGTAGATATTTAGATAAAAGATACATAATAGAATGCAAGAAATTGATTAGTAATAGAGCTAAGAATTTATTACCAAGATTAAACTATTATTACATTGGATAATCTTTACACTTTCTATAGTTCCATTTAATACTCAAAAATTATCAAATCAAACTAATTAGTATAACCTTAAACCTAAAATATATCACTTTAACCATTATAATCAAGATATTAACAACCACTAGCAAACTAAACATCTTTTATAACTTATTATACCATTAATCTTAAGAGCTTAACTAGAACAAAAACTATAATATAATATATAAACCTACCTTAGTTTTCATTATCTACTTAAGAAAAAATTAAATAACTTAATTCATATATAATATAAGAGATAATAGATATTAAGAATAACCAAATTAATACTAAAATATATTAATAAGCATAGTTAGAGATAAGATACTCCTATTAAGTACAGTTGTAGCTTATTATTATGCTAATTAATAGAATTATTTTTAATTAATAATAGAACCAAACAAATCTTCAAAGGCAACTACATTCAAAGAAGAGCTAATTCAAGCAGCCCAAAAAATTGGAACCAAAGAAAAAGTTATCTTAATTACTGATGAATCAACAGGAAAAATTGGGAAATCACTTTGATTAAATTGGACTTGCTAATGAAGAAAATAATAAAAGAGTCTGAAGAGAGCTGCTCTTCACAACCCCAGGAATTGGACAATGGATTTCTGATTTTATTATATACTCAGTAACTCTTTACTATAAATTAACTGATTGAAAGCTATTCGTAACATTATTATAAGAAAACGAAGTAGAACCAGGAATTAAGACAAGACTCTGAACTTTGTTTCTTACAAACCGTAGAAAACTACAATTTAGATAAACTCGAAACTAGAATCCAAGAATAGTACAAAGAAGGAGCAAGCTTCTCAAAATGAAGAAATGTATTAAGAATGAACGTTGGCAAAGGACAACCCTCTGAATTATTTATTTAGAAAAATGCTTGGGTATTGGTAAGATAAGCTTCAATCTCACAGACTAATGAACTTTGCCCAATTGTAGAGCTCGAAGTTTTGGCTGATAATGCCCATTATATTGAAGTATGCGCCAGAATAGCTGAAAGAGTTTAAACTACAGTTATCATAGCTTTACATGTTAACGGAATTCTCTGGGAAGGATGAATACTCAAGCCAAATATGGTAACTCCTGGATTTTAGGATCCAAAAATCGAACCAGCTAATATTGCTTGATACACAGTTAGAACTCTCCACAGGACCTTTCCAGTTGTTTTCCAACTTTTAACTTCTTATCTTGAGGATTCTCAGAGGAATAAGTGACTGTTTTCTTAAATATCATCAACCAATTTCCATAGGAAAGATGCCATGAAACTTAAGTTTCAGTTTCGGACGTGTCCTATAGAGCACCACTTTAAATACATGGAAAGGAAATGCTGAAAATCTTCAAGCTACTCAACAAATTTTCTATAAATCTACTGAGGCTAACGCCCTAGAAACTTTAAGACAATACAAAGGAGGATAGTTGGCAAGAGAGAGTTTATTGGTCAAAATAGAAGCAAATAATACTAAAGATATATTAGCTATAGCATTAAATTATTTAAATAGGATATTAACTATTAAAATAATAAACTAAATTATCTTTACTACTAATAAAGTATCTTTAGTTATTAAGAGTTTAGCTTCTAATATTAATATCTAATTTCAAATCTATTTAATTAAAAAGAAAATCAGTTTCTAAAATTAATAAGAACAAGCAATTAAGAGTCTTAATCTAACTCTTTAAATAATCTTAAAAAAGTGAATCAAATAATAATATAAGAGTGTCTCTTAATAGATTAATTAATTATGTTGTAGCTATTGAATGCTTTAATATATCTATTACTAATAAAAGCAGCAGTCTAGTATAATAAAATATTTTTAACTTAAATAAACTATTAATAGTGACGAAGTATTATACTGAAGCAACTAAGCTTTAAACTTGTCTCTACATCTCTTTATAGTAATGTACTTACTTATCAAATTAAAAATAGTAAAAGAAATATAAATTTTTTAATAAAATTGCTAGATTCGATAAAATCTTATAAAAGTTCATTGTAGTAAAGAGTTACATTGGAAAACTCAAATATAACTAAGGAAACTGATGAGAACTATTACTTAGCTAAATTAAAAGCAGGCTATAATCTGAAGAAATAGTAGATATATTTTAAAATCCTAGCTAAATATAAGTAAGCTATGAATAAATTCTATTAAAATAGATGTTTATCTGTTAAAACTTATACTAAAAGGAATTTATCTCTTTTATTTAGCACTAAAATTGATTTTTAGAGTAATCTAAATAAAGATAAATAGATTAAATGTGAACTCTTTTTATTACTATCAAAGAATAAACTTTCATAGTATTTACTAATCCAACTTAATAACATCATATAATTATTTAAACTTAAAGTATAATAATTTAATTAAAAGTAGCTTAAAAGTAAATATTGCTGCTTATTTAACTATGAACTATATTTAAATCAATTTACACATTTATTACATTTTATTACTATAAACTTTAAAAGGATTCCATCAAATATTGTACTGAAACTACTAACAAAGAGAAATAATTACTTTTTCCTACCTAATCTTGAAGAACTAAAGAAATGAAAATAAGATTTATCTGTATGTAGGATAATTATAAAATCTAAGTACTAAGTCTAAATTACTTAATAACCTAAAGATAAAAATAAGGAGATGCAAAAGCTTTGAACGAATCAGTTTGAATTATAGTAGATTGATTGATAGCTTGAGGTATGTTTAAACCAAAGTATTTAGTACTAGTACGAATAAAAATTTGACTACGAAAGATAGAAAAATTATTAAAAAGTTAAGAGACCATATTAAATATAGCTATTCGAGCGAAAAAACGAGAAATGGAAGAAAGTTTGATATAGTATATGGAAAAGATGGATAGCAATATTAATGTTGTATATAAATTTATAAATGAGAGCTGAGTTTTTTGATAAGATGTGAAATCGTAAGAATGCATAAAAAGGACTTTTAAACAAGTAGAAATAAAACTTCGAGTAAAAATACCTCTAAAAGTGAACCTAATAAACGAGTAATAATCTGAGAAAAACTAGCAGAAAGTCTTAATAATAAAGAAGGGTAATAAAAGTAAAAAAATATACTTTTAGTAACTATTAGCTTTGTAATGACCTTGATTATTATGAACAATAACTTCTAATTAGTAGGGTATATAGAAGAAATATCCATATATGTAAAGGAAAATTGCTTAACATAAACATTTTTACATCCAAAAAAACTAAAATCTATCAGTCTTTAAAACTAGGTAATCAATATAAATAGTATATTTTTGCTAGTCTAAAATAATGGTTAGTAATAGTGAAAATAATTTACTTGTAAGAGAGAGTAAAAAAGAACTATGAATAGGTGAGAAACATTAAAAGATAGTTAGCTACTTATTTGAAAATATCTTAGTAATAAAATGTATTTGCAGCTATTTTTAAGAGTAATAAATTAGTAATACATAAAAACTTTATTTTTTATAATAATATAGTAAAATAGTTACAGACATTGTCTTGAGGCAATAAATAGAAGAGACATCTAATACAAGCAAAAATTTTGCTTTCTTTTATTAGAATATGATATATTCCTTTTAACGCTGAATATTAAAATAAGAAATGCTTCTTTTATTTATATTTTATTAGATTATATATCTTCATAAGGTATTTTGATAATAACTGCTTTATTCTTAAATCCAGGAATTAATCATAATACTTTAATCCATTTTAAAGAGAAGATGTCATTATCAGAAGTACTATTAACTCCAATAGACTGAGTAATTACATAATAAGATAAACGAAAAGGTCAGCAAAGGTTTTGTTTATTTTTATTGATGAATCTTATTTAAAACTTAAAAAATGAACTAAAAGGGATAAATATAAAGTCTAAGATTACAAGCTACCAGAATAAAAATCTACTATTTTAATAAAAAACTTGACCATTAACTGTATAAGGAAGATCAAACACTGTTGATTCTTTGAAAATAATCTATTTCCTGGTTATAAAACTTAACATATAACACAGATTCAGCATAATGAATGTTTCAATCAAATTTCAGAAATTTTAGATTACATCAAAGAAAATATAAGAATAATTCTATAAAGGAAAGGTAAAATAAGAAATGTAAATTTTAGTATAAACAGACTAAGATCAAATAATTTCTAAATTAAAGAGAAAAAAGTTAATGTAACATCTAATAAAACGAAGGTTAGCTAATATTTAGAAATAGGAATTTATAAAATCGACGTATTTTATAGATTGAAGGTAAAGCATAAGATTCGAGAATTCTATAAGTAAATAATGAGATAGAAATAGTTTTAGATAGTAATAGAAGTTATTAAATTGGTAGATTTATGTGAAAATAGAATTAATTAAGCTCTTAATAATAATGTAATTTATTATTTTGAGTTTCCTATAAAGATTTGTATCTGTTAAATAAGTTTGACTTAAGAGTAAATATATGACACTTAGTTATCTAATAGTCTCATAATAATTATTTTATTTTACTTTTTAATATCTTTATACATTTTATTATATTAACTAGTTATTAGGAATTTAAGTAGAAGATAAGGATCAAAGCTACACTCAGTATTTAATAATTAAGCAAAAACTAATATAATTAAAAGGAGACGAAATTCCAAGATACTTCTAGTATTATCTTATTAACAGCGATAAGACACTCAATCAGAACCATATTAGAACAGTTGAAAATATCAGAAGTAGCAAGAAAAGAAGATAAAGTGACAGCTTCGTTTAAAAAAGACCTAAAAGCAGATAATTTAGATTATGACTAAGATATTTTAAGCAAGTAGAAGTATAAACTTTAAATATAGGAATCAAGTAGCTTAGTATCCAAGGAACTTAATTGAAAAAAACAAGAGAACTTAGTTAACAGAATGGTCTTATAATACTATTGAGGTTGGTTCTAGCTTTACTTATACATTTGGTATTAAATGATATACTTTTAAGATAGAGTAAATGAGAAGAAGCTATCTAAATTACCAGTAGTTTTTAAAATTAATCCTGATATTATTTGAGCGAAGAATAAAAAGGTAAAGATATAGGGTAATTAGAAAAATATGAAATGGGTATTAAGAATTTAGATTCTGATATATAACTAACTCAAAAGTTAATTCCAAGATATTAGCAATAAAAGTCCCTTTATATTAATTAAAGATATAATAAATTATTGTAAGCTTAAGCTAAGGTTTATCTTTAATCCTAGTATTTCCTAGATAAAGATAAGTTAATTGCTATTAATAATGAAATTTAAAGACTGTAAAAATGCTTTATGGTACATATTTAGATAATTGGGATTAATAAAGATACTGGAGGTAATACATAAAACTAGTGAGCATTATGTAAAAGCATATGCATTTAAGTAATTTAAGATATTAAAAATATTAGTAAAAGAAATGACAAAGGAATCACATTAATTAAATTAAGAGCTAACTATAAACATCTCAGCCTTGCTATTAAACCAATCCTTAAGAAGGACATCTAACTTGCTAAGCTCTAAGATAAGAGGAAGCCTTTGAGACATTAATCATAGTTAAAAGCCAAATCCATAGTCTATAAAATTCTATAAGATAAAATTGAATTTTAATTAGATAAGGATTGAATAAAAGACTTTGAAGCCTGGTACATAACTCAGATTTTACAGCTGGTAATAAGAAATAATAATGATAAAATAAAGAAAGTAAAACTATCGGTATTTGATCTAAGTTATTAAATTGATGGCATTAAAAGATGGTTTCTTTTGTGAAGTAGCAGCATTATTATAATTTAAAAGATATAGTAAAACTATTTTTAACTTCAATAAAACCTTTAAATTATAACTAATTTTGAAATTTTTATTATATAAAGGTTGAGATCTTTTAGAACTTCAAAACTATACCGAAGTTTATGAGTAGTAATATTAAAGCATCAAGTAAGATTCCAATTCCCTTTTTACAAATAATAAAAAAGGTTGACTCTTGAATAATAAGGTAAATAAGAATAAGCTATGGAAAGATTAAGCAAGATCGATATTTATAATTGATGAGCTTAATTTTAACAAGAATAGCAGTTAGAAATCTTAAAAATGAAGTTAATCTATCAATATATTCAACAAAGTTAAAGATTAAATCCTAAATCTGTTAGTTTCTAAAAAGGATAAAGATTTACTAAAATGAATCACTGAAGCAATCGATAAATTAAGCAAAAGTTCTCTAACTAATACATAAAGTATTAATATCAACAATAAGAAATAGATATCTTTAAAGGTTGGTTTAGAATGTGATGAAGAAGAAGTTACAGACTTTAACATAGGTTACTAATTTAATTCTAAGAATATATCTAATTATAACAGCAAAGTAGATGAACTTAGAAAATTAGAATAAAAGAAGCTATTGAGATCCGCGATTATGCGTTTCGAATTAATTCGAAGTTTGGTAATCCATAAAAATAGAAAGGTTTTATGCTTTATAAATTAGGAAATAATACTGAAGCATTCGAATATCTCAAAACAGCTATGAATTTAAATGCTTATAAGGTGAAATTTTGGATTATAAAGATTAAGTATATTAAGATTAAAGACAGGATTAAGAAATAGCTTTAATAATAAAAAGGATGTTTTTATAGATAAATATTAATAAACAAATTTAAAATTTCTTCTTCTGTTCAATTTCTATTATTATTATCCATCAACTATTTTTAAATAAACTAAATAATATAAACCGTGGTAAGGCTACAATGGTGATAGCATTTTAATTTAGTATGTTATGTTATTATTATCCATATTTAGATAAAGATTAAGAATTTCCTTATTAAATTTCTCATTTAATTTTGTCCTTTAAAGAGTAAATTTCTTATAAATAAGTGGTAAAGAATTACTAAGATTACCTAATAGCTCGTTTAAAATGCTGTATATATCTTAAAGTTTTACACTTAAATATTTTCTTAACTCAGTTAAATAGCAGTGCTTAATTACTCTACTATAGATTATTCATATTAGTACTTCTGATAAAGAAATAAATCTTTTTATTTGTCTATTCCACTAAATTATTTTAAGCCTAAATTGTTTTTCATTGGTTAAGCTCATCTGCTTATCCTAACTTTTAAAATGCATAATATTTATTAATTTTAGATAATACTCTCGTTATTAATCCTTAATTACTCTCACCATTTTTACTTCATTTAATACTTAGATATATAATATAAAGATCTCTAATCAAATAGCTTAGATGAAACAGTTAAAGCATTAAGCTTTAGCAGATAATTAATGCATAAAAGATAATTGTAGAAGTTAAAAGATTCAGTATTATGAATAACTAATGAGCTACAGTAATCAAACAAGCTATTCAAATACATCTTTATATCAACCATTATAATCAATAATACAGTCTAAATCACTATCTAAAATACTAATATACCATTATTCAAATAACTAAACCCATACACCATCATCCAAATTTCAATACTTCTAAAAACTAAACTTAACCCAATCCTACTCAATTCAATTATAATATAACATTAACAAAAACATTTCAACTCATTTCTTTATAAACTATATCTTTCATTTATAAAATGCAAACATCCACTTCAAAACAAACCAGAAAACTATCTTAAAAAGAAATAAAGCACAATAATGACATAGAAAAAACTCATTCCAAAAAAGATATAACATCGGAGATGTAAGAATAAAATAAAAAAATACATATCTGCCAAGATGCTAATATGTAAATAAATCTGAAAAATGCTAAAGAATATATCAATGAAGGTCTTGCATTGAAAAATTTAGGTAGTTACAATGAAGCTATTCAATGCTACGATACTGTTATTCAATTAGATCCCAAAAATACAACTACTTAGAACAATAAAGGTCTTACATTGGATAATTTAGGTAGATGCAATGAAGCTATTTAATGCTACGATACTGCTATTCAATTAGATCCAAAAAATACCACTGCTTACAACAATAAAGGACATGTCCTAAACATTTTAGGTAGATACAATGAAGCTATTTAATGCTACGATACTGCTATTCAATTAGATCCTAAAAATACCACTGCTTACAGGAATAAAGGTGATGCATTGAATAATTTAGGTAGATACAATGAAGCTATTTAATGCTACGATACTGCTATTCAATTAGATCTCAAAAATGTTATTACTTACAACAATAAAGGTGATGCATTGAATAATTTAGGTAGATACAATGAAGCTATTTAATGCTACGATACTGCTATTCAATTAGATTATAAAAATACAATTGCTTACAGGAATAAAGGTCTTGCATTGAATAATTTAGGTAAATAAAATGAAGCTATTAAATGCTACGATACTGCTATTCAATTAGATCCCAAAAATGCAAATGCCTACAGGAATAAAGGTCTTGCATTGAATAATTTAGGTAGATGCAATGAAGCTATTCAATGCTACGATACTGCTATTCAATTAGATCCCAAAAATGCAATTGCTTATAACAATAAAGGTCTTGCATTGAGAAAATTAGATAGATACTATGAAGCTATTCAATGTCATGATATTGCTATTCAATTAGATCCCAAAAATGCAACTTCTTACAATAATAAAGGTTACATTCTTAACAATTTAGGTAGATACTATGAAGCTATTCAATGCTATGATATTGCTATTCAATTAGATCCCAAAAATGCAACTTCTTACAATAATAAAGGTTATATCCTTAACAATTTAGGTAGATAAAATGAAGCTATTCAATGCTACGATATTGCTATTCAATTAGATCCCAAAAATGCAACTTCTTACAATAATAAAGGTTACATTCTTAACAATTTAGGTAGATATAATGAAGCTATTTAATGCTACAATACTGCTATTCAATTAGATCCTAAAGATGCAATTACTTACAGGAATAAAGGTGATGCATTGAATAATTTAGGTAGATAAAATAAAGCTATTCAATGCTACGATACTGCTATTCAATTAGATCCGAAATATGCAATTGCTTACAACAATAAAGGACATGTATTGAATAATTTAGGTAGATACAATGAAGCTATTTAATGCTACGATACTGCTATTCAATTAGATCCCAAAAACGTTATTACTTACAACAATAAAGGTGATGCATTGAATAATTTAGGTAGATAAAATGAAGCTATTTAATGCTACGATACTGCTATTCAATTAGATCCCAAAGATGCAATTGCTTTTCACAATAAAGGTCTTGCATTGGATAATTTAGGTAGATAAAATGAAGCTATTCAATGCTTCGATACTGCTATTCAATTAGATCCCAAAAATGCCACTGCTTACAACAATAAAGGTTACGTCCTTAACAATTTAGGCAAATACAATGAAGCTATTTTAAGTCTAAACTAAGCTATATAAATTGATCCTTCTTACCCAAATCCCTACAAAAATAAAGGATTTTCACTTTATAAACTAGGAAACCATTCTGAAGCCATTGAATACAGTAATAAAGCTATCTAGCTCAATCCCACTTATGCAGAGGCCTATTTCAATAAAGGCTTAATTCTTCAAACTTTAAATAAAAGTTAAGAAGCACTTGAGTGTTTTACCAAAGCACACTAACTTGATATTAAACTAGAAATTCCTCAGATATATGCTACTAATTAAGATTTATAAATGCCAAATCCAATTACATTAGAAGATATTTGGTAACTTTTACAGTAAAATGGTGCAAGCTAAAATATAAGATCTCAAATTAGGATTTGAAGCTATAAAGATTTAATTCCTAATAACTAGTTTCTAAATAACTTACAAATTTTAGGTAAAGGTGGCTATGGAACAGTTTATCTGATTAATATTGATGGTTCAGATTATGCTCTTAAATTAATGAATTAAAGGGAGATTCATAAGAACTAATAGATGCATTCTATTTTGAATGCTAATCTCTTTTATAAGTGAATAACTAAAGAATTCTAAGACTTGTAGGAGTTTCCATTGATACTTCAGCTGAAGGAAATGGTAGGTTTTGCCTTCTAACTGATTACATGCCTAAGGGAAGCTTATTCTAAGTAATTAGTTGTAAATAACTATTTCCAGAATGTGAAGAAGGATCAGCTATAATATTTTATAAGAAACTAAATTTGCTGAGCTAGATAGCTGAAGGTTTGCAGGCAATTCATTCCAGAAACTTGATTCATAGAGATATGAAATCTCTTAATATTCTATTAGATGATTCAGATTCACCTAAAATAGCTGATCTTGGATTATTACATGAATCAAGTATAAAGACTACGAAAGAATAAAAAGGATCACTTCAATGAATGGCTCCCGAACTTTTGGACAGCAAAGTATTTTAAAAGAGTGATATATGATCTTTAGCTTGTATAGGAATAGAAATATTTAATGAGTAGTTACCTTTTCCAGATCTAGATTCATTAGTTTAAATAATGAAGGCAGTTTATTTTGATAAGCAAATTCCTTAATTTTCAGATGAAATAAATTAAGAGCCAGAATTAGCTTAGCTTTTATAATAATGCTTCAGTTTTGAATAAAGCAATAGACCTGATATTTATAGCTTCAAAAAATAGATAGATTCCCTAAAATAAAAGTGGAAACTAATCAGTTAATAGTCAAATAAGATACCTTAAAATAAGCAATAAATAAATTCATAAAAATTGGATATGAAATAAGCCTAAGAAGCTGCTAATGTTTAAAATTAAGGTTAAATTTAATAAAATATAGCATAAACAGGATTACAAGTTGAGTAGTTAAATACCTAAAAGTGCAAGAAGGAAGAGAAAAAGAGTTGATAAGGAAATGACTTATGATTTTATAATGTAAGATATTAAATGCTTAATTATCCTGCTTGAATTTTCTTAGCATATTATAAAGAATATATTATCTTAAATCCAATTGAAACAAATCTAATAAGCAAATGACTTATATAAATAGCAGCAATTTGATATAGTTAGCTAACCTTCGTTTTATTAGATGTTACATTAACTTTTTTCTCTTTAATTTAGAAATTATTTGATCTTAGTCTGTTTATACTAAAATTTACATTTCTTATTTTACCTTTCCTTTATAGAATTATTCTTATATTTTCTTTGATGTAATCTAAAATTTCTGAAATTTGATTGAAACATTCATTATGCTGAATCTGTGTTATATGTTAAGTTTCATAACCAGGAAATAGATTCTTTTCACAGAATAAACAGTGTTTAATCTTCCTTATACAGTTAATAATCAAGTTTTTTATTAAAATAGTAGATTTTTATTCTGGTAGCTTGTAATCTTAGACTTTATATTTATCCCTTTTAGTTCATTTTTTAAGTTTTAAATAAGAATCATCAATAAAAATAAACAAAACCTTTGCTGACTTTTTCGTTTATCTTATTATGTAATTACTCAGTCTATTGGAGTTAATAGTACTTCTGATAATGACATCTTCTCTTTAAAATGGATTAAAGTATTATGATTAATTCCTGGATTTAAGAATAAAGCAGTTATTATCAAAATACCTTATGAAGATATATAATCTAATAAAAAATAAATAAAAGAAGCATTTCTTATTTTAATATTCAGCGTTAAAAGGAATATATCATATTCTAATAAAAGAAAGCAAAATTTTTGCTTGTATTAGATGTCTCTTCTATTTATTGCCTCAAGACAATGTCTGTAACTATTTTACTATATTATTATAAAAAATAAAGTTTTTATATTATTAGTTTATTACTCTTAAAAGTAGCTGCAAATACATTTTATTACTAAGATATTCTCAAAAAGTAGCTAACTACCTTTTAATGTTTCTCACCTATTCATAGTCTTTTTTACTCTCTCTTACAAGTAAATTATTTCACTATTATTAATCATTATTTTAGGCTAGCAAAAATATACTATTTTTATTGATTACTTAGTTTTAAAAACTGATAGATTTTAGTTTTTTTGGATGTAAAAATGTTTATGTTAAGCAATTTTCCTTTACATTTATGGATATTTCTTCTGTTTATATCCTATTAATTAAGAGTTATTGCTCATAATAATTAAGGACATTGCAAAGCTAATAGTTACTAAAGTATATTTTTTAACTTTTATTACTCTTCTTTATTATTAAGAGTTTCTGCTATTTTTTCTCAGATTATTACTCGTTTATTAGTTCACTTTTAAAGGTATTTTTACTCGAAATTTCACCTCCACTTGATTAAAGAATCTTTTTATGCATTCTTACGATTTCACGTCTTCTCAACAAACTCAGCTCTCATTTATAAATTTATATACAACATTAATATTGCTATCCATCTTTTCCATCGACTATATCAACTTTCTTACATTTCATCTCTTCTTGCTCCAGTAGTTATATTTTATATGGTCCTTAACTTTTTACTAATTTTTCTATCTTTCGTAGTCAAATTTTTATTCGTACTAGTACTAAATACTTTAGTTTAAACATACCACAAGATATCAATCAATCTACTATAATTCAAACTGATTCGTTCAAAGCTTTTGCATCTCCTTATTTTTATCTTTAGGTTATTAAATAATTTAGACTTAGTACTTAGATTTGATAATTATCCTTCATACAGATAAATCTTATTTTCATTTCTTTAGTTCTTCAAGATTAGGTAGGAAAAAGTAATTATTTCTCTTTGTTAGTAGTTTCAGTACAAGAATTGATGGAATCCTTTTTAAGTTTATAGTAATAAATGTGTAAATTGATTTAAATATAGTTCATAGTTAAATAAGCAGCAATATTTACTTTTAAGCTACTTTTAATTAAATTATTATACTTTAAGTTTAAATAATTATATGATGTTATTAAGTTGGATTAGTAAATACTATGAAAGTTTATTCTTTAATAGTAATAAAAAGAGTTCACATTTAATCTATTTATCTTTATTTAGATTACTCTAAAAATCAATTTTAGTGCTAAATAAAAGAGATAAATTCCTTTTTAGCGTTAGTTGCATAAAATAATCATCTATTTTAATAGAATTTATTCATAGCTTACTTATATTTAGCTAGGATTTTAAAAATATATCTACTATTTCTTCAGATTATAGCATGCTTTTAATTTAGCTAAGTAATAGTTCTCATCAATTTCCTTAGTTATATTTGAGTTTTCCAATGTAACTCTTTACTACAATGAACTTTTATAATATTTTATCGAATCTAGCAATTTTATTAAAAAATTTATATTTCTTTTACTATTTTTAATTTGATAAGTAAGTACATTACTATAAAGAGATGTAGAGACAAGTTTAAAGCTTAGTTGCTTCAGTATAATACTTCGTCACTTCTTAATAGTTTATTTAAGTTAAAAATATTTTATTATACTAGACTGCTGCTTTTATTAGTAATAGATATATTAAAGCATTCAATAGCTACATCATAATTAATTAATCTATTAAGAGACACTCTTATATTATTATTTGATTCACTTTTTTAAGATTATTTAAAGAGTTAGATTAAGACTCTTAATTGCTTGCTCTTATTAATTTTAGAAACTGATTTTCTTTTTAATTAAATAGATTTGAAATTAGATATTAATATTAGAAGCTAAACTTTTAATAACTAAAGATACTTTATTAGTAGTAAAGGTAATTTAGTTTATTACTTTAATAGTTAATATCCTATTTAAATAATTTAATGCTATAGCTAATATATCTTTAGTATTATTTGCTTCTATTTTGACCAATAAACTCTCTCTTGCCAACTATCCTCCTTTGTATTGTCTTAAAGTTTCTTGGCGTTAGCCTCAGTAATTTTATAGAAAATTTGTTGAGTAGCTTGAAGATTTTCAGCATTTCCTTTTCATGTCTTTAAAGTGGTGCTCTATAGGCCCGTTTGAAGCTGAAGCTTAAGTTCTATGGGCATTTTTCTTATGGAAATAGGTTGATGGCATTTAAGAAGGAGGTAGCTTATTCCTATGAGAATCCTCCAGATAAGAAGTTAAAAGTTGGAAAAACAACTGGAATGGTTCTGCGGAGAGTTCTAACTGTGTATCAAGCAACATTATCTGGTTCGATTTTGGGATCCTAAAATCCAGGAGTTACCATATTTGGCTTGAGTATGCATCCTTCCCAGAGAATTCCGTTAACATGTAAAGCTATGATAACTGTAGTTTAAACTCTTTCAACTATTCTGGCGCATACTTCAATATGATAGGTATCATCAACCAAAACTTATAGCTCTACAATTGGGCAAAGTCCATTAGCTTGAGAGATTGAAACCTATCTTCCAAAACCCAAGCATTTTTCTAAATAGTCAACTCAGAGTGTTGTCATTTACCAACGTAGATTTTTTATACATTTCTCCATTTTGAGAATCTTGCTCCTTCTTTGTACCATTCTTGGATTCTAGTTTCAAGTTTATCTAAATTGTAGTTTTCTACGGTTTGTAAAAAGCCAAATACAGAGTCTGTCTTGATTCCTGGTACTACTTCGTTTTCTTGTAATAATGTTACGAATGGCTTTCAATCAGTACATTTCTAGTAAAGAGTTACTAAGTATATAATAAAACCAGAAATCCATTGTCCAATTCCTGGGGTTGGGAAGAGCAGCTCTTTCCAGGCTCTTCTGTTATTTTCTTCATTAGCAAGTCCAATTTAATCAAAGTGATTTCCAATTTTTCCTGTTGATTCATCAGTAATTAAGATAACTTTTTCTTTGGTTCCGATTTTTGGGGCCTTTTTAATTAGCTCTTCTTTGAATGTAGTTGCTTTTGAAGATTTTGTTTGCTTCTATTATTAATTAAATATAATTCTATTAATTAGCTTAATAATAAGCTACAACTATACGTAATAGGAGTATCTTATCTCTAACTATGCTTATTAAATATAAAAATAAATATATTTTACTATTTAATTTGGTTATTCTTCATATCTATTATCTCTTATATTATATATTAATTAAGTTATTTAATATTTTCTTAAGTAGATAATTAAAACTAAGCTACCTCTTTATATTATATTAATTTTACCTATTTTACTAATAATTATTTATAATTATAATTTTTCTTCTAGTTACTCTCTTAGATTAATCTTATGATATTAGTTTAATAATAAGTATATCAAAGATCTTTAGTTTCTTAGTGCTTCTTAATATATTTATTTAATAGTTAAAGTTATATATTTTAGGTTTAAGCTTATACTAATTGGTTTTTTAAGGATGAATTAATTACTTTTATAAGATAATTTTTGAGTATTAAATGAATTTAGAATGTCTAAAGTTTATCCAATCTAATAATAGTTTCTATTTTCAATCTTGTTAATAATATCTTAGCTCTATTAGCAGACTAATCAATTTATTTCTCTTTTTATATATCTTTTGAATAATCTAAATATCTATCTGGGTCTAGTAAAACTATCAAAGTATAATACCTTTTTTCACCCCTTTAATAAAATATAAGGCTGGCAAATGCTAATAATTGTAGGAAATAAGAATCTAGACATTAAGAGGAGCAAGTTTTAGGAGTATAAAATAAGAGTAGGTTTCTTCATTTATTTACATAAGAACAACTATTTGAATAGCTCATACTAAGAATGAAACTTTAGTCTTTTTCAAATGTTCAAAAGTAAATACAAATAATTTCGTTCCCAAAGATACAGAAATATTTTCTTTAAACTTTGATTATAATAAATAAAGCCTAGATGCATCAAACCTAAATCTTAATAAATTAGTTCAAAGTAAAGCTCCTAAATAATATATTGAAGTAGTTAAAGCAGAACTTCTATAGCTTTTATAATCTTTAATAGTCTTGATTTTAGTTCTTAAAAGAGATAATTTAGATACTTTGGGTAAATAATCCCCATAAATAAAAGTCTTTCTTGGTATAAATTGTAAATTTTAAGATAGCGTAGTATTAAACTATCTGATATGCTAGACTTTCCAATCTTTATCATAATAAGCTAAGTTACTTAGAACCTCTAGTTATTTTAAAACTGTACAGTGTAATTGCATTTAATAATAGTTGGTATAGTAATCTAAAGAGATTGATGTATAAATAGGTATTATAAAGTTAATAATATGATGATATTTTAGCTTCTTAAAATAAGAAGTAGTAGTATATTAAATTCTAGAACTAGATGGAGGATTTCTTATCTTACAATTTTGCATATTTTTGCTTTAGGTTGAAGATTAAATTAAGTTAGCAACTGAGTAGTATTTAAATGATAGTTGGGTATAATATTGGTTGATACTTCTCAAGCTTAAAGAAGTGTTTTGTCCAGTGTTTGCTAATTAATAATTAGTATAATGAAGGATATTTTATTATGGTTTGATTTGGTTAAGTAATTAAGCTTTAAATAGATTGTATGCTAATTTGATTTATAATAGATCATATCTTTGATAACTATATAACTATTGACTAGATAAGGTAAGATTAATTAGTTTGCTTTGGAGAGAATTGGTCAGTTTGTAAATACTTAAATGATTCTTAATTTTTGCATGACTCTGTATAAATAATTTTCTCCTAGATTTGATAAATAAGGATATATTACTGAACGCATTATATATACTTACTAGAATAAAGTAGATTAGAGTTGGAAGACTAAGAAAAAGTAAAATGGAGATAGATGAAGGTATTTAAAGGATAACGCTAAATAAGCAAATAGCTAGATAAACGATAACTGTAATAATATTCCTCTTCAAAACTTCTAATAACTTTTCTTTGTTTCTTTAGCAGTTTAATATCCTTTATTTAGTTAAAATTTTATCATTCTAAACTATATGAAAGTTACATAAAATCATTAGATTAATTTTAAAAAGGTTCAATAAGAGGGAATAAAACAGCTATCTATCCCAATTCATGCAAAAATACTTTCATATCTCAACATCTACTGCTTTTTCAAACTATTCAAACTACCTTAACAAAATTTTGTTTCAACTCTTAGCAAAGTAAAAAACTTGTGTGCTGCTTTAAAATTATGGCAAATCTAGAGTCATTATAAAGATATTTAGAAATAGATAAATTAAGAAAATAAAAATAGTCCTATAGAATAGTTTATCAGTATAAATCTAGGATATATCACTATTTCTTTTGAATAGCAATGATAAATCTAAGTTATTAATCCCTCAAATTTAAAAATAAAGGTTAATTAAAACTAAATCAAATTAAATTTGATTTATCTATTGATATCAAAAAAGAAAGTAATAAAGAAGCTAGTAGTAATCTTATATCTTTGATCTAAATCTGTTTTTTTAGTATTTATATAAAGTACTTAAATTATTAATGCTAGCCTATTAAATTTGTTAATCATTACCTTTAAAACTCCTTTTAGGTCTTTCTTTGTGGTATATATAGTTATCACTTAATTATTATTAATTAATTCTAAGAGACCTTCTAATTAAGAATTAGCTAGTATATTATATAATTAGATATCCAGTGTATGTCAATCTATTAATTACGCCTTCATATTGTAAATTACAATCATCACTAATTAATAATTATATTCCTATTTTTCTGCGCTTCTTAATACTACATGACAGCATATCAATTGAATCCCTTTTATACTTAGCATATGCAAACTAAAACTCTTACTAAAGTAGAAAGTATTTGAGATTTAAAGGTAGTTTTGGATTTAAATATAAAGGTGGGTCAAAATAGCTAAATAAGCTAGATTATCCAAAAACAAAAGCTCAAATATTAGTTCTATTTATAGTTGATCAGAATGAATTTAGTAATAGTAATTGGCTTGATTATGGCATATTTCAATGAAGGTATTTTAATAACAGTTTTGGTGTATATTTTTGGATACTCTCGAGATATAAAGAAGAACATATTAGAAATAACTCTTATAATAGCATTAATTAGTGGGTATCTGCTAAATAGCTTTTCTCTATTGTATAGAGTTTATGCATATTTATCTTTTTATTTACTATCCATAGTTACTACCCTGATTTCCTTAGGAATGATATTCAATTAGCTTCAAATTTTCCATTTAGCAAACATTTCATACTTTTTAAAATATTTAAGCAGATTCCTGAAGTAAAATAAGCAGTTATCACTAAGCTTTTTTTAGTCTTATTCCATTCTTCCTTAAAACTAAATTATTTCTATTTTTAATTTTCTTTTAGCAATTTAAATAACTCCTATTGCTTCCTAAGGCTATATCTGTTTTTATTATTTACTTGAAGATTCGACGATTGCTAATTTTTGTCTTAAATGTATAAATATGTTCAAACTTACATTCCAACTTCTGAATATTATTACCTTTAGTTTTATGCACACTTTATTAAATATAATTTTCTTAGTTAGATTTATGAAAGTGATTGTTATTTTTAGTCTACTTATGCTATTATTTCAATTTCTTGTCTTTTAACTTTTCCTTTGTAGAATTGTTCTAATATTTTCTTTGAAGTGATGCAAGAATTCTAAAGTATTTATTAAATCATTTATTATGCTTAGTCTTCTTCTTTTAGATATATCTTCAGTTTATAATCTTATATTTCTTTAGAAGAAGCAACAGTTGCTTTCTATTCATTCATTATGAATTTTTTTGTAGCTTTTACAAATAAGATAATTTATATGCTAGATACTAGCACCCTTAGACTTTATTAATTCCCTTTAGTTTATTCTTCAAGTTTATAATCAAATTCACTCATCTAAGTAAGCATTCCTTTTATTAACCTTTATATGTAATTTCTTACTCTATAGGAGTCATTAATACCTCTTATAAATTTCAAATTTTCTCTCAAAAAAAGGATTAAAAATTGAGCGATAAAGCCCTAGATTTTAAAATGAAGCACTATTATCAGATACATTTTACGAGGATTGAATGTCTTAATAAACTTAAATAAAAGAACAAGCTTGATATTTATGTCCTGGTTTAGAAAAAGCATAATAATATTCTAATCAAAGAAAGGATAACTTTACCTACTATTAAATAACTCTATCTGTTATCGTTTTCTAGACAATGTCTTAAATTATTTTGTCATATTATTAAACAAGAAAATAGAGTCTTTTGCATAATTTAATGCCAATATATAGTAGTTAAAATATATTTAGATACTAAGATTTAATCAAATAAGTAGTTAACTATTATTTAGTGCTTCTTAGTAATTCTTAGTATTTTCTTCTACTCTCACCTACTTAAATTATTTACCCTTATTAATTCTTATTTAAGATTAATGAAATTAAACTCTCATTTTTGATTATTTGATTTTAAAGACTGATTTACTTAATTTTATAATTAAAAAATATAAAATGCTTAGCTTTCTTCACTTGTCCTTTTCTTCTTTTAAATTCTTTAATATCTCTTATATATTTCTTATATTACTTTATAGTTATTTCTCATAATCATTAAATCCTTTAATAGTTTAATCTATAAGAAAGCATTCCTTCCAAATATTTTTTTATCGGCTATATTTATTAAGGGTTTTTGTCCTTCTTACTGAGGTTATTAATACTTTTATTAGGTACATATTTTAAAGGCACTTTTTTCTAATTCTTTATACTCCTTGCTAATATGAGTTTTCTATTCATTATTATATGTTAGGATCTTCCCAGCTCTTTAACTCTTAATATTACTTTCATTTATAAGTACATATATTACATCAATAGAGACATCTATCATTTCCATCGAATATTTCAAACTTCCTTTCAATAATAATTTTTCTTGTTCTGGTTAGAATATTTCTTATAGCTTCCTAAAATTTATAATTAGCATTGCTTGACCTTTCATAATCAACGATCTATTCAATCTTATACTCAATTTTGCTAGCCTAAACATATACAAATTATCTATCTATCTACTATGAATCAAACGTGATCAATATAAAGCTTCTGAATCTCCTAATTTTAATATTTTGGATATTTAAGGGCTTATGTGCATTGCTTTGATAATTTATCCTTCATACGTTATAATTTTATTTCCCTTACATATCTAAAGTTGTAAATGACCAAATAGGAGAATCTAGTTATTAGTCCTTGCTAGTATTTTAAATGGAAGATTTGGTGGAATCCTTTTTTAAGTTAAAGGTAATAATGTTTAAAATGATTTAAATCTAGTACTTAGTTTAATATCTAAAAAAGAACTAATTTATAAGGTTATCTCCTGTAAAATAATTAGCTTTTAAGTCCTAATGATTATATGGTATGTCTAGTATGTAGCACTATGATAGTATAAAGCTGAATAAGAATGAAAATAGTTAAAATTTAAGTTATTTAGCTTGTATTAGATTATTTAGGAAATCTAATTTTAATGCTAAAATTTAAAATAGATATACTTTCCTGTAATCCATTTTAGTTTATTTACTATATTGGATTTTCTTTCTTATTCTACTAAGCTAATATAGTATAAAACTATTTACTTAATTAATAAAAAATTAAGATCTTAATTGTAAGGTGTTCTTAATTAAGCTTTTTCTTGCTTCTATAAAAAGCCTTTTATGTATTAAAGTACAACTATTTAAATAACCCAATTAGTGTATTATATCATTTTTACTAATCTATTATCAAATTAAAGTTAGAACTAGTTTAGTTTATATATCTTGATACAAGATTGGACTACTAATCTTACCTTTAATATTTTCAGCTTTATTTTATATTTTGGAGTAGTTTAAACATTCTTATAGAGAGACTATACTGAATGAAACTCTTATGAACTAGCCTTCTCTTTTATTTCCTATAAAGTGAATAAGATGCTTTTCAAGAAAAGTTTACATCACTATATTTTTGATACTTTGATCTGTGGCTATGTCTATAACCTTCTAAAGCCAAGCATAAATAAAAGAATAAGATTTGCTTATTAAATTTAAGAAACATTCATCTAGTAAAAAACGTAACAAAGTTAGAGTAGCTTGAACATATAATCCTACGAGTAATCATAATAGAGATATAGATTAAATCTTAATTACCTTTTATTAAGCTTTGCTATAATTAGAGTACTTACTATTACTTTTCATTTATCAATAATAAACTTACTATGTTGACTTAACTTGAGCTATATCTCATCAATCCAAAGTAAGCAATCTGTAAAAGCATCCTTCTTCAAACAAAAGATTTATTAGTAGCAGAAGCTATTTATAAATAAGTATTATTTGAACTGAGTTAATTAGCTAGTTCGAATATTTATAACTTCTGCTTCTTTAATCTTCTTAGGTTAACAGCATTATAATAGGAATTTCTTAAGATACTTTTTATTTCTTAAAGATTAAAAAAATAGCTTTTATCTTATTCGAACCCACAATCCTTAGCTCAGAAGACTGATACGCTAACCGTTCTCCACAAAGCCTTATATTTATTTAAGCTTATATAAAATAGCAATTAAGTTGATTGATATTAAAAATAAGCAGTTAAGCCTTAATTATTTCTATTTAGCTTTACTTTTATTTCTAAATATCACTTTTATTAAATATATGCTTTCGCTATTTAACTAAGATGCCTAATTATAAATTTTAAGTAGATTAAACAGAAAATTATTTATAAAGATTATGGTTCTATAGCTGAAATATAGTCTATCTTAAATAAAACCCAGCAATAGTAATATTTAGATTTACTATATTAAACTGCTACTAGTAATAAAAGTTATTTCCCTATTATACTTATTTCAACTGAACTTAGGAAAGTTTATTTTATTACAACAAATTGAAATTAGTTAAATAAACCTCATCTTTAATATCTTAAATTATATGAAAATATACTATTAAATCATTTATTCCTTATCAACTCTTTTCCTCTTCTCTCTTGCTTATTATTAAATTATCTGACTGCTCAATTTTAAATCCTACTTCTGCTATATTTTATTACTCTTATGTTTATTCTTATGTTTTAACAGCTATTAGCTCTTACTTCTCAACCATCTTTTATGAATCGATTGTTTGCTCATTTTAATGTATCTTATTTGACTATTAACTAATTATTTATCACTTTTATTTTATTGAATCTAAGTGGCTTTTGAAGCTATAAATATCAGGTCTATTACTTTAATCATAACTAAAGCATTATTATAATAGTTAAACTAACTCTGGCTCTTAATTTATTTCTTCTGTAAATTAAGGAATTCTTTTATCTACACAAACTGCCTTCATAAATTATTCTTGAGAATCTAAATCTGGATAAGGTAATTGCTCATTAAATATTTCTACTGCTATGCAAGCTAAAGATCATATATCACTCTTTTAACTTACTTTGCTATCGAAAAATTCGGGAGCCTTTCATTGAACTAGTTCTTTTTATTATTTCATAGTCTTTATACTTGACTCATGTAATAATCCCAGGTCAGCTAGTTTAGGTGAATCCTAATCATCAAGCAGAATGCTAAGAGATTTCATATCTCTATGAATTAAGTTTTGGGAATGAATTGCCTACAAGCCTTCGGCTATCTAGCTAAGCAAATTTAGTTTCTTATAAAATCTTATAGCTGATCCTTCTTCACTATCCGGAAATAGTTATTTAGATCTAATGACTTAGTATAAGCTTCCCTTAGGCATGTAATCAGTTAAATGACAAAAACAGTAGTTTCCTTTATCTGAAGTGTCAATTGAAAGTCCTACAAGTCTTAGAATTCTTAAGTTATTAACTTATAAAAGAGATTTACATTCAAAATAGAATGCATCTATTAATCTCTATTGATCTCCCTTTTAGGTCATCCTTTTAAGCGCATAATCAGACCCTTCAATTCTTATTAAATAAACAGTTCCTTAATTACCTTCACCTATAATTTTCAAGCTATCAAGAAATTGGGTATTAGGGATTAAATCTCTATAGTTTCATATCCTGATTTGAGATTTGCTATGTTAGCCAGCACCATTTTACTATAGAAGTTACTAGATATCTTCTAAGCTAATTGTAGTCTATACTTAGAGTGTCTAATTTTCAGTATTTATTTAAGGAATTTCTAGTTAAGGGTCAAATTAGCGTGCTTTAGTGAAGCATTAAAGTGCTTATTCATTTTGATTAAAAGCTTGAAGGACTAATCCTTTATTAAAGTAAGCTGCTGCATAATTGGGATTAAGAGAGATAGCTTTATTAGTATTATCGATGGCTTCAGAAAGTTTTCCTATTTTATAGAGAGAAAAAGCTTTATGCTTGTAAGAATTTGGGAAAGTAGGATTGAGTTAAATAGCTTAGTTGAAACTCTAAATGGCTTCGTCGTATTTGACTAGATTATTCAGCGCAAGCCCTTTATTAATATGAGTATTTTCATTCTTGGGATCTAACTAAAGAGCAATATCAAAGCATTTAATGGCTTCGTTTTATTACCCTTAGTAGTTTAATGCAAGACCTTTATTACTCAAAGCAACAGCATCATTGGGATCTAGTTAAAGAGCAGAATCATAGCATTGAATAGCTTCATTGTATCTACCTAAATAATATAGTGTAAGACCTTTATTATTATGATAAATTGCATTCTTAGGATCTAATTAAATAGCACTATCAAAGCATTGAAAAGCTTCATTAAATCTACCTAAGTTTTTCAAAGCGTCACCTTTATTTTTAAGAGCATATGCATCATTGGGATTTATTTTTAGAACAGTATCATAACATTGAATTGCTTCATTATATCTGCCTAAACTATTCAGTGTATCGCCTTTATTCTCATGAGCTACTATAAATAATGGATTTATTTGAAGAGCAGCATCATAGTAGTGAATAGATTCGATGTATCTACCTAGATTATGCAGTGCAAAACCCTTATTACTAAGAATAATTGTATTATTGGGTTCTAGTTAAAGAGCAGTATCATAGCATTGAATAGCTTCATTGTAGTTGCCTAATTTATTTAATACAAGACCTTTATTATTATGAACAGTTGCATTATTTGGTTCTAGTTAAAGAGCTTTATCATAGTATTCAATAGCCTCATTCTATCTACCTAATTTATTTAATGCAGCACCTTTATTTTTAAGAGCAGTTGCACTATTGGGATCTAGTTATAGAGCAGTATCATAGCATTGAATAGACTCATTGCATCTACCTAATTTATGGAGCGCAAGACCTTTATTATTCTAAGCAGCTGCATATTATGGGTTTAATCTAAGAGCAGTCTCATAGTATTGAATGGCTTCATTGATTCTACCTAAATAATACAATGAAAGACCTTTATTATTATGATATGTAGGTTCATTAGGATAATCTTCTATAGATGTATTAAAGTATTCAATTGATTCAGTATAATTTCCTTTTTTTTATAATTATAATCCTTTTCGGTTTATTTAAGCTGCTCCCATTTTATATTTATAATAGCTATCTCATTTTTTAGTTTAGCTCTTAGTCATAGCAGGTATTTTTTAACTTTTGCTTTATCTATTTAGATGTTTCTTTATAATCCAGTTAGGTGTAAACTAATTGTCTGATTTAAGTAAGTTTAAAAAAAGACTTTTACAGTTATTTAAAGCAGAAGAAGTAACCTGTATTGAGTTTAAAAGTGTAAGGATAATGATTACTTCTTGTGATTATTGCTTGTATATAGAATTTCTAATTCTATGGATTAAACTACTATTTAGGCTATACTAATATTACTAGATGATATTCTATAGTAATCAGTATTTAATTTTTATAATTGTTCTTATTTAAATCTACTAAAATAGAAGTTTGTCATATATTAAATTTCTAGTTTTAAGTGAAGTATCAATAATTGATTCTAAGGATTTACACCTTTGCTGGTATGTAGTTTTATAAGCAATTGACATAAATGTATTATAGTCTTATTTTTAGTCTTAAGCTTGTTGCTTTTTCTCTAAGTGTTCCTTTAATTCTTCTTATTAGTTTCTTACTAATAATTTAGTCCCAATTAGATTTAAGATCTTGCAAAGCTTAACTTTCTATAAGTTGTGTCCATTTATAAACTCCTCTATGATAAGCTTCTTACTTTGATTTCCTTAGATAAAGCTATAGATCTAGTATATGATTTTGACTTTAAAGTATATTCCATATATATTGACAATTAATCTAAAGGTAATATTTGAACTATTACTTTAAATTTAGCTTCTAGACTTATTAAGTAATACTAAAGCCTTCTCTTTACAACTCTAACTTTAAGTATATATTTTATGCTTCCATTAACTTTTTCCTTATTACAATATTAATCAATTAAAGTCTATTCAACATATGTTGAAAATAGCTTTATTACTAAAAGTCTGACTCTATCCTGTATATCAGTTTTAAGCTTATTTCATTTAGTTTAAAGAGTAATTTGGATTCTAGTTTGAAAGCTTATTATTTATACTTTAGATATAAATCCTTTAAAAGTATAGTCCAGCTCACTTAGATCCTTAAGAGCTGCTAAAGTTAATTTAAAAATATTGTATTTACATGGCTTTAAAGGTAACTGACTGCTATAGAGATTAATAGCTAAGAAATAATGAAATTATATCCTTAAAGCTTAGTGCTAATAGCCCTAGTTTCCATACTTAGAAGAATATCAAAACTTTTTTAGTTTCTGCTTATTGTTTACTTCCTATTCTTCTCATTGATATAACCCTTAGAAATACAATTAAACTCACTTCCACATATTTAGGATTCTAAATAACTAGAAATACCAAAATTAACTTTTTATTTGTTCTATAATACTAGTAGAGAATCTTCCTATTAATGGATTAGCTTACTAAGTAAGCAAGCAGATTAAATAATATCCATCAGTGTCAATATTAAGATTTAGTATATTAAACTACTTTAAGCAATATAAGTTATTTGCCTATTATACTTATTTCTACTAGACTTAGGTTAATATATTTTATATTCTATATCAAGAAAAGTTAAACTAGTTAAATAAGTCATATCTTTAATATCCTATATTATATTAAAATATCCTAATAACTCATTTTATTCCTACTCTAATCTTTTTCTTTTTGCTTAAATTTAAATACTAACTACTTAAATTTTAATCCTTTAACTACATTTAACCTTACACTTGAAAGTTAGAAGCTTTTGCTTATACTTAAAAACAACTTTTATGAACGTATAGTTAGTTTACTTTATTGAACTATATCTTACTATTGATTTTTTATTTTTCACTTTAAACTTTATTGATTCTTTCTATTTGTAAACCTATAAATATCAGGTCTATTACTTTAATCATAACTAAAGCATTACTATAATAGTTAAACTAACTCTGGCTCTAGTTTATTTCTTCTGTAAATTAAGGAATTCTTTTATCTAAATAAACTACCTTTATAATTTAGACTTATGAGACTAGATCTGGATAAGGAAATTATTCATTAAATATTTCTTTTACTATACAAGCTAAAGATCAAATATCACTCTTTTAACTTACTTTTTTATCGAATGTTAGGGAGTCATTCATTAAAGGGAGCCTCTTTTATCTTTTGTTATCTATTTACTTAAGTCATGCAATAATCCAAGATCAGCTATCTTGGGAGAGTATGAAGATAGAAAAATTGCTAAAAATCTGATGACAATATAACATAAATATTGTACTACATGTAAAAAAGACTGAATTGCAGTATCATTAAGGAAATTATCTATTTAGCCATCTAAAGGGTGTAGAAGTTAGAATAGGAACTCTGTAGTAAGATCCTTATAGTTTACAAATATATGATTGAGATGCTTTAATTAAATTAACATAAAAGTGTAGAAACTTATTAGAAAGTACTTGCTTTGTTTGAATTAAAACAAGGTTGAAGATACTGTTGAATGATAAGATAATGTAGATAGAGGTAAATAAAAAGGATAAACATTTATTTAAGATAAGGGATTTTCCTTTCTATTTTGGAATGAGCTGATGAGACACTTAATGTTAAAATGCTGAGCTAAAATTGGGTCATAAAAATTTGAAGCTTTTTAATAAAGATTTTAGCTCTTTTAGAGTTCGAAAAGAATAAAGAAGGTATTAGAAATAAAAAAAACTGCTAACTAAGCTTAGATTCTAGCAATAGTAGGACTCATTTCTTAATTAGAAAAATTATCTTTAGAAAGATGAATATGAAGAATCATTCAATTAAATGCACATAGCTAAAGAAATTAATTCTTAAAATATTAAAGCTAATTTTATAAAAGCATAAGCTCTGCTAAACTTTGAGTGGAAATAAAACTCTAATCTTGGATACTAAAATTGAAGCTAATAAACATAAAGCTAATATCATAATAGAAAAAGTTCTTAAAGATATAAATAAGCAAATGAATCTATTAAAAGTCATTCAAATTATATTAAGAAAGATTGAAAAGGCTATTGAAATATTAGCTTTAATTTTAAATTTGCTACTAGTAGATAATTAGTCTTTAATATTAAGAGAATGATTTTATTATATTTTAAGGGAGCTAAGAAGATATTTATATAGTTAATAAGATTATTGAAGTTGATATCAAGAATGATGAAGCTTGATTCTAAAAAGGAAGCATTATAAAACTTAACAGTATGAAAAGAAGATGCATGATATAATAAGTTTGCTTTAAAGAAGTATTCTAAATATGCTAAAAGCAAAATTAAAAATAGAAGCAATATTTATTCTTTTAGGAATAAAAGAAGAACCAAAAGAATAAAATAATAAAAGAATGAACCATATCCTAATTTTATAGATAATCATCTAGTTAAATTAATTTTCTTAACTATTTTGGATAATTATGAAAAGCAAAAATTTACTAAAATAAAATAATCAAACTTAATCCTAACTAAGAGCAAGTTTGAAATTTAAAAGGTAATATTCTAATGTAATAAAAAAAATAATTATAGGATATTCAAGCTCTTCTTGTATTTATATCCTAAAAGGAATGAATCTAGTTTGCTAATGTTAATGCTCTTTAAAAATTAAATAAATAGGGAGAAAATTGCTGTTTATAGATGGATTTTGAACTAGACATGGATAAGCTTTCCAGATAAATTACCTTTGATTACTTTGTACCTAGAAAGAATACTAGAAAATCTTTCATTGAAACTACTAACAAGGATTAATAGCAATCTTATACTACTTTAATCTTGTAGAACATAAAACCCAAATAAATTAAAGCTTCTTTTGTATAAAGAACAACTTATAGAAACTAAGTACGCAACTTATACCTTTAAATAACTAAAAGATATAAATAAGAGAAATTAATGCTTTGCACTATTCTGTGTGAGTCTTTGTAGATAAATTAATTATTTGTGCTTGTTTTGGAAATCAGCACTAAGCAATAGGTTAATAGAATTTAATGTACAAAATGTCGAATTTATTTAGAAACATATATAGTAGCCATAATAAATATTGCAATCTAAACATAAAAGATCAGAAAAGGAAAAAATGTTTGAAATAGTAGATAGAAAAGGTGATTATCTTATTGATGTAATATAGAGAATGATAAAGCAGGAACTACATTGAGAATCAAATATGTGGAGTAGAAATAGAACGTAAGTAGGAATAAATAGAACATATAAGCGATGAGAATTAAGGATTCACGCAAGTTTTTCTTTAAAAGTATACTTATTGATTGAGTAATAATCTTAGGAAAAAGAACAGAAACTCTAAATAAATAGAGAATAGTAATATTTTTATAACTAATAGCTATACTTCGATTTTGATAATTATGAATATTAATCTTAAAATCTCTGAAGGGATAAAAAAGAATTATTAACAGCGTTAAGAGTCTAAATAAACTAGAATTAATTAATAAAGTGAAATAGAAGAATTTTTAATCTATAAAAAGCTTAATGAATTAGTCTTTAAAATTAAATAGCTTATTAATTTTCTTTGAGCTTAAACAATTTGATAATAGCAACGTAAGGAAAAATCAAACAATTATTTAATTATTAAGCTAAATATATAACTAAAATAAGTGTGATTTTATCTATTCAATGCTTCAGAAAAATTTTTGAACTCTTAGAGTACTTCAAAGTAGAAGATAAGAAAAAATGATAAAAAAGGGAAGCTATAAACTAACTTTCTTTTTATGTTTAGATTATAAAATTTTGAAATAATATAGCTTCTTATTTATTAAATTGGAAAAGAAAGGATCATATATTTAGGCTATAGTTTAATATAAATAAATTTGAACTATCTATCTAATTTATTAGCTTAGAGTGAAACAAAGCAAGATTATTTAATAAATTTCTTTATTTTTAGTCTAACTTAAGCAAACTAAAAAATGCTTTATACTATTTATGAAATTCGTTATCTTTAGGCTAAAGAAAGGAAATTAATGAGAAAATGAGTTCAATGATATTAATAGGATCTAAAGTTAAATTTTTAGCTAGAAGATATAAGTAAATTTAAAGGTGATAAGCAGAAATAGCTAGAACTATAGGATTGTCAGAATTATGAATGAGTATGAGTCGATAAGAGATGTGTTTTGAAGTGAATAAGAGAATTAGGATATAATATATCCCATTATTAGTTATACTAATTAGATTAATTTCAGTAGTAATTTATGATAGATAGGTTACCATTTTAAATCTCTAGTTATTTATTAAATCATAATGAAAGAAAATCAAAACTTTCATATTATTATCTTTAAATTTATCTAGGAAAATAAGATTCTATGTTCATTAGCATTCTTATAGAAAGCTTTATTTCATTAAGAAATAGTAAAAATATTATTAGAGGAAGCTAGCAAGTAAAAATCACATAAAAAAAGCTTATTAGTTTAGCTGCATTTGGTATTATAATCTTTCAACATAACTAATTAAATATTTCTAAGCTTAGTAAAATAAAAATAAATAAGGGAAAAGACTTTAAAAGAGATATCACTTAAAAATGTTTGCTTTTATTAGGTATGCAATTAAGGTTTAAAACTGAATTAATATCTCTAATATTTAAGATAAAAATACTTAGGATTATCTACCTGATCTCAAAGGTGAATAAATTAAAATTTTACTAAAGTAGAGATATAAAATTGTTTAGCATTTAATAATGTAATTTATTGATGTGCTATTGTGTAAAATATAATAATCAATTAAAGAATCCTACATTATAATTAGATGCACTTAAATATTAGGGATGCCTTTAATCTCTTATTTTATAGAATTCTCCATTGTAACTTTAGGAAAGATAAAAAATAAATAGAATAGATGGTAGTGCGTTAGTATATAACAGGAACAATTTTTTACCTTCTCCTCCTGTAGGAAGAAGCTAACCCTTCCAAAATATTTTTATAAGGATTGCTACCTTTACGAACTTTATCTAAATTACTAGCAGATAGAATAGACTGTTTTATCTTTAACTATCTACTTTCCTTCAGCTAGATTATTGTTTATCTAGAAAGCTTCAATTTCCATAAAAGCTTTGAGGTATAATATAAATGCTAATAAAACAAGAGTAAAACAGATGAAATCTACTTCCAGCTTGATAATAAGAATTTGCTAACTAAAGAGATGATAAGCTGCAAAATAAAAGAAGAAGAACAATTTTTGGAGTTCTAAGAACAGCTAAATAATAGGTGAAGTTTCGACATTACCTTGTAAGCTGCTTTCCAGAATGATCCTAAAAGGCCTTTTATATTTTACGAAATAAAAATTAAAAAATATGAAATAGATTCCATCCTTCTTCTACTTAAATTATCTCCTATTTATTAATTATTTTTCTCATTACTATAACTATTGAGTTAAGCTAGCACATGTTACTGTCAGATGCTAGTTTAGGCTATCATAATTATAAGATAAGCATCAAACATGGTAAATATGATTTTATCTCAAATTATAAATTGTGCCATTTGTTATTCCTAAAAGTCTTTGCATCAGGTTAGAGTCATAAACTATCGCATATATCACCTTCTAAATAAATTACCACTTTCTTAAATTTATTAACTATAAATGATCTTATCTTTTCATTTAGTCACTCATCTCTGAGATATAAGTATCGACATTTATATATAAATCTTCTAAAAAGAAGACTAAACTAAAAAACTAACTTAGTGGAAGATCCTCAATAAAATGAAAATGATACAAAAATAAAAGGAATTAAGGAAATAAAATAATCCTTTAAAAAGCTAAGCATTGCTATTTAATAATATCTTTCCTACTATAAGTAAAACCTTTCTAAATGCCTAACTATTATTAGTTTACAAAAGCTATTGTAGTTGTATTATTGATTCCATTTAACTTCTAAATGATAGACTACATAAATATAGATTCATATTAGTTGACTATATATCCATTTAAATAAATGTAATAATAGCTAAATGTTTAATTAAGTTAATGTACTGACTATTAATTTAGTCAAGCTTCTGAACAATAGATTTAGACTAGTATAGTAACTTCTAACTATAAATAACTTATTATTTTCTTAAGGTTTTGCTTAGAAGATTAAACATAAATAGATTTATTTAATTTACTTTCATTCCTTCTTTAATTTTAATAAAGATGGCTGAATCTAACAGGTGCAACTAATGCTAGTGCAATTTCGACTCTGAAATAGTCGATCCTGTAACCCTTCCTTGCAAGCATAAAGTATGCTAAAATTGTGCTCTTGAAGGATATTAAAAAGAAGGTTCTAACTTGTGCTCATAAAGAAAGTGCTAAAAAGTTTCCTTCGATGAACCAAAAAGTTTAATAAGCTAAAGAGACTAATCAAGTGAAAGTAAATAAGAATGAAAATAACTTCATACAGAAGAAACTAAAATTGAACTATCTTTTTAGTAAAAGCCAAAACTAATAAAAGTTAAGATTTTAACTCGAAACTAAGAAGAAATAAACTTAACAATAGAGGAAGAAGCAACAATTGAGCAAATTAAATTAAAAGTAGAAAGATTAGAAGGAATTAACCCTGATTTTTATGAACTTTATAGAAAATAAAAAATATTAGATAATCAACATAGAATAAATAAAATGGAGAATGAAGAAGAAATTTAGTTAGACCTGAATTTGAAAAAATGTAATTAATCCAAAATTTAGGAGGTGAGAAAATTAAAAAAATATAGAAGGTAAAAAATAAAAATAGAAAGTAATTAATAAAAAATTAGTTTATGAGAAAATGAGAAAAGAAAATGGTAAAAAATATAATAATAGAACGTAAAATATGAATAAAAAATAGAAAATTAAAAATGAGAGAAAATGAGAGAAAGTAAGAAAACGTAATAAAAGATTAATCTTACTTCAAGCAAAGTTAAGAATAAATCTATAGAATGTAAATTTTAAAAAAGTATGTAATATATTTAATTAAAGTGAGTAATGCCTTAAAGTTAGAAAGTATGAAATTAAATTAAGAATGTAAAAATATAAATAAGATTGTAAAATTTATAAGAAAGGAAGTTAAAATTAAATTCAGGATGTAAATAATAAAAAAGATTGTAAAGAATAATATTAAGTGGGTAATATAATAAATCCAGAAAGTAAGTTAATTTAATGCTTTAGTAAGTAAAAAAATAAATAAAGGAAGTAAAAATTAAAATGAGATGGTATTTCTTTTAAAATAGAATGTAAGGTATTTTAAATATTTATAGATGGTAACATATTTTAAATATTTATAGTTTGTAAGTTATTTTAAATATTTATAGATGGTAACATATTTTAAATATTTATAGATGGTAACATATTTTAAATATTTATAGATGGTAAGATATTTTATGTATTTATAGATGGTAAGATATTTTAAAATTTATAGATGGTAAGACATTTAAAGTACTTATAGTTTGTAAGGTGTTTTAAATGTTTTAAGTTCGTAAGATATTTTAAATATTTATAGGTGGTAAGATATTTTAAATGTTTATAGGTGGTAATATATTTTAAATATTTATAGATTGTAAGGTGTTTTAAATGTTTATAGATAGTAAGATATTTTAAATATTTATAGTGAGTAAGATATTTTAAATGTTTATAGGTAGTAATATATTTTAAATATTTATAGATTGTAAGGTGTTTTAAATGTTTATAGATAGTAAGATATTTTAAATATTTATAGTTTGTAAGGTGTTTTAAATGTTTTAAGTTCGTAAGATATTTTAAATATTTATAGTGAGTAAGATATTTTAAATTTTCAAGAAAGTAAGATATTTTAAATATTTATAGTGAGTAAGATATTTTAAATTTTTATAGGTGGTAAGATATTTTATGTATTTAAAGAAGGTTAGATATTTTAAATTATTATAGAAAGTAAGATATTTTAAACATTTATAGTTCGTAAGATATTTTAAATTTTCAAGAAAGTAAGATATTTTAAATATTTATAGTGAGTAAGATATTTTAAATTTTTATAGGTGGTAATATATTTTAAATATTTATAGATTGTAAGGTGTTTTAAATGTTTATAGATAGTAAGATATTTTAAATATTTATAGATGGTAACATATTTTAAATATTTATAGATGGTAAGATATTTTATGTATTTATAGATGGTAAGATATTTTATGTATTTATAGATGGTAAGATATTTTAAAATTTATAGATGGTAAGACATTTAAAGTACTTATAGTTTGTAAGGTGTTTTAAATGTTTTAAGTTCGTAAGATATTTTAAATATTTATAGGTGGTAAGATATTTTAAATGTTTATAGATTGTAAGGTGTTTTAAATGTTTATAGATAGTAAGATATTTTAAATATTTATAGTTTGTAAGGTGTTTTAAATGTTTTAAGTTCGTAAGATATTTTAAATATTTATAGGTGGTAAGATATTTTAAATATTTATAGATTGTAAGGTGTTTTAAATGTTTATAGATAGTAAGATATTTTAAATATTTATAGTTTGTAAGGTGTTTTAAATGTTTTAAGTTCGTAAGATATTTTAAATATTTATAGTGAGTAAGATATTTTAAATTTTCAAGAAAGTAAGATATTTTAAATATTTATAGTGAGTAAGATATTTTAAATTTTTATAGGTGGTAAGATATTTTATGTATTTAAAGAAGGTTAGATATTTTAAATTATTATAGAAAGTAAGATATTTTAAACATTTATAGTTCGTAAGATATTTTAAATTTTCAAGAAAGTAAGATATTTTAAATATTTATAGTGAGTAAGATATTTTAAATTTTTATAGGTGGTAATATATTTTAAATATTTATAGATTGTAAGGTGTTTTAAATGTTTATAGATAGTAAGATATTTTAAATATTTATAGATGGTAACATATTTTAAATATTTATAGATGGTAAGATATTTTATGTATTTATAGATGGTAAGATATTTTATGTATTTATAGATGGTAAGATATTTTAAAATTTATAGATGGTAAGACATTTAAAGTACTTATAGTTTGTAAGGTGTTTTAAATGTTTTAAGTTCGTAAGATATTTTAAATATTTATAGGTGGTAAGATATTTTAAATGTTTATAGGTGGTAAGATATTTTAAATATTTATAGATTGTAAGGTGTTTTAAATGTTTATAGATAGTAAGATATTTTAAATATTTATAGTGAGTAAGATATTTTAAATGTTTATAGGTAGTAATATATTTTAAATATTTATAGATTGTAAGGTGTTTTAAATGTTTATAGATAGTAAGATATTTTAAATATTTATAGTTTGTAAGGTGTTTTAAATGTTTTAAGTTCGTAAGATATTTTAAATATTTATAGGTGGTAAGATATTTTAAATATTTATAGATTGTAAGGTGTTTTAAATGTTTATAGATAGTAAGATATTTTAAATATTTATAGTTTGTAAGGTGTTTTAAATGTTTTAAGTTCGTAAGATATTTTAAATATTTATAGTGAGTAAGATATTTTAAATTTTCAAGAAAGTAAGATATTTTAAATATTTATAGTGAGTAAGATATTTTAAATTTTTATAGGTGGTAAGATATTTTATGTATTTAAAGAAGGTTAGATATTTTAAATTATTATAGAAAGTAAGATATTTTAAACATTTATAGTTCGTAAGATATTTTAGATTTTCAAGAAAGTAAGATATTTTAAATATTTATAGTGAGTAAGATATTTTAAATTTTTATAGGTGGTAATATATTTTAAATATTTATAGATTGTAAGGTGTTTTAAATGTTTATAGATAGTAAGATATTTTAAATATTTATAGATGGTAACATATTTTAAATATTTATAGATGGTAAGATATTTTATGTATTTATAGATGGTAAGATATTTTATGTATTTATAGATGGTAAGATATTTTAAAATTTATAGATGGTAAGACATTTAAAGTACTTATAGTTTGTAAGGTGTTTTAAATGTTTTAAGTTCGTAAGATATTTTAAATATTTATAGGTGGTAAGATATTTTAAATGTTTATAGGTGGTAAGATATTTTAAATATTTATAGATTGTAAGGTGTTTTAAATGTTTATAGATAGTAAGATATTTTAAATATTTATAGTGAGTAAGATATTTTAAATGTTTATAGGTAGTAATATATTTTAAATATTTATAGATTGTAAGGTGTTTTAAATGTTTATAGATAGTAAGATATTTTAAATATTTATAGTTTGTAAGGTGTTTTAAATGTTTTAAGTTCGTAAGATATTTTAAATATTTATAGGTGGTAAGATATTTTAAATATTTATAGATTGTAAGGTGTTTTAAATGTTTATAGATAGTAAGATATTTTAAATATTTATAGTTTGTAAGGTGTTTTAAATGTTTTAAGTTCGTAAGATATTTTAAATATTTATAGTGAGTAAGATATTTTAAATTTTCAAGAAAGTAAGATATTTTAAATATTTATAGTGAGTAAGATATTTTAAATTTTTATAGGTGGTAAGATATTTTATGTATTTAAAGAAGGTTAGATATTTTAAATTATTATAGAAAGTAAGATATTTTAAACATTTATAGTTCGTAAGATATTTTAAATTTTCAAGAAAGTAAGATATTTTAAATATTTATAGTGAGTAAGATATTTTAAATTTTTATAGGTGGTAATATATTTTAAATATTTATAGATTGTAAGGTGTTTTAAATGTTTATAGATAGTAAGATATTTTAAATATTTATAGATGGTAACATATTTTAAATATTTATAGATGGTAAGATATTTTATGTATTTATAGATGGTAAGATATTTTATGTATTTATAGATGGTAAGATATTTTAAAATTTATAGATGGTAAGACATTTAAAGTACTTATAGTTTGTAAGGTGTTTTAAATGTTTTAAGTTCGTAAGATATTTTAAATATTTATAGGTGGTAAGATATTTTAAATGTTTATAGGTGGTAAGATATTTTAAACATTTATAGATTGTAACATATTTATAATTTATAGAATGTAAGATATTTTAAACATTTATAGTTCGTAAGATATTTTAAACATTTATAGATTGTAAGATATTTTAAACGTTTATAGAAAGTAATATATTTTAAATATTTATAGATTGTAACATATTTATAATTTATAGAATGAAAGATATTTTAAACATTTATAGTTCGTAAGATATTTTAAATATTTATAGTGAGTAAGATATTTTAAATTTTCAAGAAAGTAAGATATTTTAAATATTTATAGTGAGTAAGATATTTTAAATTTTTATAGGTGGTAAGATATTTTATGTATTTAAAGAAGGTTAGATATTTTAAATTATTATAGAAAGTAAGATATTTTAAATATTTATAGAATGTAAGATATTTTAAATATTTATAGAATGTAAGATATTTTAATTTATTATAGAAAGTAAGATTTTTTAAACATTTATAGTTCGTAAGAAATTTTAAATATTTATAGGTGGTAAGATATTTTAAACATTTATAGAAGGTTAGATATTTTAAATTATTATAGAAAGTAAGATATTTTAAACATTTATAGTTCGTAAGATATTTTAAATTTTCAAGAAAGTAAGATATTTTAAATATTTATAGTGAGTAAGATATTTTAAATTTTTATAGGTGGTAATATATTTTAAATATTTATAGATTGTAAGGTGTTTTAAATGTTTATAGATAGTAAGATATTTTAAATATTTATAGTTTGTAAGGTGTTTTAAATGTTTTAAGTTCGTAAGATATTTTAAACGTTTATAGAAAGTAATATAGTTTAAATATTTATAGATTGTAACATATTTATAATTTATAGAATGTAAGATATTTATAGCTTATAGAATGTAAGATATTTTAAATATTTATAGAATGTTAGATATTTTAATTTATTATAGAAAGTAAGATATTTTAAACATTTATAGATTGTAAGATATTTATAATTTATAGATCGTAAGAATTTAAAACATTTATAGTGGGTTATATATTTTAAATATTTATAGTTCGTAAGAAATTTTAAACATTTATAGGTGGTAAGATATTTTAAACATTTATAGAAGGTTAGATATTTTAAATTATTATAGAAAATAAGATATTTTAAACATTTATAGTTCGTAAGATATTTTAAATTTTCAAGAAAGTAAGATATTTTAAATATTTATAGTGAGTAAGATATTTTAAATTTTTATAGTGGGTTAGATATTTTAAATATTTATAGTGAGTAAGATATTTTAAATATTTATAGAAGGTTAGATATTTTAAATATTTATAGAAGGTTAGATATTTTAATTTATTATAGAAAGTAAGATATTTTAAACATTTATAGTTCGTAAGATATTTTAAACATTTATAGAAGGTTAGATATTTTAAATATTTATAGAAAGTAATATATTTTAAACATTTATAGATGGTAACATATTTATAATTTATAGAATGTAAGATATTTTAAATATTTATAGAAAGTAATATATTTTAAACATTTATAGATGGTAAGATATTTATAGCTTATAGAATGTAAGATATTTTAAATATTTATAGAATGTTAGATATTTTAATTTATTATAGAAAGTAAGATATTTTAAACATTTATAGATTGTAAGATATTTATAATTTATAGATCGTAAGAATTTAAAACATTTATAGTGGGTTATATATTTTAAATATTTATAGTTCGTAAGATATTTTAAATATTTATAGGTGGTAAGATATTTTAAACATTTATAGAAGGTTAGATATTTTAAATTATTATAGAAAGTAAGATATTTTAAACATTTATAGTTCGTAAGATATTTTAAACGTTTATAGAAAGTAATATATTTTAAATATTTATAGATGGTAACATATTTATAATTTATAGAAGGTTAGATATTTTAAATATTTATAGAAGGTTAGATATTTTAATTTATTATAGAAAGTAAGATATTTTAAACATTTATAGATTGTAAGATATTTATAATTTATAGATCGTAAGAATTTAAAACATTTATAGTGGGTTATATATTTTAAATATTTATAGGTGGTAAGATATTTTAAACATTTATAGAAGGTTAGATATTTTAAATATTTATAGAAAGTAAGATATTTTAAATATTTATAGATGGTAACATATTTATAATTTATAGAATGTAAGATATTTTAAATATTTATAGAATGTTAGATATTTTAATTTATTATAGAAAGTAAGATATTTTAAACATTTATAGATTGTAAGATATTTATAATTTATAGAATGTAAGATATTTTAAATATTTATAGAATGTTAGATATTTTAATTTATTATAGAAAGTAAGATATTTTAAACATTTATAGATTGTAAGATATTTATAATTTATAGAATGTAAGATATTTTAAATATTTATAGAATGTTAGATATTTTAATTTATTATAGAAAGTAAGATATTTTAAACATTTATAGATTGTAAGATATTTATAATTTATAGATCGTAAGAATTTAAAACATTTATAGTGGGTTATATATTTTAAATATTTATAGTTCGTAAGAAATTTTAAATATTTATAGATAGTAAGATATTTATACATTATTAGCCTGTGAGATATTTTAAACATTTATAGTTCGTAATGTATTTTAAATATTTATAGTGGGTTAGATATTTAGAATATTTATAGAAAGTAGATATTTAAAATATTTACAGTTAGTAAAATATTTTAAATATTTATAGAATGTAAGATATTTTAACTATTTATAGTGTGTTAGATATTTAGAATATTTATAGAGGGTAGATATTTTAAATATTTATAGAATGTAAGATATCTTAACTATTTATAGTGGGTTAGATATTTAGAATATTTATAGAGGGTAGATATTTTAAATATTTATAGAGGGTAAGATGAATCAATTATTTATAGAGAGTAAGAATTTTTTTAATTTAATGTTTGTATTTAAATACTATTTCAGATAGTATATTTTATTATTATTAGAGGGTATTAAATTACCTCAGGCGGTAAGAATCTACTTTAGGTATTTTTTAATTTTTGATTGTAAGAAATAATTATTAGATGGTTTTGATTTTATTTAAGACTGTATTTATTTATATGAGCTTGTAATTTTTAAGTTTAGTCAGTAATAAAATGATATAGAATGTAATATTTGTAATATTTATAGGGGGTAATATTTAATTTTTAAAGAAAGTAAGGCTTAATATTAGGTAATAATTGATTAAAGAATGTTATTGTAATGATTAATATTTAACAGATTATTTATACTAGGTTGTTATTTTTCTATTTTAGGATGTAAATTATTTTATCATAAGTAACTTTTCTATTATATAGTGTAATTTTTTTATTTAAGCCGAGATGGAAATGACATTTGACTCTTTTTAAATATTTATCTTAAATTAATCTTTTATTATTCATTTAATTTTTTTAGATACTTTAGTTGTTTTAAAGTTACTAAACATATTAACATTTTATTTATGATCTTTAATAGATTTTTTTCTTACTTTTTCACTTTATTAATGAAAATATTATTCCTATTAAGTAGATGTTGGAATTAATAACTTAGCTAATTATTTTATAATAGCTAGAGTTTTTTCTGATGTGCTAGATTTCTTTATAATAGTTCTTTGATTCTTAAAATATCTTTAGAAGTGTTTATTTTAACTTTTTTCTATTAAAAGCTTAGTAATTACTGAATAGAGAGATAATATGTAAGGATCTAATCTCCTTTCTATTAAATATGTGCTTAATTAATTATACGATGCTTAGTTTAAATATTAAAGTGATCATGTAGTTAGTTAGTTTAGTTATGTAATAAAGTGTTAAAGTGTCTATTTATGCTTTATCGCTCTTATTATTCATTTTTAGTAGACAATTATTTTATCTAGAGTCTATAAAAAGCAATAGTATGATTTAAACAGTAATAAGAACTTAGCTTATTTAATATCCTTATCCTTATTATAAGCATTATTTTTATTTTCCTTACTAATATTACAATAGTCTGTGTCTAAACCTATATAGTCTATCTATAAGGCAAAACTATTTTATATATTTCCTTACTCTAATTCATACTATATAATATCAACTACTTATTTTTAAATTTATTATATTATTTTAAATAGGGAGGGGAAATCCTCTCACTATGATTGAAAGAAACTCAGTAACTAGGAAGTATCCTGTGTGAAGACATGAACAAGAATCTTGGGTGGAGCCAAGTATTTCAAGACCAAGGCATCAAATAACAATATGTTGAACGATGCCTGAGATTAGCTTCCCTAGGAGAAAAGAAATTCTAATGATTGCTCGCACAGGGAAGAATGTATCGTAATACGCTTTTAAACTTTAAAAGACTTTAATTAAAGAGCTACACGCTATCGTAGTGCTATGCGCTCTTTAATCTTCGTCCCTTTTAAGTTAAATCTAATTATTACAATATTTAATACCTAGCATCTTCCTATATATTCAGAATTTTAATTTCTTAAATCATACAGATTTATTAAATATTACCTATTAGGTTTTGCTATAAATAGGATAAAAATGTAGTTAATGTACTCTAAAATAGTTGATTTGTATTTTAAATATTTTATGCTTAACTTGTAATTAATGTCTTTAATCTTAGTTATTATTTAAATGCCTTTTTTACAAAAGTTACTCTGATCTACAAGCATTTTAAATCTAAGGACATTGAAAATAATTTTTATCTTCCTATATAAAAAATTTAATTATAGCTATGTAGAATTAAATAAAATAAGTTATCAATAAATGTCGCGACAAGTGTAACCGATAAGGAAAACTCAATAATAGTACGAAGATTATAAAAGTATAATAAAGCATTATATAAAAGTAAAAATTATAAATAATATGATTAAACCTTTTCTAAAGTAAGCAAAAAACAACATTAACTATTAATTTAGAAAAAAGTATATAACAATTATTCCTGAAACATTTAAACTTTAGATCTTAAGTCTCGGATTTAAACGAAAAAATTAGAATTTTGCTTGAAACTACGGCGAAGATAAATAAGAAAAAAACCTATTAAAAAAGAAAATCAGGAGCAAAGAGGAATGAAAGAGGTAAACTTCTAAGTAAAGAAAATAGAAGTTAGACTAAATTCATTTACATTATATTAACAATTAATAATCTAGAAAAATCAAAACAATAAAGAAATATGGATATTGAGAAGGAGTAAAACAAGATAAAACCTATAAGTTGATAAGAATATTTAGAAAATAATTCTGAAAGATGAAAGTATATTTAGTAAGGTAATGATAACAGTTTAAAATTAAGTAAATAATAGAGGGAAAAAGAGTTGAAAAAATTGAGTTAATATATTGCATACAAGAAAACTAAATTTATTTATGAAAATTCTATCAAGGAATGGAATTACATGAACCAATAACGGAGGTGAGAAATAGAATAATGAAGAAAATATTGAAAGGAGCTATAGAACTTATAGAACTAGAAGAGAAAAAAATGACTGATCTTCAAGATGAAGATTGAGTCGAAGAAAAAGAATCAATTTTTCAGTAAACAGCAGAAATTTTACTAGATAAAATACAAATTAATTTAAAGGGGCAAACCTTATAAGCATAGCACTCTTTTTAATTAATTTTTGTTATTATTTACATTAAAAAATGTTTTGAAGTAAAAAATATAGAAAATTTTCTTTCACTTCAAATATATAAAAGAACTAGCTAAAAGATTGTTTACTTACCTCAAGTCACTTAAAGAATAATCCTTAATGACAAATAATAGTAGAATATTGCTTAAATAAAATTAAATTTTTTTTTTTTTCAAATATCAAGAAATAATTTTTCTAAAAAAGATTAAAAATGTAAAGAAAAAAAGATATAAATGAACAACATAAAAACAAAAAATATATAAAGTTTTAATTTAAAACAATCAAAGAAATAAAAAATTAAAATTTGTTAAAAAATATAAAATCCCTTTAAATTATGTAAAAATAATAAAATTATAGCAAAACATTATTATAAAATATATTTATATAAAACTTTCAAATCTATAAAATAAAAAAAAGAAAACTATAAAGAATTAAAATATATATTTTTCTATAGGATAAAATTTGTTTTAAACTAAAAAATTAAAAAAAAATTAAAATAAATAAAAAAATGTTAAAAAAGTAAAAAAATCTGAATGTAAAAAGAACATGGCCAAAATTTGTCTAGAAAAGGTAAAAAAGGGAAAAAAATAAAGATAAGATAAAAATAAAATATATGATAAAAAGACAAAGAAAGATAAAATATGAAAAGTTTTTAAAATAATTTATGAAAATAAAATTTAATTCCTTTTTTGATATTTGCATATAAATTTTAATGAAACATTTATTTAAAATTATTTTAATCTTTTTAATTATTAAATAATGCTTTTGGTTTACTTTTTTATACTTTGGAAAAAAGTTAACATTTTTAATTTTTATAAATATTTCTTTTTATGTAAATTTAAGTTAAAAAAATAAATTAAAAACAATTTAATTATAAAAATATATGAAATAAAAGTTTAATCTTATCTACTAAATTTATACTGCTTACTACTTTATTTTTAATTTATATAAAAAAGAAAAACAGTTAAAAATTTTTAAAAAGTAAGTTTAAAATTGGTAGATATTTCTTGAACTTATTAGAAAATAAATTTTAAACTTAAAACTGCAAAGAGATAATAAAAATAAAAAATATATAAAAATAGTAATATCAATTTAAGTAATCTATTAATAATAATAAAATTAATGCAACAAACAATTAAGATTTTAATAGATAGTAATTAGAAAAAAAACCTTAAAAATAAATAAGCAATAAATATATAAATTCGAATATAGAGTTCTTAGAACTCTCGATGGAGCGCAGAATTTAATAAAAAAATTTTAAAGGTAATAAAAATTACTCCTGGAAATCTCTTCTAGTACTTAACTTCTTTGGAAATTCTGTCTTCTAATAGGGCATGGCTAGAGTGATGCCACGAGAGACCTAATCGTCTGGCATCTTCCATTAACCATTACTCAATGACTTCAGTTATTTCTTGCTTTACTCCTACCAAGTTTTTTGCTTAGTTAGCGCTCCTTAAGTAATTCCTGGAACTTGAGTTAAGTTAACCTCAGTTGAATGATTGCTCTTCTCTATTTAAAATATAAAATCCATAATAATAAAAATTCTAATATAATAGTACAAATAATAATAATAGTAATAATATAAATAAAAAAATAAAGTAATATGACTTATATAATAATAACAAAAATAATACTCTCATTACTAATAATATAAATCATTCTAATTTTAATAACAACTCTAATATAAATAATAATAATAACATTAATTTTAAAAAATAGTAATATATAACAATAATTAATTATAGTGATACCATCTTCTTAGTTTCATCACTGTTTAACAATTTATTAGTTTTATAAGCTCTTCCATTTCCAATCTTCTTTTGGATTATTTTCTTTAAGTATATATCTTGCTGTACTGTGTTCATCATTCTTGATCATCAATATCTCTTTTCAGTCGAGTTCCATTCCAAGACTTTGTCGATTTCTTCTTTATTACGCTAATGCAATGTCCACTAATATCTTACTCCCAATATGCATCTTTTTTCTGCATATGACTCCTTCTGAAATACAGTATAGATTACTTATGGATCTCCATAACTTAAAGCTTTAATGCTTTTATTTTTATTAGAATTTTCAACATTATCTTAAAATGTGTCCATATTTACTGCAATATTAGCATTACTTTATTTTTTTCTTTACTATCGGAATTTTTGCTGGTTAAATATTCGGTTCAAAATCCATGAGGTCATTTGCTGATGTATTTTTTAGAAATAATCTTTCAGTCAATTCCACATATTGATTGAATTTGGATTCTATTTGTTCAATTCTCATATTGACTGGTTGGGAATTTTCATTTTATGCACTAAAATATTAAAAATTAGGTATGATATTTTCCCTTCTAGCTCTTATACGTTTCTTAAAAGTTTAAAATTCTCCTATTGCATACTTTGAGCTCTTAGAGTATATTTTGCTAATCATAAGTTGATTAGAATGGATCCTATTTAGAAGAGACTTTTTGTAAGAAATGTAAGATTTTGTATAATAATAGGAATAATAATAATACTAATAATAATAATAAATAATAAATAATAATAATAATAATAAATAAATTTGATTATAGAGCGCGTAGCCCTCTCATTGGTGCACATTTCTTTAAAAAAAAGTTTCATACTGACAAGAATGTTTCTTACTGATAAAATTATCAGATATTGGTAGACCTTGTTCAATACTGGTATAATTATTCAGTACTGATAAAAATGTTCAATACTGATATAATTTTAGAATACTCGTAATCTTTAATACTTGTTGGAGGTCCAATGACATGGCAGGATTGTGTCTCATTGCATCACCAAAGCAGAGGACGACATGTGTCAATTTTTGGTTCTTAAATTCCCCATCTCTGATGAAGCTCGCAATATTATTTCTTTTTCTTTCCAGAATTAAAAATAAACGAAGCCAAGCCAGTGTCGAAGGTTTAAGAATCTTATGTCTCGAGGCCAAACCAAAGCAGAGGAAGACATAAAGTCAATTATGGGCACTTAACTTCCCCAACCTCTGATGAAGATGACCTTGTTGCTCACCTTCGAACAACTATCTATAATAAAATATTAATAATAATATTGAAATACTTTGCATTTAATATTAATAGTTCCTGCTTCTTTAGTAAACTTAATAGTATTAATAATAGATATTTATATACATCTTATTTATTAAAAACAGCCTTGGTGGGATTCGAACCCACAACCCTCAGCTTAGAAGGCTGATACGCTAACCGTTGCGCCACAAGGCTTTATAAACTTATTCTTAAGTGTGTATTAAATAGAATTTCAGTCAGTTCATATAAAATAATTAAATAAGCCTTAATTAACAATAATTAGCTTTTATTATATTTTTTTTATTTATCCTTTTTTAAGCTTTTATTAAAAGAAAACATCAAATGACTCTGAAAAGAAATAATTAAGAAATAAAAGAAGAAGACAAAACACAATAATTCACTATAGACTCTGATACTTTTGATTTAGATTTCATCTTTTAATTTTAACTCTTTTTTTGATTTTATTTTGAAGTAATTTGATTTTTAGGATATTTTATAAGTAAATAATATATATAAAATATTATAAGAAAGGCTTAGTTATGCTTACTAATTTTGTTAGTAGTTTTTATTGATTAATCTTATGATATGTTTACTGGTTCTTTATTGATATAAAGTGAGACAAATAATTTGTTTATATTCTATCTTTTTATTGATTGCCTATTATTTAAATCTATTTTAAGAGAGTATAAAATAAGAAACTATTTAAAAATCTTATTTATTATGTCTATTTGGTTTAAAAGTTTAAAGGTTTAAAGAAAGTCACTGTTTAATAATTATGGTCTATAAATAGATCGTTTTTATCCAAGACATTCAAAAATTTCGAAGGTATAAAAAATTAATTGGTGAGTTAGAAAGCAACCTAAAAAAGAAATGCATCTTTATAAGGACAATTATTTCAATGAAAATTGAGGAGTGAGAGTTAGAAAAATAAGTAGATGAGTTAAACAATACGAAGAATAAATAAAGTAGTTCTCTATATTTTCATAAATAGTAAATTAAGTTTAGTATTAATATAAAGAATTTAATATCTCCATCTAAATAAGTTAACCAATTTAGTTCTTTATATTATAATAACTAAATTTACTTTTTCTTCAACATCATCTATGCCTTGATCTCATACTTTTTGATATTATTAACTTAGTTATCTTTTAGTTGATACTTTTATTATACTTATAAAAATATTAATTTCCTTTAAATTTAGCTTAGGTATTGTCTAAGCCTAAAATTTATTTCAATATCAAAATCTTATTTCATTTTTACTCGAAACTTGCTAATAAAGAAGTATCAAAAGACTGAAGAGATAGTTTCTATTCCAGTTACTTTCAAATACATTTCAAAGATTTTTCGTGCTCCTCAGATCCTTCCTCTTAAATCTAAATTTTTTAACATATCAACTTGATTAAAAATGCTAGTTATTAAAATTTTCTCTAGTTAATTCCACAACTTATATAAGTGTTTATTACTATGATTCTACTTTGATGGTTTCTTCAATATTCCAGTTACACTCTTGATTACAATCTTATCTATTTCTCTTAATAAATCTTCTTTTTATATATTTTATCAATTTACTTAATTATTTATTAAGATTTAAAAACTAAATAACCATAGTAATAGAGATATTTTGTTAGTAATATTTGATTAATAAGCTAGATATTTAGATCTATTATGTGTTAATCGTTAATAATGCTAGTTATTGATGTTAGTATAATAACTTACATAAATCTTAGATAAATAAATAAAAAAATGGATTAATCTCTTCGACTCTCAAAGAATTAACTTAAAAACCTAAAGAGAAAAGCGACAAAAGAAATTTAGAAAAAACAATAGCAACGAGAGGAGTCAAGTTCGTCATCAGAAGGTAAAGTGATGGTAGGATCTATAGAGATAAGATAACCTAAGAACGAATCTGATCAAAAACTTTAAATTTAACTAGATCAAATGTAAAAATTAATTTCAAAGTATGAAGAAATAGCTTATAACTAAGGAGAAAAAATAAGGGAATTAATGAATAGCATAGAGGATTAAAACAACGAATTATTAATACTCAGAAGACAGCTCATTCAAAGCAATTTGATAACGGAAGAACAACTCTGAACTTAGTCACAATAAAACTTTAAATATGACACGAAAATGGAAATAGAAAAAATACCAATAGAATTAAAAACAGAATTGAATCCAGAAAAAGAAATGATTGCTACAAGTTTCATTAAAAGATTAGAAAATATAGAAAATAAATTATCATAAAAAAGAACGAAATAAAGACAATAATAAAAACTTTGTTGATGTTGCAAATCAAATCAACATATTTTAAAAAACTGTTGATAATGAAAGAAAATAAACGAATAAGAGCAGAAAAGAACATGGAGACAACTCAATAAACTATGAATAACTCCAACAGGAATCTACAAATAAAAGCTTTTTGCAAAATCACTTGAACGGTTACAGTGGTAACCTTCCACTTAATAAAAAGGTCGTGGATCACACCCACGTTAAAAAAACTGTCCGCAGGAACTGGTTGCAATTCCAGAGAATGCAAAACTCTACTAACTTTAAGTATATTATTATTATTATTATTATTATTAAAGCTTAGATAAATGATGGTTAACTAGTTTATAATTCTTTATTATGTTGTACTCATTTAGCTTTATACTACCTATTATTATTGTTTGACTATAAAGCTCACTTTATTATTTAGATATTACTTAGGAATAAATAACCTATCTTCGAATAGGCTGATTATAAAAAAACTGAGAGTGCGAGAATTTTTTAACATTTAAATGTTTATATTTTATAATAACAAATTTCTATAAATAAATGCTAAATTTAAGAGATTTAAGGATTCTTTAACTTTTATCTTAATCACAAATATTGTAAAGTATAAAATTAATTAATTTAAACAATATTTTTTTCTTTTAGTATTAGTTTCCTTAATTTTAAAGAAACTTATACTGTCAATTAAATCACAAGCAAATTTTATAATCATTTTTTATAGAAAAATTTAATTTCTTAAATTTAACTTCACAACCTTTCATTTAACTTTTATAAACCTTTTACTACGTTTCTAAAGTTAAAATTGTGATTAAATAATTTATTATATGCTTTATCTAAACATTAGTACTAAACAAAAAGAAAAATATTAATTAACTTTAATTTAAAATATTTTTCTTCATTGTTAAGATATGCAATCACAGTTTTATTAAATATTGTATCTAGAGGATAACAAAATTTCATATTAGTGTCTAATTAAAACTATCCAATTTAACTAGTTAAAGTACTTAGAATATTCGCAAGTACAGTTATAGTCAAAAAGTTTTTCTTTTAAGTTTTTATTAATTAATATTACTAAAAGAGTTTGTAAAGGAGGCCATAATATATTAATCACTTGATTCAAAGATAAATAGAGAATTTTAGATATGTGAATAACTAACACTATTGAAGATTTAAATTAGCTTTTCTTTATTTCATTATACGAAAGAATAATGTTTTCTCTTTACTATTATTTTAGTACATATAATTACCAAAATATCCTATTTTTAGAACTACTATCATTAATACTTTAAGTTTAATATATCCTTATACTCAGAAACATTTTTAAGCTTAGATAAATTAAGACTAATTATTTTACAAAATGTACCTTTTTTGTCAGTTTTCTAAACGAAAGTTAATTAGAATATACAAGATAGTTAATAAAAGGAATAAATAACTATTATTTAAATTTAGAAACATTATAAATAATCTAAAAGTCTAGTTCATTTTAATACTCCAGCTTCAAATAATTCTATAATTATCTGTATCATCTTTTTATATTTTAATCTTTTTTAATGTATAAGATTAATAATTGATGATATGCTATAAAGCAAAACATGAAGCATTGTTGGTTAGGAACAATAAGATATAGAATAATAGTAGACTAATAAAATGTATTAAGAGTAAATAATAATCTGTTAGATTATATTTAAATAATGTATATTAGCTAATTTAATACTTATAATATCTCCTACTTTTACAAAGAAACTTATTATGTTAAGTTTACTCTTTCTAATCATTCAGAAAATAGTAATAGAAGATATTAAAAATATGTTTTCTTTCTTAAAAGTTTATAATTTTCTTAGTATCAAACAACTTATTTTAAGAAAGAGAGTATTAATAGTGGTAACTATGTTTTTTGGATAAGTAAAAAATAATAGAAAAGAAGTAAGTGTAATATTAAGTAAAATAATAAAGCTATTAATTATTTGAAGTGATAATTCCAAAAATAACATAAATAATAAACATATATTAGTTTGCTATATAAAGAGAAAGTGATCTAAATGTATTAATTATAACTAATCTAATATCTTTATATACTAAAGAAAAATTAAATTTATATTAATAATTCAAAAAGCTAAAAAGATAAAATTTAAGTATTTTAATAGACATAATTAAACATATTAAAGCTTAACTTAATAATAAAATTGAATATTACTATTTAAAAATTGTAAACTAAAATTAGAGATCAACCCTTTCTAGTTAGTTCTAAATATTTACTTTCTACTACTTCTATTTATTACATTTATATAACCTATTTTGCTTGGAATCAACATTAAAAGTAATAAATTATATTAGTTTATTATTTTAAGAAAGACCTTTATAAATAAAAGGTTTTAATGAAACAGTAGTAAGAAAGTGGACAATTAAAAGATTTTGTCCTATAAATTCGAAATTTAAATACTTAGTTTTAAATAACTTGATGTTTTTTAATCTCTTTTTAAACTAATTAATAAGAAACTTATTTAATTTCCTTTTTTTAAATAATAAAAGCTTAAAGAAATCATTCCTTTTGATTAAATGTAAGTGAAAAATAATAAGTAATAGCAGTAGCTTAATATTTTATTTATCATTTAAAAGGGTCTATAAAGAAATAAGGGTTTTCTTTTTAAGAGTCTTTGATTTAAAACACAAATAAATTATAATTAATAAATGAATATTAAAGTTATTATAATAAGGAGATAATTCTTCGTTATATAACTTTTGATATAATAAGTTATTCTTTTATTTAAAAGTAAAAAGATATAAAATAATTAAAATTGTAAAAGCTTGTACACTGTACTATTAGTTTTATTTCTGTCTTTAATTAAGACAAAAATAGAATTTTCAAATCAATGTTTTAGAAATAAGAAATTTGTAAATATACTTAATAAATAAATAATTTAATTGTTTAATTGTATTTAAATTAAGTTACGAAAATTATTAAGAGGAGTTATTTTAATTAAATAGTTATTAAAGTAAGTTATAAAAATGAAAATGGAGAAAAAAGAAAAGCAATTTACTAAAAGTATTTTTTTAAGAAAAATCCTAAGAGAAAGAAATCACATCCTAGGGAAAATATCTCTTCTTCATTTTAAATATGAAATTCTGACCAACTTATGTTTCTAAAAACTTATAAATAAGATCAGATATGACAAAAGTAAAGGTAAGTCCTTTAATTATTTTTAGATTAAGTCATTACAGGTCATACCTCAGCTGTTAGATCGGTAGTTATATCAAGTGATATGAATTGAATTGTATCAGGCTCATATTCTCCTGAAAATTCAATAAAGATCTGAAATTTCCAAACAGGAATCCTCCAAAGAACTTTGACGGGACATACTTCTTTCATTTGATCGGTAGTCATCTCTCCAGACTCTAGTTATATTGTAACAGCATCTTACGATAACACGATAAAGATTTGAAACTCGTAGAATGGTTCCCTCCTAAGAACTTTGACAGGTCACATTTCTTCAATTTACTCGGTAGTAATCTCCCCAGACTCTAACTACATTGTATCAGCATCTGCTGACCCCTCGATAAAGATCTGAAACTCGTAGACTGGTGCCCTGCAAAGAACTTTAACGGGACATATCTATCACGTTTTATCAGTAATTATCTCCCCTGACTAGAAGTGAATCATATCAGCATCTGTAGATAAAAGGATAAAGATTTGGGATTTCCAGACTGGTCAGCTTGATCGAACTCTTTTTGGGCATTCAGGCTAAGTTAGATCAGTAATTGTGTCTTTGGATAATAGATATATAATATCAGGTTCTTAGGACAGTTCAATTAAGATATGGGACTTCTCAACTGGTTTATGCATTCGTACTCTTTAAGGTCATACAAACACCGTATCAAGTATTCAGTTAAGTACTGATTCAAGTGTTATATTTTCTGGTTCATGAGATTAAACAATCAAGATATGGAATTTTAATACGGGTGAGTATATAGACTTTATAAGGACATACAGCAGATATATCTTCTATAGCCTTGAGTGGTGACAATAGATGGTTGGTATCAGGAGCCGATGACACTAAGGTTAGAAAGTGGAGGATCTCGATTTGAGAATTGAGGAACTTTATTTGGAATTAATTTAATTTTCGATTTTAAAGATTATTGGTTAGACAAAATCATTTAAATGAATATTCTAGGTGAGTTAATTATTTTGTGGATTATGAAGTGTTTACTAAATGTGTATGCATGATTTCAATAATTAAAAAATTTTATATTCTTAATTAAATCAAAGTTTGAGTAAATAATATATGTTTTGAAATTTTGTCAAAGTGTGTACGAGATTTAAAAATGGTTATGTTAAAATTTTTTAAAATATTTAGCTAAGTAATAGTTCTAATCAATTTCCTTAGTTATATTTGAGTTTTCCAATGTAACTCTTTACTACAATGAACTTTTATAAGATTTTGTCGAATAGGATTTTATCGAATCTAGCAATTTTTTTAAAAAATTTATATTTATATTTCTTTTTCTATTTTTAATTTGATAAGTAAGTACATTACTATAAAGAGATGTAGAGGCAAGTTTAAAGCTTAGTTGCTTCAGTATAATACTTCGTCACTTCTTAATAGTTTATTTAAGTTAAAAATATTTTATTATACTAGACTGCTGCTTTTATTAGTAATAGATATATTAAAGCATTCAATAGCTACATCATAATTAATTAATCTATTAAGAGACACTCTTATATTATTATTTGATTCACTTTTTTAAGATTATTTAAAGAGTTAGATTAAGACTCTTAATTGCTTGCTCTTATTAATTTTAGAAACTTATTTTCTTTTTAATTAAATAGATTTGAAATTAGATATTAATATTAGAAGCTAAACTCTTAATAACTAAAGATACTTTATTAGTAGTAAAGGTAATTTAGTTTATTACTTTAATAGTTAATATCCTATTTAAATAATTTAATGCTATAGCTAATATATCTTTAGTACCATTTGCTTCTATTTTGACCAATAAACTCTCGCTTACCAACTATCCTCCTTTGTATTTTCTTAAAGTTGCTTGGCCGTTAGTCTCAGCAATTTTATAGAAAACTGCTTGAGTAGCTTGAAGATTTTCAGCATTTCCTTTTTATGTATTTAGAGTGGTGCTCTATATGCCCATTCAAAACTGAAACTTAAGTTCTATGGGTGTCTTTCCTATGGAAATAGGTTGATGATATTTAAGAAAACAGTGACTTATTCCTCTGAGAATCCTCCAGATAAGAAGTTAAAAGTTGGAAAAACAAATGGAATGGTTCTGCGGAGAGTTCTAACTGTGTATCAAGCAATATCAGCTGGTTCGACTTTGGGATCTTCAAATCCAGGAGTTACCATGTTTGGCTTGAGCATGCATCCTTCCCAGAGAATTCCGTTAACATGTAAAGCTATGATAACTGTAGTTTAAACTCTTTCAGCTATTCTGGCGCATACTTCAATATGATAGGTATCATCAACCAAAACTTCAGGCTCTACAATTGGGCAAAGTCCATCAGCTTGAGAGATTGAAGCCTATCTTGCCAAAACCCATGCATTTTTCTAAATAGCTAATTCAGAGTGTTGTCCTTTACCAACGTAGATTTTTTATACATTTCTCCATTTTGAGAATCTTGCTCCTTCTTTGAACCATTCTTGGATTCTAGTTTCGAGTTTATCTAAATTGTAGTTTTCTACAGTTTGTAAGAAACAAAGTTCAGAGTCTTGTCTTAGTTCCTGACACTACTTCGTTTTCTTGTAGTAATGTTACGAATGGCTTTACATCAGTACATTTCTAGTAAAGAGTTACTGAGTACATAACAAAACCAGAAATACATTGTCCAATTCCTGGGGTTGTGAAGAGCAGCTCTTTCTAGGCTCTTCTGTTATTTTCTTTATTAGCAAGTCCAATTTAATCAAGGTGTTTTCCAATTTTTCCTGTTGATTCATCAGTAATTAAGATAACTTTTCCTTTGATTTTGATTTTTTGGTCTGCTTGAATTAGCTCTTCTTTGAATGTAGTTGCCTTTGAAGATTTTTGTTTGATTCTATTATTAATTAAAAATAATTCTATTAATTAGCATAATAATAAGCTACAACTGTACTTAATAGGAGTATCTTATCTCTAACTATGCTTATTAATATATTTTAGTATTAATTTGGTTATTCTTAATATCTATTAGCTGTTATATTATATGAATTAAGTTATTGAATATAGTTTCTTAAGTAGATAATGAAAACTAAGGTAGGTTTATATATTATATTATAGTTTTTGTTCTAGTTAAGCTCTTAAGATTAATGGTATAATAAGTTATAAAAGATGTTTAGTTTGTTAGTGGTTGTTAATATCTTGATTATAATGGTTAAAGTGATATATTTTAGGTTTAAGGTTATACTAATTAGTTTGATTTGATAATTTTTGAGTATTAAATGGAACTATAGAAAGTGTAAAGATTATCCAATGTAATAATAGTTTAATCTTGGTAATAAATTCTTAGCTCTATTACTAATCAATTTCTTGCATTCTATTATGTATCTTTTATCTAAATATCTACTTAAAATAGGCTATTGTTCTATATAAGATATCTAGGATATACAGATTTAGATTTAAATGGTAAATATATTTTACTCAAAATTACTCTAAGGCTCAAATCAAAAGCCATAGGAAAATTAGTGGAGTGAACTTGTAGAATCCAGGGATAGATAATAATTAGAAAGAAGATATTCTAGCATAATAAACTTAATTAGATGCACAAATAATTTTATAATATTGTCCTTCATTAAAATGCCTACTTTTTGAACCTATTTATTCAACCTAAATTGTGACTAAGTTTTGATATTTTTAAGCTAATTACCTTTAAAATATAGAAGCAGAAATCAATGAAGATAATAGCTAAGCAAGAAAGGTTTTAGATAAGCTTTGAAAAGAGATGTTTTAATAATAAGATCATCTTTATATATTTAGCTGAAATGCTGAAGAATGATAATCCAGAAAATCAAATTGTTGGAATATTTATAAATGAATATAATCCTTTATACTTAGCTGATTCTAATAGACATAACAATCAGATTTTTATTTTAATCGATATCTCAATCAATTTTGGAAAAACCTAGACTGAAGATAGAAATATAGTTTTGTAGTTAATGAAGTGAAACTAGCACAGAGGCTAATAGATAAAAATGAAATTTAGGTAGCTTAATTAAATTGTTTACCTAAAGAATGTTTTCTTAGAATAATCAAATATTAATGGCAAAGTTAAAGAAGCAAAAGAATATATTTTTAGATTTGATCAAAGATATCTAAGCATATATCAATCAAAGATACTTAATTATTGAATAGTAATTTAACCCTCTAAATTAAGGCTAAATAATACATATAATAAAAATAATGCTCTTAATATAATAAGATATCTAGTATTTTAATTTTTAAAACTGGAGCATAAAAAACTATAAATCAATCTCCAGGACTATTATCTTCATGACTTCTAAATTATAATATGTACGTGTCTTAATAAATTACTCTTCATTAACTTTTTCAACTTTTAAAGGTAAGCTTTATTTTTAGACTTGTATTTAGCAAATAAGTTTTAGTTTATTATTTCTTTGTAATTTTAGTCATTCTTTCTTCTTAGCCATTGCTTTTATATCGTGATAAATTGTTTGTTCATTAAATAAATAATTTTTATTATTAATTTTCCCTGTTGCATCCTTTCAAGTTTAAATGTGCTATTTATTTGCTTTGTTGGTAAATTGGAGCAATTAAGCCAGATCTAAAGATTTATTTCCGAAAAGACTTATTAAAACTATTTTTATTAATAAACTTATAGCAAGAAATTACTAGAGTATTGCTTAAGATCTCTATTATTTGAATCTTCTATATGCAGCATTAAATTATCAATAGATATTACAATTTTATTGTATAAAAGCAGAACATAAATTATTCTTAGTTTCAAATATTTAGATCCAGTAGATATGTCCAAACCTTTAAGGTTATCTTCATTTATAAATATAAAAGAGAAAAATTTATGATGAATATGCTTATATATGACTAGAATCAGTTAGTTATTTCTTACAACTCTTTATATTCTTCTTATTTACAAGAACATCTTCTTTCTGAGATTAAATTTATTTTAAATTTCTATCATTTAAAAGTTTAACCACTAGATACTTTATTAATCTAGATCATCTAAAAATACCTAATTTTAAACTGCTATATTATTACAATAGATAACATCTTTTTGTTATCCTCATTTTTAAGTATTATTATTTTCTAATTTAAAGCTTCTTCCTCATTATGATTAACTTAAACCATTATTATTACTGTAAAATGCTTCTTTCTTCTCTTCTAAACTTAATAATCATAATCCTTTTATAATGTTTGCTTATGAAATATTAGAATTTAGTGTAATTTACTTATCAATAATCAATATTGTCTATTTTGTTTTTATGTCAATAAGGGTAATTCCTTTAAGCATATTTACATATTATTCTTAGAGTTAAGTTCTATTTTAGTATAAATTTTTAATTATTTCTTATTTACTTAAGTCTAAAAGTTTTTCCTTTGCTAAGAATGGTTTATTGCTTTTAGAATTAGAAATAGTAGCTGCGTAAGAGCATTCTATAGCTTCTTCTTCCTTTTAAATTGCATTAAAGTTTACCTTTTAAAATTTAGACTTCTACTTAAATAGAATTAAACTATTTAACTTTAATGCTGCATGCTATTCTTTTTCCTATTTATCTAGGTCCTTAAGAAATATATTCTAATGGGATAAGTTTATATAAAATTGGATATAGTTCATTGCTTCATTTATTTTTTTCTATAAGCTCTTCTTTTACTTTTGGCAAAAACTCGTACTCCTATTTTTAAATTTGCTTTAGCATGCTTATAATTCTACTTTTAGTAATTTATACTTTTATTCAGTTTCTTTGTTTTTTGTTTAGCTTCACTATGCTTCTCTTTTTAGAATCAAACTTTAACTTTCTTATGATTAATTTTTATTACCCTATTAAAATATTAGATATCTACTTCACTCCCTTCTAGTTCGAAAGTACTAATCCATTAATTAATATGCTACTTAATTATTAAGTTGAACCTAAGGATTGCATCTAATGTTTTAATAGCTTAAACTCTCTTTCTTAAGATATTCCAAGTGACTCTGTATTAAATATGGGTTTCTTCATCATTAGATTTAAGTTTAATCTTATTGTCAAAATTTTCATTATCTTACTCTAATTTAATCACCTAAAAAATAATTTTTTTCTATTGTAGTTATTTGCTTTCTGTTTATTATCATCACCTTTAGTAATCAGTCCTAGAAATTCAAAGGTGTCTTATTTCACTCCAGACTTAATAAAGCTTTTGCTTAGATAAAATAAGGTTGAATTTTTAAGGGTTAATTACTTTAACTTTGCTTATGTAATTGAATGCTTCTTCTTATTTATCTTCTTTAAAAGAAAGTTTTCTTATTAAGAAATTAGCAATAAAGTGACGAGATCTAAAAATGTAAGGACTAAGCAAAATTTTCGACTGTTTTGCAACCCAAAGATCAAGCCTCAATCTTTACTTCACATCAAAAAATTCAGTTTGCTATACATTGATTTAGTCTTTTATTCTAATATCGTAGAAGTTCTCGTTCAATTAATACGTTCTGAATCCGCTAATTAAAAGAATCATTATCACCCTGTAGAATAATAAATTGCCTTTATTCCTTTAACAATTTATCAAAGTAAATAGAGCATTTTTAAAAATCCTATTTAAGATAACCTAAAGGTTTCTGATTATAGCTATTAAGATTTAATGCTTATAGATCTCTTCAAATTTTTATTCAGTTAGAAAGATTAGTTCTTCTCTTCTTCATTATCATCAATAATTACTATTTTCAACTTTAAATCTCTTTAAAAAGGCCTACTGATAATGAGCTTAGAATAAAAAATAATATCCATTTAGATGTTCCAAATCTTTTCTTTTTAGGACATTCTATTAAAAGCATTTTTCCTTCTTTTTTTAGATAAACTGTGCCAAATCTATTCCAGTAAATACTTGTGAATTTTTAAGAAGTGCTCATTAGGAATTAAATCTCTATGTCTCTTATTCGTATCTTGATATATTTATCCTCGCTTGCACCCTTAAATTTTAGGATTTGCAAAATAAATTTGATTTTAATTTCTTCTTAAGGAATTATTAGCTTTGAGATAAGTTTTAGAGTACTATAAAAATCTAGGCTTCTTAATCCTTTCATTAATCTTTAATAACTTAAAGCTTTAGAATAAAAAGCTTCAAAATCTTCTTAGATGAACTTGATTAATGTGCTAAGAAATTCAATTGCTTCAGTATCCTTTTAAATTATGATAAGCTAAACCTTGCTTCAATATAAAATTCAAAAATTAATGCAAATTTAATATCGTTTTTAATTTGAAAATAGCTTCTTTAAGCTTATAGTTTCAATAATGTTATTCTTTTGTAGCAGCATACAATTATATCAATATCATAAATTAAGTAGCTTAGTACAAAAGTCTGATTATCTAATTTCTAAAATCAATAACATATTTATTCTCTTTATACCCTTAGCATAATTTGGATTGAGTCGATCGCTTTCTTAAATTACTTTATTGTAACTCCTCATTTAATATAAAATTTAGCCTTTATCTTCTAGGTTTTTATAAGCTATGGATCTTATAAGATAAAAAGGGTAAATCAATTTTATCTTAGAGCTTGTGGTTCATATAGTCTACAGTGAAATATTTGATCTTAAGCATTTATTTTAATAGTAATAGCAATATTTTTTAACCTTCCTAATATTTTCTAGGTTAATAAAGAATCTCTTTTTTCATAGTATTCACAACAATTGGCAGCATCTTAATTTACTTAAATACATAATTTTGAAAGCAGTGCTTTACTATTATTATTCTGATGCTCATGTTGTATATTATTAATAATCCATATGAAGTCTATCGAGAAATAAGCTGCTTAATATATTACTTTGCTTTAATGAAGATTAATTATTAATAGGAAATTAACTTTTCTATCTCCATGAAAAACCATTAATAAGATAGAAGATAATTGGTTAGTTTAAGCCTTCAATGGTTTTTCTAATCTTAAAGACTAGGAACTGATATTCTTTTACTGTCATATGACTTGGTATAGAATTAATTTTTATAGTTAGTCCAAAGGCACAAATAAAAGTGTATCCATATTATTGAATTAACCTGTATGGTTTTTAAGGGTTGGGCAAATAATATAATGATTAATTGCTAAAAGGGTGTTATTTGATTTTGATTTGTGTAAGTTTAAAAATATCTGATTGATTAGTATATGGTTGGAAGTAAAATTAAGGTTGATAGTTTTATTAAAGCAATAATGATTTAAACTTTTTTCTTTTTAAATTATTATTCCTGGATATTAACTAAATAATTAAGCTTTAATATTAATGACTTATCTACAACTATTAGTTATTATAATAATGTAAGTTAATCAATATTTAGGATATTTTCTATCTAACTAATATTTTTCTTTTTTCTCATTTTGGTATTTTCAATTATTCTTGTATAGTTCTGATTCAGTATCTCTTCAGAGTTATTTAAATATTACTAGATCTACACTTCCGTCTCCTTCTTTGATATTCCATGTTGTACTTATTTATTAGATAGGAGGTTATGATTCCTTACTTAGCACTAGAATTCTTAAAGTTGCTATAATATACAAAGATACTAAAATAGGAAAAGTAAATTAGAATAGTGATTTAGATAGATAATTAAGTATCTCACTCTTAAGGGTTAATAGCAAAAAGCAACCGTTATTAGTTTTATTCTTACGCTCATCACTCTTAACTTACTGTTTGTGTTAAAAGACTTGATACTATCATTTATAATAGATATTGATAAATAAAATAAGCAACTCTTAGTTAATTTCTACTTCTAATTTAGTAATTGCTATGCTAAATAGTTTTAAGGAATTTATATAAATTGTCTATATTATTGTTGGTTAATTACTATAAGATACTTAAAAGAATGCTAACAATATTTTAATTCCTTGCTTTTAATGATTGTTTCTTTTATATAAGTAAACTTAATAGGCAGATATATAATCATTTATCATATATTTACTTAGCTAAATTAAATTGCTACTCTTTCTATTCATTTGCTAACTTTTCAAATTTATCTAGAATCATCAACTAAATACTTTTTATAAATGGATAGAATAATCAATTAAATAAGCTTATTAAATATAAAGGTCCTAATAAACACTAAATGAAGCTAAATCTCAAGTATCTTATAGTCTAATTTGCATAAAGCAAAATAATCATCCTTATTAAGATTAACTATATCAAATTGCTGCTATTTATATAAGTCATTTGCTTATTAGATTTGTTTCAATTGGATTTAAGATAATATATTCTTTATAATATGCTAAGAAAATTCAAGCAGGATAATTAAGCATTTAATATCTTAAATTATAAAATCATAAGTCATTTCCTTATCAACTCTTTTTCTCTTCCTTCTTGCTTAGCTTTTAGGTATTTAACTACTCAACTTGTAATCCTGTTTATGCTATATTTTATTAAATTTAACCTTAATTTTAAACATTAGCAGCTTCTTAGGCTTATTTCATATCCAATTTTTATGAATTTATTTATTGCTTATTTTAAGGTATCTTATTTGACTATTAACTGATTAGTTTCCACTTTTATTTTAGGGAATCTATCTATTTTTTGAAGCTATAAATATCAGGTCTATTGCTTTATTCAAAACTGAAGCATTATTATAAAAGCTAAGCTAATTCTGGCTCTTAATTTATTTCATCTGAAAATTAAGGAATTTGCTTATCAAAATAAACTGCCTTCATTATTTAAACTAATGAATCTAGATCTGGAAAAGGTAACTACTCATTAAATATTTCTATTCCTATACAAGCTAAAGATCATATATCACTCTTTTAAAATACTTTGCTGTCCAAAAGTTCGGGAGCCATTCATTGAAGTGATCCTTTTTATTCTTTCGTAGTCTTTATACTTGATTCATGTAATAATCCAAGATCAGCTATTTTAGGTGAATCTGAATCATCTAATAGAATATTAAGAGATTTCATATCTCTATGAATCAAGTTTCTGGAATGAATTGCCTGCAAACCTTCAGCTATCTAGCTCAGCAAATTTAGTTTCTTATAAAATCTTATAGCTGATCCTTCTTCACATTCTGGAAATAGTTATTTACAACTAATTACTTAGAATAAGCTTCCCTTAGGCATGTAATCAGTTAGAAGGCAAAACCTATCATTTCCTTCAGCTGAAGTATCAATGGAAACTCCTACAAGTCTTAGAACCCTTTAGTTATTCACTTATAAAAGAGATTAGCATTCAAAATAGAATGCATCTATTAATTCTTATGAATCTCCCTTTTAATTCATTAATTTAAGAGCATAATCTGAACCATCAATATTAATCAGATAAACTGTTCTATAGCCACCTTTACCTAAAATTTGTAAGTTATTTAGAAACTAGTTATTAGGAATTAAATCTTTATAGCTTCAAATCCTAATTTGAGATCTTATATCTTAGCTTGCACCATTTTACTGTAAAAGTTACCAAATATCTTCTAATTTAGTTGGATTTCGTGTTTATTAACTTTAATTAGTAGAATATATCTGAGGAATTTCTAGTTTGCTATCGAGTTAGTGTGCTTTAGTGAAACATTCAAGTGCTTCTTAGTTTTCATTTAATGCTTGAAGAATTAAGCCTTTATTGAAATAGGCTTTTGCATAGCTTGGATTAAGTTAAATAGCCTTATTACTGTAGTTGATGGCCTCAGAATGTCTTCCAAGCTTATAAAGAGAAAAACTTTTATGATTTTAGGAATTTGGAAATGTAGGATCTAGTTTAATGGCTTAGTTTAGACTTTAAATAGCTTCATTGTATTTTCCCAAATTATTAAGGACGTAACCTCTATTGTTGTAAGCAATTGCATATTTTGGATCTAATTGAAGAGCAGTATCATAACATTGAATAGCTTCATTGTATCTACCTAAATTTTTCAATGTATCAGCTTTATTGCTGTAAGTAATTGCATCTTTGGGATCTAATTGAATAGCAGTATCGTAGCATTGAATAGCTTCATTATATCTACCTAAATTATCCAATGCATCACCTTTATTGTTGTAAGTAGTTGCATTTTAAGGATCTAATTGAATAGCAGTATCGTAGCATTTAATAGCTTCATTGTATCTACCTAAATTTTTCAATGTATCAGCTTTATTGTGTAAGAAATTGCATATTTCGGATCTAATTGAATAGCAGTATCGTAGCATTGAATAGCTTCATTATATCTACCTAAATTATTAAATGCAAAACCTTTATTGTTGTAAGTAGTTGCATCTTTGGGATCTAATTGAATAGCAGTATCGTAGCATTGAATAGCTTCATTATATCTACCTAAATTTTTCAATGTATCAGCCTTTATTGCTGTAAGAAGTTGCATCTTTGGAATCTAATTGAATAGCAGTATCGTAGCATTGAATAGCTTCATTGTATCTACCTAAATTTTTAAATGTATCAGCTTTATTGCTGTAAGTAGTTGCATCTTTGGGATCTAATTGAATAGCAGTATCGAAGCATTGAATAGCTTCATTGTATCTACCTAAATTTTTCAATGCATCAGCTTTATTGCTGTAAGCAATTGCATCTTTGGGATCTAATTGAATAGCAGTATCGAAGCATTGTAGCTTCATTGAATTTATTGCTGTAAATAGTTGCATCTTTGGATCTAATTGAATAGCAGTATCGAAACATTGAATAGCTTCATTGTATCACCTAAATGTTCAATCATCAGCTTTATTGCTGTAAATAGCAATTGCATCTTTGGGATCTAATTGAATAGTGGTATCGAAACATTGAATAGCTTCATTGTATCTACCTAGATTATATAATGATTAACCTTTATTGTTTTAATCTATTGCTTTTTTCAGATTTATTTACATATTAGCATCTTAGCAGATATGTATTTTTTTATTTTATTCTTACATCTCCGATGTTATATCTTTTTTGCAATTAGTTTTTTCTATGTCATTATTGTGTTTTATTAGTTTTTAAGATAGTTTTCTGGTTTGTTTTGAAGTGGATGTTCCCATTTTATAAACGAAAGATATAGTTTATAAAGAAATAAGTTGAAATGTTATTTGTGTTGTGTTACATTATAATTGAATTGAGTAGGATTGGGTTAAGTTTAGTTTTTATAAGTATTGAAATTTGGATGATGGTGTATGGGTTTAGTTATTTGAATAATGGTATATTAGTATTTTAGATAGTGATTTAGACTGTATTATTGATTATAATGGTTGATATAAAGATGTATTTGAATAGCTTGTTTGATTACTGTAGCTCATTAGTTATTCATAATACTGAATCTTTTAACTTCTACAATTATCTTTTATGCATTAATTATCTGCTAAAGCTTAATGCTTTAACTGTTTCATCTAAGCTATTTGATTAGAGATCTTTATATTATATATCTAAGTATTAAATGAAGTAAAAATGGTGAGAGTAATTAAGGATTAATAACGAGAGTATTATCTAAAATTAATAAATATTATGCATTTTAAAAGTTAGGATAAGCAGATGAGCTTAACCAATGAAAAACAATTTAGGCTTAAAATAATTTAGTGGAATAGACAAATAAAAAGATTTATTTCTTTATCAGAAGTACTAATATGAATAATCTATAGTAGAGTAATTAAGCACTGCTATTTAACTGAGTTAAGAAAATATTTAAGTGTAAAACTTTAAGATATATACAGTATTTTAAACGAGCTATTAGGTAATCTTAGTAATTCTTTACCACTTATTTATAAGAAATTTACTCTTTAAAGGACAAAATTAAATGAGAAATTTAATAAGGAAATTCTTAATCTTTATCTAAATATGGATAATAATAACATAACATACTAAATTAAAATGCTATCACCATTGTAGCCTTACCACGGTTTATATTATTTAGTTTATTTAAAAATAGTTGATGGATAATAATAATAGAAATTGAACAGAAGAAGAAATTTCAAATTTGTTTATTAATATTTATCTATAAAAACATCCTTTTTATTATTAAAGCTATTTCTTAATCCTGTCTTTAATCTTAATATACTTAATCTTTATAATCCAAAATTTCACCTTATAAGCATTTAAATTCATACCTGTTTTGAGATATTCGAATGCTTCAGTATTATTTCCTAATTTATAAAGCATAAAACCTTTCTATTTTTATGGATTACCAAACTTCGAATTAATTCGAAACGCATAATCGCGGATCTCAATAGCTTCTTTTATTCTAATTTTCTAAGTTCATCTACTTTGCTGTTATAATTAGATATATTCTTAGAATTAAATTAGTAACCTATGTTAAAGTCTGTAACTTCTTCTTCATCACATTCTAAACCAACCTTTAAAGATATCTATTTCTTATTGTTGATATTAATACTTTATGTATTAGTTAGAGAACTTTTGCTTAATTTATCGATTGCTTCAGTGATTCTTTTTAGTAAATCTTTATCCTTTTTAGAAACTAACAGATTTAGGATTTAATCTTTAACTTTGTTGAATATATTGATAGATTAACTTCATTTTTAAGATTTCTAACTGCTATTCTTGTTAAAATTAAGCTCATCAATTATAAATATCGATCTTGCTTAATCTTTCCATAGCTTATTCTTATTTACCTTATTATTCTAGAGTCAACCTTTTTTATTATTTGTAAAAAGGGAATTGGAATCTTACTTGATGCTTTAATATTACTACTCATAAACTTCGGTATAGTTTTGAAGTTCTAAAAGATCTCAACCTTTATATAATAAAAATTTCAAAATTAGTTATAATTTAAAGGTTTTATTGAAGTTAAAAATAGTTTTACTATATCTTTTAAATTATAATAATGCTGCTACTTCACAAAAGAAACCATCTTTTAATGCCATCAATTTAATAACTTAGATCAAATACCGATAGTTTTACTTTCTTTATTTTATCATTATTATTTCTTATTACCAGCTGTAAAATCTGAGTTATGTACCAGGCTTCAAAGTCTTTTATTCAATCCTTATCTAATTAAAATTCAATTTTATCTTATAGAATTTTATAGACTATGGATTTGGCTTTTAACTATGATTAATGTCTCAAAGGCTTCCTCTTATCTTAGAGCTTAGCAAGAGCTTCAGATTTTTTAAAGTTAGATGTCCTTCTTAAGGATTGGTTTAATAGCAAGGCTGAGATGTTTATAGTTAGCTCTTAATTTAATTAATGTGATTCCTTTGTCATTTCTTTTACTAATATTTTTAATATCTTAAATTACTTAAATGCATATGCTTTTACATAATGCTCACTAGTTTTATGTATTATCTCCAGTATCTTTATTAATCCCAATTATCTAAATATGTACCATAAAGCATTTTTACAGTCTTTAAATTTCATTATTAATAGCAATTAACTTATCTTTATCTAGGAAATACTAGGATTAAAGATAAACCTTAGCTTAAGCTTACAATACTTTATTATATCTTTAATTAATATAAAGGGACTTTTATTGCTAATATCTTGGAATTAACTTTTGAGTTAGTTATATATCAGAATCTAAATTCTTAATACCCATTTCATATTTTTCTAATTACCCTATATCTTTACCTTTTTATTCTTCGCTCAAATAATATCAGGATTAATTTTAAAAACTACTGGTAATTTAGATAGCTTCTTCTCATTTACTCTATCTTAAAAGTATATCATTTAATACCAAATGTATAAGTAAAGCTAGAACCAACCTCAATAGTATTATAAGACCATTCTGTTAACTAAGTTCTCTTGTTTTTTTCAATTAAGTTCCTTGGATACTAAGCTACTTGATTCCTATATTTAAAGTTTATACTTCTACTTGCTTAAAATATCTTAGTCATAATCTAAATTATCTACTTTTTAGGTCTTTTTTAAACGAAGCTGTCACTTTATCTCCTTTTCTTGCTACTTCTGATATTTTCAACTGTTCTAATATGGTTCTAATATGGTTCTGATTGAGTGTCTTATCGTTGTTAATAAGATAATAATAGATGTGTCCTGGACTTTCATCTCCTTTTAATTATATTAGTTTTTGCTTAATTATTAAATACTAAGTGTAGCTTTGATCCTTACCTTCTACTTAAATTCCTAATAACTAGTTAATATAATAAAATGTATAAAGATATTAAAAAGCAAAATAAAATAATTATTATGAGACTATTAGATAACTAAGTGTAATATATTTACTCTTAAGTCAAATTTATTTAACAGATACAAATCTTTATAGGAAACTCAAAATAGTAAATTACATTATTATTAAGAACTTAATTAATTCTATTTTCACATAAATCTACCAATTTAATAACTTCTATTACTACCTAAAATATTTCTATCTCATTATTTGTTTATAGAATTCTCGAATCTTATGCTTTACCTTCAATTTATAAAATACATTTATTTTATAAATTCCTACTTCTAAATATTTGCTAACCTTCGTTTTATTAGATGTTGCATTAACTTTTTCTCTTTAATTTAGAAATTATTTGATCTTGGTCTGTTTATACTAAAATTTAATTTCTTATTTTACCTTTCCTTTGTAGAATTATTCTTATACTTTCTTTAATGTAATCTAAAATTCATGAAATTTGATTGAAGCATTCATTATGCTAAATCTGTGGTATATGTTGAAATAGATTCTTTTCACAGAATCAACAGCGTCTGATCTTCCTTATACAGTTAATGATCAAGTTTTTTATTAAAATAGTAGATTTTTATTCTAGAAGCTTGTAATCTTAGACTTTATATTTATCCTTTTTAGTTCATTTTTTAAGTTTTAAATAAGATTCATCATCAAAATAAACAACTTTTTTGCTGACCTTTTCGTTTATCTTATTATGTAATTACTCAGTCTATTGGAGTTAATAGTACTTCCGATAATGACATCTTCTCTTTAAAATGGATTAAATTATTATGATTAGGTCCTGGATTTAAGAATAAAGTAGATGCTATCAATACCTTATGAAGATATATAATCTAATAAAATATAAATAAAAGAATCATTGCTTATTTTAATATTTAGCGTTAAAAGGAATATATCATATTCTAATAAAAGAAAGCAAAATTTTTGCTTGTATTAGATGTCTCTTCTATTTATTGCCTCAAGACAATGTCTGTAACTATTTTACTATATTATTATAAAAAATAAAGTTTTTATGTATTACTAATTTAATACTCTTAAAAGTAGCTGCAAATACATTTTATTACTAAGATACATTCAAATAAGTAGCTAACTACTTTTATTGTTTCTCACCTATTCATAGTTCTTTTTTACTACTCTCTTACAAGTAAATTATTTCACTATTATTAACCATTATTTTAGACTAGCAAAAATACACTATTTTTATTGATTACCTAGTTTTAAAGACGGATAGATTTTAGTTTTTTTGGATGTCATTAAGTTTATGTTAAGTTTTTTTCCTTTACATCTATGGATATATCTTCTGTTTATATCCTATTAATTAAGGGTTATTGTTCATAATAATCAAGGACATTGCAAAGCTAATAGTTACTAAAAGTATATTTTTTAACTTTTATTACTCTTCTTTATTTATTAAGTGTTTCTGCTATTTTTTCTCAGATTATTACTCGTTTATTAGATTCACTTTTAGAGGTATTTTTACTCGAAGTCTTGCTTTTACTTGTTTAAAAGTCCTTTTTATGCATTCTTACGATTTCACATCTTCTAAACAAAACTCAGCTCTCATTTATAAATTTATATACAACATTAATATTGCTATCCATCTTTTCCATCGACTATATCAAACTTTCTTCCATTTCATCTCTTCTTGCTCCAGTAGCTATATTTTATATGGTCTCTTAACTTTTTACTAATTTTTCTATCTTTCGTAGTCAAAATTTTTTTCATAAATACTTTAGTTTAAACATACCACAAGCTATCAATCAATCTACTATAATTCAAACTGATTCGTTCAAAGCTTTTGCATCTCCTTATTTTTATCTTTAGGTTATTAAATAATTTAGACTTAGTACTTAGATTTGATAATTATCCTTCATACAGATAAATCTTATTTTCATTTCTTTAGTTCTTCAAGATTAGGTAGGAAAAAGTAATTATTTCTCTTTGTTAGTAGTTTCAGTACAAGATTTGATGGATTCCTTTTAAAGTTTATAGTAATAAAATGTAATAAATGTGTTAAGTGATTTAAATATAGTTCATAGTTAAATAAGCAGCAATATTTACTTTTAAGCTACTTTTAATTAAATTATTATACTTTAAGTTTAAATAATTATATGATGTTATTAAGTTGGATTAGTAAATACTATTGAAGTTTATTCTTTGATAGTAATAAAAAGAGTTCACATTTAATCTATTTATCTTTATTTAGATTACTCTAAAAATCAATTTTAGTGCTAAATAAAAGAGATAAATTCCTTTTTAGCATAAGTTGTAACAGATAAATATCTATTTTAATAGAATTTATTCATAGCTTACTTATATTTAGCTAGGATTTAAAAAATATATTTACTATTTCTTCAGATTATAGCATGCTTTTAATTTAGCTAAGTAATAGTTCTCATCAGTTTCCTTAGTTATATTTGAGTTTTCCAATGTAACTCTTTACTACAATGAACGTTAATAAGATTAAATAAAGGATAAAAACATTATTAAAACACTAGATTTCTTTTTCTATTTTTAATTTGATAAGTAAGTACATTACTATAAAGAGATGTAGAGACAAGTTTAAAGCTTAGTTGTTTCAGTTTAATACTTCGTCACTTCTTAATAGTTTAAGTTTATTAAAGTTATTATACTAGACTGCTGCTTTTATTAGTAATAGATATATTAAAGCATTCAATAGCTACATCATAATTAATTAATCTATTAAGAGACACTCTTATATTATTATTTGATTCACTTTTTTAAGATTATTTAAAGAGTTAGATTAAGACTCTTAATTGCTTGCTCTTATTAATTTTAGAAGCTGATTTTCTTTTTAATTAAATAGATTTGAAATTAGATATTAATATTAGAAGCTAAACTTTTAATAACTAAAGATACTTTATTAGTAGTAAAGGTAATTTAGTTTATTACTTTAATAGTTAATATCCTATTTAAATAATTTAATGCTATAGCTAATATATCTTTAGTATCATTTGCTTCTATTTTGACCAATAAACTCTCGCTTACCAACTATCCTCCTTTGTATTTTCTTAAAGTTGCTTGGCCGTTAGCCTCAGTAATTCTATAGAAAACTGCTTGAGTAGCTTGAAGATTTTCAGCATTTCCTTTCCATAGTATTTAAAGTGGTGCTTAATAGGACACGTTTGAAGCTGAAACTTAAGTTTCATGGGCGTCTTTCCTATGGAATTAAGTTGATGGTTTTTAAGAAAACAGTCACTTATTCCTCTGAGAATCCTCCAGATAAGAAGTTAACAGTTGGGAAAACAACTGAAATGGTTCTGCGGAGAGTTCTAACTGTGTATCAAACAATATCAGCTGGTTCGACTTTGGGATCTTCAAATCCAGGAGTTACCATGTTTGGCTTGAGCATGCATCCTTCCCAGAGAATTCCGTTAACATGTAAAGCTATGATAACTGTAGTTTAAACTCTTTCAGCTATTCTGGCGCATACTTCAATATGATAGGTATCATCAACCAAAACTTCAGGCTCTATAATTGGGCAAAGTCCATCAGCTTGAGAGATTGAAGCCTATCTTGCCAAAACCCATGCATTTTTCTAAATAGCTAATTCAGAGTGTTGTCCTTTACCAACGTAGATTTTTTATACATTTCTCCATTTTGAGAATCTTGCTCCTTCTTTGAACCATTCTTGGATTCTAGTTTCGAGTTTATCTAAATTGTAGTTTTCTACAGTTTGTAAGAAACAAAGTTCAGAGTCTTGTCTTAGTTCCTGACACTACTTCGTTTTCTTGTAGTAATGTTACGAATGGCTTTCAATCAGTACATTTATAGTAAAGAGTTATTGAGTATATAATAAAATCAGAAATCCATTGTCCAATTCCTGGGATTGTGAAGAGCAGCTCTCTTCAGACTCTTCTATTATTTTCTTCATTAGCAAGTCCAATTTAATCAAAGCGTTTTCCAATTGTTTCTGTTGGTTCATCAGTAATTAAGATACCTTTTCCTTTGATTCCGATTTTTTGGGCTGCTTGAATTAGCTCTTCTTTGAATGTAGTTGCTTTTGAAGATTTTTTTGCTTCTATTATTAATTAAATATAATTCTATTAATTAGCTTAATAATAAGATACAACTATACGTAATAGGAGTATCTTATCTCTAACTATGCTTATTAAATATAAAAATAAATATATTTTACTATTTAATTTGGTTATTCTTCATATCTATTATCTCTTATATTATATATTAATTAAGTTATTTAATATTTTCTTAAGTAGATAATTAAAACTAAGCTACCTCTTTATATTATATTAATTTTACCTATTTTACTAATAATTATTTATAATTATAATTTTTCTTCTAGTTACTCTCTTAGATTAATCTTATGATATTAGTTTAATAATAAGTATATCAAAGATCTTTAGTTTCTTAGTGCTTCTTAATATCTTTATTTAATAGTTAAAGTTATATATTTTAGGTTTAAGCTTATACTAATTGGTTTTTTAAGGATGAATTAATTACTTTTATAAGATAATTTTTGAGTATTAAATGAATTTAGAATGTCTAAAGTTTATCCAATCTAATAATAGTTTCTATTTTCAATCTTGTTAATAATATCTTAGCTCTATTAGCAGACTAATCAATTTATTTCTCTTTTTATGTATCTTTTGAATAATCTAAATATCTATCTGGGTCTAGTAAAACTATCAAAGTATAATACCTTTTTTCACCCCTTTAATAAAATATAAGGCTGGCAAATGCTAATAATTGTAGGAAATAAGAATCTAGACATTAAGAGGAGCAAGTTTTAGGAGTATAAAATAAGAGTAGGTTTCTTCATTTATTTACATAAGAACAACTATTTGAATAGCTCATACTAAGAATGCAACTTTAGTCTTTTTCAAATGTTCAAAAGTAAATACAAATAATTTCGTTCCCAAAGATACAGAAATATTTTCTTTAAACTTTGATTATAATAAATAAAGCCTAGATGCATCAAACCTAAATCTTAATAAATTAGTTCAAAGTAAAGCTCCTAAATAATACATTGAAGTAGTTAAAGCAGAACTTCTAAAGATTTTATAATCTTTAAGATTATTATTTTTAGTCTGCTTATGCTATTATTTCAATTTCTTGTCTTTTAACTTTTCCTTTGTAGAATTGTTCTAATATTTTCTTTGAAGTGATGCAAGAGTTCTAAAGTATTTATTAAATCATTTATTATGCTTAATCTTCTTCTTCTAGATATATCTTCAGTTTATAATCTTATATTTCTTTAGCAGAAGCAACAGTTGCTTTCTATTCATTTATTATGAATTTTTTTGTAGCTTTTATAAATAAGATAATTTATATGCTAGATACTAGCACCCTTAGACTTTATTAATTCCCTTTAGTTTATTCTTCAAGTTTATATTCAAATTCACTCATCTAAATAAACATTCCTTTTATTAACCTTTATATGTAATTTCTTAGTCTATAGGAGTCATTAATACCTCTTATAAATTTCAAATTTTCTCTCAAAAAAAGGATTAAAAATTGAGCGATAAAGCCCTATATTTTAAAATGAAGCACTATTATCAGATACACTTTACGAGGATTGAATGTCTTAATAAACTTAAATAAAAGAACAAGCTTGATATTTATGTCCTGGTTTAGAAAAAGCATAATAACATTCTAATCAAAGAAAGGATAACTTTACCTACTATTAAATAACTCTATTTGTTATCGTTTTCTAGACAATGTCTTAAATTATTTTGTCATATTATTAAACAAGAAAATAGAGTCTTTTGCATAATTTAATGCCAATATATAGTAGCTAAAATATATTTAGATACTAAGATTTAATCAAATAAGTAGTTAACTATTATTTAGTGCTTCTTAGTAATTCTTAGTATTTTCTTCTACTCTCACCTACTTAAATTATTTACCCTTATTAATTCTTATTTAAGATTAATGAAATTAAACTCTCATTTTTGATTATTTGATTTAAAGACTGATTTACTTAATTTTATAATTAAAAAATATCAAATGCTTAGCTTTCTTCACTTGTCCTTTTCTTCTTTTAAATTCTTTAATATCTCTTATATATTTCTTATATTACTTTATAGTTATTTCTCATAATCATTAAATCCTTTAATAGTTTAATCTATAAGAAAGCATTCCTTCCAAATATTTTTTTATCGGCTATATTTATTAAGGGTTTTTGTTCTTCTTACTGAGGTTATTAATACTTTTATTAGGTAAATTTTTTAAAGGTACTTTTTCTCTAATTCTTTATACTCCTTGCTAATATGAGTTTTCTATTCATGAAATATGTTAGGATCTTCCCAGCTCTCTTAGCTCTTAATATTACTTGCATTTATGAGTACATATATTACATCAATAGAGATATCTATCATTTCCATCGAATATTTCAAACTTCCTTTCAATAATAATTTTTCTTGTTCTGGTTAGAATATTTCTTATAGCTTCCTAAAATTTGTAATTAGCATTGATTGACCTTTCATAATCAAAGATCTATTCAATCCTATACTTAATTTTGCTAGCCTAAACATATACAAATTATCTATCTATCTACTATGAATCAAACGTGATCCGTTTAAAGCTTCTGAATCTCCTAATTTTAATATTTTGGATATTTAAGGGCTTATGTGCATTGCTTTGATAATTTATCCTTCATACGTTATAATTTTATTTCCCTTACATATCTAAAGTTGTAAATGACCAAATAGGAGAATCTAGTTATTAGTCCTTGCTAGTATTTTAAATGGAAGATTTGGTGGAATCCTTTTTTAAGTTAAAGGTAATAATGTTTAAAATGATTTAAATCTAGTACTTAGTTTAATATCTAAAAAAGAACTAATTTATAAGGTTATCTCCTGTAAAATAATTAGCTTTTAAGTCCTAATGATTATATGGTATGTCTAGTATGTAGCACTATGATAGTATAAAGCTGAATAAGAATGAAAATAGTTAAAATTTAAGTTATTTAGCTTGTATTAGATTATTTAGGAAATCTAATTTTAATGCTAAAATTTAAAATAGATATACTTTCCTGTAATCCATTTTAGTTTATTTACTATATTGGATTTTCTTTCTTATTCTACTAAGCTAATATAGTATAAAACTATTTACTTAATTAATAAAAAATTAAGATCTTAATTGTAAGGTGTTCTTAATTAAGCTTTTTCTTGCTTCTATAAAAAGCCTTTTATGTATTAAAGTACAACTATTTAAATAACCCAATTAGTGTATTATATCATTTTTACTAATCCATTATCAAATTAAAGTTAGAACTAGTTTAGTTTATATATCTTGATACAAGATTGGACTACTAATCTTACCTTTAATATTTTCAGCTTTATTTTATATTTTGGACTATTTTAATCATTCTTATAGAGAGACTATACTGAATGAAACTCTTATGAACTAGCCTTCTCTTTTATTTCCTATAAAGTGAATAAGATGCTTTTCAAGAAAAGTTTACATCACTAAATGTTTGATACTTTGATCTATGGCTATGTCTATAGCCTTCTAAAGCTAAGCATAAATAAAGGAATAAGATTTGCTCATTAAATTTAAGAAAAATTCATCTAGTAAAAAGCAAAACAAAGTTAGAGTAGCTTGAACATATAATCCTACGAGTAATCATAATAGAGATATAGATTAAATCTTAATTACCTTTTATTAAGCTTTGCTATAATTAGAGTACTTACTATTACTTTTCATTTATCAATAATAAACTTACTATGTTGACTTAACTTGAGCTATATCTCATCAATCCAAAGTAAGCAATCTGTAAAAGTATCCTTCTTCAAACAAAAGCTTTATTAGTAGCAGAAGTTATTTATAAATAGGTATTATTTGAACTGAATTAATTAGCTAATATCGAATATTAATAACTTCTGCTTCTTTAATCTTCTTAGGTTAACAGCATTGTAATAGGAATTTCTTAAGATACTTTTTATTTCTTAAAGATTAAAAAAATAGCTTTTATCTTATTCGAACCCACAATCCTTAGCTCAGAAGACTGATACGCTAACCGTTCTACACGAAGCCTTATGTTTATTTAAGCTTATATAAAATAGCAATTCAATTGATTGATATTAAAAATAAGCAGTTAAGCCTTAATTATTTCTATTTAGCTTTACTTTTATTTCTAAATATCCCTTTTATTAAATATATGCGTTCGCTATTTAACTAAAATGCCTAATTATAAATTTTAAGTAGATTAAACAGAAAATTATTTATAAAGATTATGGTTCTATAGCTAAATATAGTCTATCTTAAATAAAACCCAGCAATAGTAATATTTAGATTTACTATATTAAACTGCTACTAGTAATATAAGTTATTTACCTATTATTCTTATTTCAACTGAACTTAGGAAAGTTTATTTTATTTTATTACAACAAATTGAAATTAGTTAAATAAACCTCATCTTTAATATCTTAAATTATATGAAAATATACTATTAAATCATTTATTCCTTATCAACTCTTTTCCTCTTCTCTCTTGCTTATTATTAAATTATCTGACTGCTCAATTTTAAATCCTGCTTCTGTTATATTTTATTACTCTTATGTTTATTCTTATGTTTTAACAGCTATTAGCTCTTACTTCTCAACCATCTTTTATGAATCGATTGTTTGCTCATTTTAATGTATCTTATTTGACTATTAACTAATTATTTGTCACTTTTATTTTATTTAATCTAAGTGGCTTTTGAAGCTATAAATATCAGGTCTATTACTTTAATCATAACTAAAGCATTATTATAATAGTTAAACTAACTCTGGCTCTTATTTTATTTCTTCTGTAAATTAAGGAATTCTTTTATCTACACAAACTGCCTTCATAAACTATTATTGAGAATCTAAATCTGGATAAGGTAATTGCTCATTAAATATTTCTACTGCTATGCAAGCTAAAGATCATATATCACTCTTTTAGCTTACTTTATTATCGAAAAGTTCGGGAGCCATTCATTGAGGTAATCTTTTTGATTCTTTCATAGTCTTTATACTTGATTCATGCAATAATCCCAGGTCAGCTAATTTAGGTGAATCCTAATCATCAAGCAGAATGCTAAGAGATTTCATATCTCTATGAATTAAGTTTTGGGAATGAATTGCCTACAAGCCTTCGGCTATCTAACTAAGCAAATTTAGTTTCTTATAAAATCTTATAGCTGATCCTTCTTCACTATCTGGAAATAGTTATTTAGATCTAATGACTTAGTATAAGCTTCCCTTAGGCATGTAATCAGTTAAATGACAAAAACAGTAGTTTCCTTTATCTGAAGTGTCAATTGAAAGTCCTACAAGTCTTAGAATTCTTAAGTTATTAACTTATAAAAGAGATTTACATTCAAAATAGAATGCATCTAATAATCTCTATTGATCTCCCTTTTAGGTCATCCTTTTAAGCGCATAATCAGACCCTTCAATTCTTATTAAATAAACAGTTCCTTAACTACCTTCACCTATAATTTTCAAGCTATCAAGAAATTGGGTATTAGGGATTAAGTCTCTATAGTTTCATATCCTGATTTGAGATTTGCTATGTTAGCCAGCACCATTTTACTATAGAAGTTACTAGATATCTTCTAAGCTAATTGTAGTCTATACTTAGAGTGTCTAATTTTAAGTATTTATTTAAGGAATTTCTAGTTAAGGGTCAAATTAGCGTGATTTAGTGAAGCATTAAAGTGCTTATTCATTTTGATTAAAAGCCTGAAGGACTAATCCTTTATTAAAGTAAGCTGCTGCATAATTGGGATTAAGAGAGATAGCTTTATTAGTATTATCGATGGCTTCAGAAAGTTTTCCTATTTTATAGAGAGAAAAAGCTTTATGCTTGTAGGAATTTGGGAAAGTAGGATTGAGTTAAATAGCTTAGTTGAAACTCTAAATGGCTTCGTCGTATTTGACTAGATTATTCAGCGCAAGCCCTTTATTAATATGAGTATTTTCATTCTTGGGATCTAACTAAAGAGCAATATCAAAGCATTTAATGGCTTCGTTTTATTACCCTTAGTAGTTTAATGCAAGACCTTTATTACTCAAAGCAACAGCATCATTGGGATCTAGTTAAAGAGCAGAATCATAGCATTGAATAGCTTCATTGTATCTACCTAAATAATATAGTGTAAGACCTTTATTATTATGATAAATTGCATTCTTAGGATCTAATTAAATAGCACTATCAAAGCATTGAAAAGCTTCATTAAATCTACCTAAGTTTTTCAAAGCGTCACCTTTATTTTTAAGAGCATATGCATCATTGGGATTTATTTTTAGAACAGTATCATAACATTGAATTGCTTCATTATATCTGCCTAAACTATTCAGTGTATCGCCTTTATTCTCATGAGCTACTATAAATAATGGATTTATTTGAAGAGCAGCATCATAGTAGTGAATAGATTCGATGTATCTACCTAGATTATGCAGTGCAAAACCCTTATTACTAAGAATAATTATATTATTGGGTTCTAGTTAAAGAGCAGTATCATAGCATTGAATAGCTTCATTGTAGTTGCCTAATTTATTTAATACAAGACCTTTATTATTATGAACAGTTGCATTATTTGGTTCTAGTTAAAGAGCTTTATCATAGTATTCAATAGCCTCATTCTATCTACCTAATTTATTTAATGCAGCACCTTTATTTTTAAGAGCAGTTGCACTATTGGGATCTAGTTATAGAGCAGTATCATAGCATTGAACAGACTCATTGCATCTACCTAATTTATGGAGTGCAAGACCTTTATTATTATAAGCAGCTACATATTATGGATTTAATCTAAGAGCAGTCTCATAGTATTGGATGGCTTCATTGATTCTACCTAAATAATACAATGAAAGACCTTTATTATTATGATATGTAGGTTCATTAGGATAATCTTCTATAGATGTATTAAAGTATTCAATTGATTCAGTATAATTTCCTTTTTTTTTATAATTATAATCCTTTTCGGTTTATTTAAGCTGCTCCCATTTTATATTTATAATAGCTATCTCATTTTTTAGTTTAGCTCTTAGTCATAGCAGGTATTTTTTAACTTTTGCTTTATCTATTTAGATGTTTCTTTATAATCCAGTTAGGTGTAAACTAATTGTCTGATTTAAGTAAGTTAAAAAAAGACTTTTACAGTTATTTAAAGCAGAAGAAGTAACCTGTATTGAGTTTAAAAGTGTAAGGATAATGATTACTTCTTGTGATTATTGCTTGTATATAGAATTTCTAATTCTATGGATTAAACTACTATTTAGGCTATACCTAATATTACTAGATGATATTCTATAGTAATCAGTATTTAATTTTTATAATTGTTCTTATTTAAATCTACTAAAATAGAAGTTTGTCATATATTAAATTTCTAGTTTTAAGTGAAGTATCAATAATTGATTCTAAGGATTTACACCTTTGCTGCTATGTAGTTTTATAAGCAATTGACATAAATGTATTATAGTCTTATTTTTAGTCTTAAGCTTGTTGCTTTTTCTCTAAGTGTTGCTTTAATTCTTCTTATTAGTTTCTTACTAATAATTTAGTCCCAATTAGATTTAAGATCTTGCAAAGCTTAACTTTCTATAAGTTGTGTCCATTTATAAACTCCTCTATGATAAGCTTCTTACTTTGATTTCCTTAGATAAAGCTATAGATCTAGTATATGATTTTGACTTTAAAGTATATTCCATATATATTGACAATTAATCTAAAGGTAATATTTGAACTATTACTTTAAATTTAGCTTCTAGACTTATTAAGTAATACTAAAGCCTTCTCTTTACAACTCTAACTTTAAGTATATATTTTATGCTTCCATTAACTTTTTCCTTATTACAATATTAATCAATTAAAGTCTATTCAACATATGTTGAAAATAGCTTTATTACTAAAAGTCTGACTCTATCCTGTATATCAGTTTTAAGCTTATTTCATTTAGTTTAAAGAGTAATTTGGATTCTAGTTTGAAAGCTTATTATTTATACTTTAGATATAAATCCTTTAAAAGTATAGTCCAGCTCACTTAGATCCTTAAGAGCTGCTAAAGTTAATTTAAAAATATTGTATTTACATGGCTTTAAAGGTAACTGACTGCTATAGAGATTAATAGCTAAGAAATAATGAAATTATATCCTTAAAGCTTAGTGCTAATAGCCCTAGTTTCCATACTTAGAAGAATATCAAAACTTTTTTAGTTTCTGCTTATTGTTTACTTCCTATTCTTCTCATTGATATAACCCTTAGAAATACAATTAAACTCACTTCCACATATTTAGGATTCTAAATAACTAGAAATACCAAAATTAACTTTTTATTTGTTCTATAATACTAGTAGAGAATCTTCCTATTAATGGATTAGCTTACTAAGTAAGCAAGCAGATTAAATAATATCCATCAGTGTCAATATTAAGATTTAGTATATTAAACTACTTTAAGCAATATAAGTTATTTGCCTATTATACTTATTTCTACTAGACTTAGGTTAATATATTTTATATTCTATATCAAGAAAAGTTAAACTAGTTAAATAAGTCATATCTTTAATATCCTATATTATATTAAAATATCCTAATAACTCATTTTATTCCTACTCTAATCTTTTTCTTTTTGCTTAAATTTAAATACTAACTACTTAAATTTTAATCCTTTAACTACATTTAACCTTACACTTGAAAGTTAGAAACTTTTGCTTATACTTCAAACAACTTTTATGAACGTATAGTTAGTTTACTTTATTGAACTATATCTTACTATTGATTTTTTATTTTTCACTTTAAACTTTATTGAATCTTTCTATTTGTAAAGCTATAAATATCAGGTCTATTACTTTAATCATAACTAAAGCATTACTATAATAGTTAAACTAACTCTGGCTCTAGTTTATTTCTTCTGTAAATTAAGGAATTCTTTTATCTAAATAAACTGCCTTTATAATTTAGACTTATGAGACTAGATCTGGATAAGGAAATTATTCATTAAATATTTCTTTTACTATACAAGCTAAAGATCAAATATCACTCTTTTAACTTACTTTTTTATCGAATGTTAGGGAGTCATTCATTAAAGGGAGCCTCTTTTATCTTTTGTTATCTATTTACTTAAGTCATGCAATAATCCAAGATCAGCTATCTTGGGAGAGTATGAAGATAGAAAAGTTGCTAAAAATCTGATGACAATATAACATAAATATTGTACTACATGTAAAAAAGACTGAATTGCAGTATCATTAAGGAAATTATCTATTTAGCCAATTAAAGGGTGTAGAAGTTAGAATAGGAACTCTGTAGTAAGATCCTTATAGTTTACAAATATATGATTGAGATGCTTTAATTAAATTAACATAAAAGTGTAGAAACTTATTAGAAAGTACTTGCTTTGTTTTAATTAAAACAAGGTTGAAGATACTGTTGAATGATAAGATAATGTAGATAGAGGTAAATAAAAAGGATTAACATTTATTTAAGATAAGGGATTTTCCTTTCTATTTTGGAATGAGCTGATGAGACACTTAATGTTAAAATGCTGAGCTAAAATTGGGTCATAAAAATTTGAAGCTTTTTAATAAAGATTTTAGCTCTTTTAGAGTTCGAAAAGAATAAAGAAGGTATTAGAAATAAAAAAAACTGCTAACTAAGCTTAGATTCTAGCAATAGTAGGACTCATTTCTTAATTAGAAAAATTATCTTTAGAAAGATGAATATGAAGAATCATTCAATTAAATGCACATAGCTAAAGAAATTAATTCTTAAAATATTAAAGCTAATTTTATAAAAGCATAAGCTCTGCTAAACTTTGAGTGGAAATAAAACTCTAATCTTGGATACTAAAATTGAAGCTAATAAACATAAAGCTAATCTCATAATAGAAAAAGTTCTTAAAGATATAAATAAGCAAATGAATCTATTAAAAGTCATTCAAATTATATTAAGAAAGATTGAAAAGGCTATTGAAATATTAGCTTTAATTTTAAATTTGCTACTAGTAGATAATTAGTCTTTAATATTAAAGAGAATGATTTTATTATATTTTAAGGGAGCTAAGAAGATATTTATATAGTTAATAAGATTATTGAAATTGATATCAAGAATGATGAAGCTTGATTCTAAAAAGGAAGCATTATAAAACTTAACAGTATGAAAAGAAGATGCATGATATAATAAGTTTGCTTTAAAGAAGTATTCTAAATATGCTAAAAGCAAAATTAAAAATAGAAGCAATATTTATTCTTTTAGGAATAAAAGAAGAACCAAAAGAATAAAATAATAAAAGAATGAACCATATCCTAATTTTATAGATAATCATCTAGTTAAATTAATTTTCTTAACTATTTTGGATAATTATGAAAAGCAAAAATTTACTAAAATAAAATAATCAAACTTAATCCTAACTAAGAGCAAGTTGAAATTTAAAAGGTAATGTTCTAATGTAATAAAAAAATGAATTATAGGATATTCAAGCTCTTCTTGTATTTATATCCTAAAAGGAATGAATCTAGTTTGTTAATGTTAATGCTCTTTAAAAATTAAATAAATAGGGAGAAAATTGCTGTTTATAGATGGATTTTGAACTAGACATGGATAAGCTTTCCAGATAAATTACCTTTGATTACTTTGTACCTAGAAAGAATACTAGAAAATCTTTCATTGAAACTACTAACAAGGATTAATAGCAATCTTATACTACTTTAATCTTGTAGAACATAAAACCCAAATAAATTAAAGCTTCTTTTGTATAAAGAACAACTTATAGAAACTAAGTACGCAACTTATACCTTTAAATAACTAAAAGATATAAATAAGAGAAATTAATGCTTTGGACTATTCTGTGTGAGTCTTTGTAGATAAATTAATTATTTGTGCTTGCTTTGGAAATCAGCACTAAGCAATAGGTTAATAGAATTTGATGTACGAAATGTCGAATTTATTTAGAAACATATATAGTAGCCATAATAAATATTGCAATCTAAACATAAAAGATCAGAAAAGGAAAAAATGTTTGAAATAGTAGATAGAAAAGGTGATTATCTTATTGATGTAATATAGAGAATGATAAAGTAGGAACTACATTGAGAATCGAATATGTGGAGTAGAAATAGAACGTAAGTAGGAATAAATAGAACATATAAGCGATGAGAATTAAGGATTCACGAACATTTTTCTTTAAAAATATAATTAATAGATTGAGTAATAATCTTAGGAAAAAGAACAGAAACTCTAAATAAATAGAGAATAGTAATATTTTTATAACTAATAGCTATACTTCGATTTTGATAATTATGAATATTAATCTTAAAATCTCTGAAGGGATAAAAAGAATTATTAATCAGCGTTAAGAGTTTAAATAAACTAGAATTAATTAATAAAGTGAAATAGAAGAATTTTTAATCTATAAAAAGCTTAATGAATTAGTCTTTAAAATTAAATAGCTTATTAATTTTCTTTGAGCTTAAACAATTTGATAATAGCAACGTAAGGAAAAATCAAAAAATTATTTAATTATTAAGCTAAATATATAACTAAAATAAGTGTGATTTTATCTATTCAATGCTTCAGAAAAATTTTTGAACTCTTAGAGTACTTCAAAGTAGAAGATAAGAAAAAATGATAAAAAAGGGAAGCTATAAACTAACTTTCTTTTTTGTTTAGATTATAAAATTTTGAAATAATATAGCTTCTTATTTATTAAATTGGAAAAGAAAGGATCATATATTTAGGCTATAGTTTAATATAAATAAATTTGAACTATCTATCTAATTTATTAGCTTAGAGTGAAACAAAGCAAGATTATTTAATAAATTTCTTTATTTTTAGTCTAACTTAAGCAAACTAAAAAATGCTTTATACTATTTATGAAATTCGTTATCTTTAGTCTAAAGAAAGGAAATTAATGAGAAAGTGAGTTCAATGATATTAATAGGATCTAAAGTTAAATTTTTAGCTAGAAGATATAAGTAAATTTAAAGGTGATAAGCAGAAATAGCTAGAACTATAGGATTGTCAGAATTATGAATGAGTATGAGTCGATAAGAGATGTGTTTTGAAGTGAATAAGAGAATTAGGATATAATATATCCCATTATTAGTTATACTAATTAGATTAATTTCAGTAGTAATTTATGATAGATAGGTTACCATTTTAAATCTCTAGTTATTTATTAAATCATAATGAAAGAAAATCAAAACTTTCATATTATTATCTTTAAATTTATCTAGGAAAATAAGATTCTATGTTCATTAGCATTCTTATAGAAAGCTTTATTTCATTAAGAAATAGTAAAAATATTATTAGAGGAAGCTAGCAAGTAAAAATCACATAAAAAAGCTTATTAGTTTAGCTGCATTTGGTATTATAATCTTTCAACATAACTAATTAAATATTTCTAAGCTTAGTAAAATAAAAATAAATAAGGGAAAAGACTTTAAAAGAGATATCACTTAAAAATGTTTGCTTTTATTAGGTATGCAATTAAGGTTTAAAACTGAATTAATATCTCTAATATTTAAGATAAAAATACTTAGGATTATATACCTGATCTCAAAGGTGAATAAATTAAAATTTTACTAAAGTAGAGATATAAAATTGTTTAGCATTTAATAATGTAATTTATTGATATGCTATTGTGTAAAATATAATAATCAATTGAAGAATCCTACATTATAATTAGATGCACTTAAATATTAGGGATGCCTTTAATCTCTTATTTTATAGAATCCTCCATTGTAACTTTAGGAAAGATAAAAAATAAATAGAATAGATGGTAGTGCGTTAGTATATAACAGGAACAATTTTTTACCTTCTCCTCCTGTAGGAAGAAACTAACCCTTCCAAAATATTTTTATAAGGATTGCTACCTTTACGAACTTTATCTAAATTACTAGCAGATAGAATAGACTGTTTTATCTTTAACTATCTACTTTCCTTCAGCTAGATTATTGTTTATCTAGAAAGCTTCAATTTCCATAAAAGCTTTGAGGTATAATATAAATGCTAATAAAACAAGAGTAAAACAGATGAAATCTACTTCCAGCTTGATAATAAGAATTTGCTAACTAAAGAGATGATAAGCTGCAAAATAAAAGAAGAAGAACAATTTTTGGAGTTCTAAGAACAACTAACTAATAGGTGAAGTTTCGACATTACCTTGTAAGACTGCTTTCCAGAATGATCCTAAAAGGCCTTTTATATTTTACGAAATAAAAATTAAAAAATATGAAATAGATTCCATCCTTCTTCTACTTAAATTATCTCCTATTTATTAATTATTTTTCTCATTACTATAACTATTGAGTTAAGCTAACACATGTTACTGTCAGATGCTAGTTTAGGCTATCATAATTATAAGATAAGCATCCAACATGGTAAGTATGATTTTATCTAAAATTATAAATTGTGCCATTTGTTATTCCTAAAAGTCTTTGCATCAGGTTAGAGTCATAAACTATCGCATATATCACCTTCTAAATAAATTACCACTTTCTTAAATTTATTAACTATAAATGATCTTATCTTTTCATTTAGTCTCTCATCTCTGAGATATAAGTATCGACATTTATATATAAATCTTCTAAAAAGAAGACTAAACTAAAAAACTAACTTAGTGGAAGATCCTCAATAAAATGAAAATGATACAAAAATAAAAGGAATTAAGGAAATAAAATAATCCTTTAAAAAGCTAAGCATTGCTATTTAATAATATCTTTCCTACTATAAGTAAAACCTTTCTAAATGCCTAACTATTATTAGTTTACAAAAGCTATTGTAGTTGTATTATTGATTCCATTTAACTTCTAAATGATAGACTACATAAATATAGATTCATATTAGTTGACTATATATCCATTTAAATAAATGTAATAATAGCTAAATGTTTAATTAAGTTAATGTACTGACTATTAATTTAGTCAAGCTTCTGAACAATAGATTTAGACTAGTATAGTAACTTCTAACTATAAATAACTTATTATTTTCTTAAGGTTTTGCTTAGAAGATTAAACATAAATAGATTTATTTAATTTACTTTCATTCCTTCTTTAATTTTAATAAAGATGGCTGAATCTAACAGGTGCAACTAATGCTAGTGCAATTTCGACTCTGAAATAGTCGATCCTGTAACCCTTCCTTGTAAGCATAAAGTATGCTAAAATTGTGCTCTTGAAGGATATTAAAAAGAAGGTTCTAACTTGTGCTCATAAAGAAAGTGCTAAAAAGTTTCCTTCGATGAACCAAAAAGTTTAATAAGCTAAAGAGACTAATCAAGTGAAAGTAAATAAGAATGAAAATAACTTCATACAGAAGAAACTAAAATTGAACTATCTTTTTAGTAAAAGCCAAAACTAATAAAAGTTAAGATTTTAACTCGAAACTAAGAAGAAATAAACTTAACAATAGAGGAAGAAGCAACAATTGAGCAAATTAAATTAAAAGTAGAAAGATTAGAAGGAATTAACCCTGATTTTTATGAACTTTATAGAAAATAAAAAATATTAGATAATCAACATAGAATAAATAAAATGGAGAATGAAGAAGAAATTTAGTTAGACCTGAATTTGAAAAAATGTAATTAATCCAAAATTTAGGAGGTGAGAAAATTAAAAAAATATAGAAGGTAAAAAATAAAAATAGAAAGTAATTAATAAAAAATTAGTTTATGAGAAAATGAGAAAAGAAAATGGTAAAAAATATAATAATAGAACGTAAAATATGAATAAAAAATAGAAAATTAAAAATGAGAGAAAATGAGAGAAAGTAAGAAAACGTAATAAAAGATTAATCTTACTTCAAGCAAAGTTAAGAATAAATCTATAGAATGTAAATTTTAAAAAAGTATGTAATATATTTAATTAAAGTGAGTAATGCCTTAAAGTTAGAAAGTATGAAATTAAATTAAGAATGTAAAAATATAAATAAGATTGTAAAATTTATAAGAAAGGAAGTTAAAATTAAATTTAGGATGTAAATAATAAAAAAGATGGTAAAGAATAATATTAAGTGGGTAATATAATAAATCCAAAAAGTAAGTTAATTTAATGCTTTAGTAAGTAAAAAAATAAATAAAGGAAGTAAAAATTAAAATGAGATGGTATTTCTTTTAAAATAGAATGTAAGGTATTTTAAATATTTATAGATGGTAACATATTTTAAATATTTATAGATGGTAACATATTTTAAATATTTATAGTTTGTAAGTTATTTTAAATATTTATAGTTTGTAAGATATTTTACATATTTATAGATGGTAAGATATTTTAAATATTTATAGATAGTAAGATATTTTATGTATTTATAGATGGTAAGATATTTTAAAATTTATAGATGGTAAGACATTTAAAGTACTTATAGTTTGTAAGGTGTTTTAAATGTTTTAAGTTCGTAAGATATTTTAAATATTTATAGCTCGTAAGATATTTTAAATGTTTATAGGTCGTAATATATTTTAAATATTTATAGTGAGTAAGATATTTTAAATGTTTATAGATAGTAAGATATTTTAAATATCTATAGTTCGTAAGTTATTTTATTATTTATAGCTGGTAATATATTTTAAATAATTAAAGTGCGTAGGATATTTTAAATATTTATAGGAAGTAATATATTTTAAATATTTATAGGTGGTAAGATATTTTAAATATTTTTAGAGAGTAAGATATTTTAAATATCTATAGGAAGTAAGATATTTTAAATATTTATAGGTGGTAAGATATTTTAAACATTTATAGAAGGTAAGATATTTTAAATTATTATAGAAAGTAAGATATTTTAAACATTTATAGTTCGTAAGATATTTTAAATTTTCAAGAAAGTAAGATATTTTAAATATTTATAGTGAGTAAGATATTTTAAATTTTTATAGTGGGTTAGATATTTTAAATATTTATAGCGAGTAAGATATTTTAAACATTTATAGAAGGTTAGATATTTTAAATATTTATAGAAAGTAGATATTTTAAATGTTTACAGTTCGTAAGATATTTTAAATATTTATAGAACGTAAGATATCTTAACTATTTATAGTGGGTTAGATATTTAGAATATTTATAGAGGGTAGATATTTTAAATATTTATAGAGGGTAAGATGAATCAATTATTTATAGAGAGTAAGAATTTTTTTAATTTAAAGTTTGTATTTAAATACTATTTCAGATAGTATATTTTATTATTATTAGAGGGTATTAAATTACCTCAGGCGGTAAGAATCTACTTTAGGTATTTTTTAATTTTTGATTGTAAGAAATAATTATTAGATGGTTTTGATTTTATTTAAGACTGTATTTATTTATATGAGCTTGTAATTTTTAAGTTTAGTCAGTAATAAAATGATATAGAATGTAATATTTGTAATATTTATAGGGGGTAATATTTAATTTTTAAAGAAAGTAAGGCTTAATATTAGGTAATAATTGATTAAAGAATGTTATTGTAATGATTAATATTTAACAGATTATTTATACTAGGTTGTTATTTTTCTATTTTAGGATGTAAATTATTTTATCATAAGTAACTTTTCTATTATATAGTGTAATTTTTTTATTTAAGCCGAGATGGAAATGACATTTGACTCTTTTTAAATATTTATCTTAAATTAATCTTTTATTATTCATTTAATTTTTTTAGATACTTTAGTTGTTTTAAAGTTACTAAACATATTAACATTTTATTTATGATCTTTAATAGATTTTTTTCTTACTTTTTCACTTTATTAATGAAAATATTATTCCTATTAAGTAGATGTTGGAATTAATAACTTAGCTAATTATTTTATAATAGCTAGAGTTTTTTCTGATGTGCTAGATTTCTTTATAATAGTTCTTTGATTCTTAAAATATCTTTAGAAGTGTTTATTTTAACTTTTTTCTATTAAAAGCTTAGTAATTACTGAATAGAGAGATAATATGTAAGGATCTAATCTCCTTTCTATTAAATATGTGCTTAATTAATTATACGATGCTTAGTTTAAATAGTAAAGTGATCATGTAGTTAGTTAGTTTAGTTATGTAATAAAGTGTTAAAGTGTCTATTTATGCTTTATCGCTCTTATTATTCATTTTTAGTAGACAATTATTTTATCTAGAGTCTATAAAAAGCAATAGTATGATTTAAACAGTAATAAGAACTTAGCTTATTTAATATCCTTATCCTTATTATAAGCATTATTTTTATTTTCCTTACTAATATTACAATAGTCTGTGTCTAAACCTATATAGTCTATCTATAAGGCAAAACTATTTTATATATTTCCTTACTCTAATTCATACTATATAATATCAACTACTTATTTTTAAATTTATTATATTATTTTAAATAGGGAGGGAAATCCTCTCACTATGATTGAAAGAAACTCAGTAACTAGGAAGTACCCTGTGTGAAGAATGAACAAGAATCTTGGGTGGAGTCAAGTATGTCAAAACCGAGGCATCAAATAACAATATGTTGAACGATGCCTGAGATTAGCTTCTCTTTAGTGAAGCCTCCGACACTGACTCTATAGGAGAAAAGAATTTCTAATGGATGCTAGCACAGGGAAGAATGTATCGTAATACGCTTTTAAACTTTAAAAGACTTTAATTAAAGAGCTACGCGCTATCGTAGTGCTATGCGCTCTTTAATCTTCGTCCCTTTTAAGTTAAATCTAATTATTACAATACTTAATACCTAGCATCTTCCTATATATTCAGAATTTTAATTTCTTAAATCATACAGATTTATTAAATATTACCTATTAGGTTTTGCTATAAATAGGATAAAAATGTAGTTAATGTACTCTAAAATAGTTGATTTGTATTTTAAATATTTTATGCTTAACTTGTAATTAATGTCTTTAATCTTAGTTATTATTTAAATGCCTTTTTTACGAAAAATATTCTGATCTACAAGCATTTTAATTCTAAAGAACACTGAAAATGATTTTTATCTTCCTATATAAAAAATTTAATTATAGCTATGTAGAATTAAATAAAATAAGTTATCAATAAATGTCGCGACAAGTGTAACCGATAAGGAAAACTCAATAATAGTACGAAGATTATAAAAGTATAATAAAGCATTATATAAAAGTAAAAATTATAAATAATATGATTAAACCTTTTCTAAAGTAAACAAAAAACAACATTAACTATTAATTTAGAAAAAGTATATAACAATTATTCCTGAAACATTTAAACCTTAGATCTTAAGTCTTAGATTTAAACGAAAAAATTATAATTTTGCTTGAAACTACGGTGAAGATAAATAAGAAAAAAACCTATTAAAAAAGAAAATCAGAAGCAAAGGGGAATGCAAGAGGTAAACTTCTAAGTAAAGAAAATAGAAGTTAGACTAAATTAATTTACATTATATTAACAATTAATAATCTAGAAAAATCAAAACAATAAAGAAATATGGATATTGAGAAGGAGTAAAACAAGATAAAACCTATAAGTTGATAAGAATATTTAGAAAATAATTCTGAAAGATGAAAGTATATTTAGTAAGGTAATGATAACAGTTTAAAATTAAGTAAATAATAGAGGGAAAAAAGTTGAAAAAATTGAGTTAATATATTACATACAAGAAAACTAAATTTATTTATGAAAATTCTATCAAGGAATGGAATTACATGAACCAATAACGGAGGTGAGAAATAGAATAATGAAGAAAATATTGAAAGGAGTTATAGAATTTATAGAACTAGAAGAGAAAAAAATGACTGATCTTCAAGATGAAGATTGAGTCGAAGAAAAAGAATAAATTTTTCAGTAAACGGCACAAATTTTACTAGATAAAATACAAATTAATTTAAAGGGGCAAACCTTATAAGCATAGCATTCTTTTTAATTAATTTTTGTTATTATTTACATTAAAAAATGTTTTGAAGTAAAAAATATATAAAATTTTCTTACACTTCAAATATATAAAAGAACTAGCTAAAAGATTGTTTACTTACCTTAAGTCACTTAAAGAATAATCCTTAATGACAAATAATAGTAGAATATTGCTTAAATAAAATTTAAAAAAATAAAAATTCTCAAATATCAAGAAATAATTTTTCTAAAAAAGATTAAAAATGTAAGGAAAAAAAGATATAAATGAACAACATAAAAACAAAAAATATATAAACTTTTAATTTAAAACAATCAAAGAAATAAAAAATTAAAATTTGTTAAAAAATATAAAATCCCTTTAAATTATGTAAAAATAATAAAATTATAGCAAAACATTATTATAAAATATATTTATATAAAACTTTCAAATTTATAAGATAAAAAAAAAGAAAACTATAAAGAATTAAAATATATATTTTTCTATAGGATAAAATTTATTTTAAACTCAAAAATTAAAAAAAAATTAAAATAAATAAAAAAATGTTAGAAAAGTAAAAAAATCTGAATGTAAAAGAGAGCATGGCCAAAATTTCGTCTAGAAAAGGTAAAAAAGGGAAAAAATAAAGATAAGATAAAAATAAAATATATGATAAAAAGACAAAGAAAGATAAAATATGAAAAGTTTTGAAATAATTTATGAAAATAAAATTTAATTCCTTTTTTGATATTTGCATATAAATTTTTAATGAAACATTTATTTAAAATTATTTTAATCTTTTTAATTATTAAATAATGCTTTTGGTTTACTTTTTTATATTTTGGAAAAAAGTTTAAATTTTTAATTGAACATTTTTAATTTTTATAAATATTTCTTTTTATGTAAATTTAAATTAAAAAAATAAATTAAAAAGCAATTTAATTATAAAAATATATGAAATAAAAGTTTAATCTTATCTACTAAATTTATACTGCTTACTACTTTATTTTTAATTTATATAAAAAAGAAAAAAAGTTAAAAATTGTTAAAAAGTAAGTTTAAAATTGGTAGATATTTCTTGAACTTATTAGAAAATAAATTTTAAACTTAAAACTGCAAAGAGATAATAAAAATGAAAAATATATAAAAATAGTAATATCAATTTAAGTAATCTATTAATAATAATAAAATTAATGCAACAAACAATTAAGATTTTAATAGATAGTAATAAGAAAAAAAACCTCAAAAATAAATAAGCAATAAATATATAAATTCGAATATAGAGTTCTTAGCACTCTCGATGGAGCGCAGCTATTTAATAAAAAAATTTTAAAGGTAATAAAAATTACTCCTGGAAATTTCTTCCAGTACTTAACTTCTTTGGAAATTCTGTCTTCTAATAGGGCATGGTTAGAGTGATGCCACGAGAGACCTAATCGTCTGGCATCTTCCATCAACTATTACTCAATGACTTCAGTTATTTCTTACTTAGTTAGCGCTCCTTAAGTAATTCCTGAAACTTGAGTTAAGTTAACCTCAGTTGAATGATTGCTCCTCTCTATTTAATATATAAAATCCATAATAATAAAAATACTAATATAATAGTACAAACAATAATAATAGTAATAATATAAATAAAAAAATAAAGTAATATGACTTATATAATAATAACAAAAATAATACTCTAATTACTAATAATATAAATCATTCTAATTTTAATAACAACTCTAATATAAATAATAATAATAACATTAATTTTAAAAAATAGTAATATATAACAATAATTAATTATAGTGATACCACCTTCTTAGCTTCATCACTGTTTAACAGTTTATTAGTTTTATAAGCTCTTCCATTTCCAGTCTTCTTTTGGATTATTTTCTTTAAGTATATATCTTGCTGTACTGTGTTCATCATTTTTGATCATCAATATCTCTTTTCAGTCGAGTTCCATTCCAAGCCTTTGTCGATTTCTTCTTTATTACGCGAATGCAATGTCCACTAATATCTTACTCCCAATATGCATCTTTTTTCTGCATATGAGTCCTTCTGAAATACAGTATAGATTACTTATGAATCTCCATAACTTAAAGCTTTAATGCTTTTGTTTTTATTAGAATTTTCAACATTATCTTAAAATGTGTCCATATTCTCCGTAATATTAGCATTACTTTATTTTTTTCTTTACTATCGGAATTTTTGCTGGTTAAATATTCGGTTAAAAATCCATGAGGTCATTTGCTGATGTATTTTTTAGAAATAAGCTTTCAGTCAATTCCACTAATTGATTGAATTTGGATTCTATTTGTTCAATTCTCATATTGACTGGTAGGGAATTTTAATTTTATGCACTAAAATATTAAAAATTAGGTATGATATTTTCCCTTCTAGCTCTTATACGTTTCTTAAAAGTTTAAAATTCTCCTATTGCATACTTTGAGCTCTTAGAGTATATTTTGCTAATCATAAGTTGATTAGAATGGATCCTATTTAGAAGAGACTTTTTGTAAGAAATGTAAGATTTTGTATAATAATAGGAATAATAATAATACTAATAATAATACTAATAATAAATAATAATAATAATAAATAAATAAATTTGATTATAGAGCGCGTAGCCCTCTCATTGGTGCGCAGCTCTTTAAAAAAAAATGTTTCATACTGACAGGAATGTTTGCTACTGATAAAATTATCAGATACTGGTAGACCTTGTTCAATACTGGTATAATTATTCAGTACTGATAAAAATGTTCAATACTGATATAATTTTAGAATACTCGTAATCTTTAATACTTGTTGGAGGTCCAAGGACATGGCAGGATTATGTCTCATTGCATCACCAAAGCAGAGGAAACATGTGTCAATTTTGGGTACTTAAATTCCCCATCTCTGATGAAGCTCGCAATATTATTTCTTTTTAGTTCCAGAATTAAAAATAAACGAAGCCAAGCCAGTGTCGAAGGTTTAAGAATCTTATGTCTCAAGGCCAAACCAAAGCAGAGGAAGACATAAAGTCGATTATGGGTACTTAACTTCCCCAACCTCTGATGAAGACGACCTTGTTGTTCACCTTCGAATAACTATGGCGGTTTTAATAAATATATAATAAAGAGCATTTTATTAATTTCTATGCTAATAATATGTATAATAAATGAAAGTTAAATTATAAATTAATTACATAGTATAACTAAATAACTAATATTTTTAATTTAATGCATTAAAACTATTATTATAGCTCTTTTTTTAAATATCAATAGAAAAATAAAATTCCAAAACTATATAAATAAAATAAATAAATAGTCCATAAAATTAAAAGTTATAGTTATAATATTTTCTGATACTTAAAAATATTAAAACATTGAATTTAAATATTTATCTAGAATATTACTATATTTAAATTAAAATAATTATCATATATATACTAAAAAATAATCAAAAAATCTTAAAAAATTACGAAAAAAATAACTATAAAAGGGATTAAATTAAATTAACGTGGCTTCATCATTATTAGGTTAGACACGATTTTATAGGATACATCTTGAAAAATTTAGTAATGGGAGATTGCATCTCTTAGCCTACGCTAGAAGATATTTAGAAATCGGTGGATAAAAATGAAGGAGAAATAGAAATGCATAATAACGGTATCAAGTTTATTATAAGTTGAAGATGAAGCTTAAAAGTAAATAATTAGATTTAAATAAGTAAATTATAAGAAGAAGTTAACAATAAATTTTAGAAATATAATAAGAAACTTTAATTATTTTCTACTTAGTTTTTTCGTCATTAATATTTTACAAAGATATGACTTCCATTACAAAATTGTCATTCAAAATGTTCACTGAACATTTTTTTAAGTTTCAAGCTATTTCATTAGCTTGTAAAAGAAATTTTATGAATATTCGTAAAATTTAGCCAGCATTTTTTATTCTTTCTTATCTTTCTCTATATTCGTCATATAATTTTTTAATTCCTTGAATTTTAAGCTACAGATTATCCTTGTTTTAATATACAATGTGATAATTAGCGATTTTTACTCGTTCAAAAGGATAGAGTGCTATTCACTATCTTTAACTTAATGGTTTTTCAAACTAACTAATTCTCTTTCTTAAATTTTAGTCTTGAAATTCTTACATTTTTTTATAATTCAATGAATTTTGTCTTCTCTCTTTTTAACTCCCTGACCTTTTCTTAAAACTTTGGTGGTTCATTCTCTCCGTTCATCATTTATTTCATTAAAATACAAAATCCTAAAACTTCTAATAGTAACATGATTTTGGATTTACCTTAAAGGTCTTCTTCGATAGTTGTACTTTCCAAAAGTTTTTTTTAATTTTCTTTCTTTATACTCTTGATACAGACTAATTAAAACATTGCAAAATTGATAACTTTCTGCTTAAATTTCTTTGTATCTTAAATCTAATTGACTAATAGATCCTTTAGAGACAATTAAAAGTAAAAGAAGAAAAGGTTTATTACAGTTAAGTATTTGATTGACTATTCTTGACCAAGGTTATAAATCTAACTCTCTTAATTAGCTTAAGCTTATTGATTAGATAATCTGTAGTTTTTTGTTTGGTTTGCTTCTTCTACTGGTATATTAGTATAGTAGATTTCTAGTTAAAAGCTCTTATAATATTTATATCTGCAAGTTAAGGCAACAAATGTTAAAAAGATTCCTTTTTTAGTATCTTCTTTCTACATATTTTTCCATTCTATGATTTTTATGTCTTAAAAGCATTAATTAGGTACAACGAAGTGATAAGTAACTATCATTTTCCTATTCAAAGATACTAATTATGTTGCTGCTCATAATAATTAACTATTTTTATATCATTTAGGGAGATACAGTGGACGAGTAAACACCTTTCATAATGCTCTTCAAATCAATCTTAATTATGCAAGTTATTGCAAACATAAACCTTATTCCCTGTATAAACTAGGAATCTCTTCTGAAGATTCTGAGCCTACCTAACTTAATCCTAAATATGCAGATTCTTTTTATATTAAAGACCTTGTTTTTCTATATTTAAATTAAGAAGCATTTCATAATTGAAAAGATGGTGGGAGCTGAGAATGACCTTCGTGACAACACTTTCTAGTTTTATGGCTAGGAACATGTTCCTTTCCTGTCGCTGAGAAAGTCCCTGGTCAGAGTCATTTTCTGAAGGGAACGCTTTCTTTGAGATTATCCGCTCTTGGTAAGGGCTTGAAGCCTGGCCGCTCATAGCGATGGAACTCCCTAGCAGCTGCGTCTGGAGCACAACAGGATATCCCCGTTATTCCATAAAAAGAGAGCGTCGGGTCGTGCAATCGGAAAGGAGTTTCCGGTCCAAAAACTTTTTTAGTTGAAATTAATAAATTAAGAAGCATTTTAATGTTTCCAAACAGCAAATAAAATTAGCACTGAACTAGTGATTCCCTAAATAAATTCTAATAACTAAAATATGTAAATTTATTTTCAGCTTAATGATATTAAAAGCCTAGTATAATAAGATTTTGAATGGATTAGTTTAAATAATATGTATTAAAGTTGCTGATAGAGATATAGGTATACTATGTTAATAGTTAGTGAATGTAGCTTATAATGTTCTTAAATACAGTTATTTTATTCTGATTGAGCTTTTTTTGAATTAATATGACTAAATGAGTTAGTAAAGAAGGTGAGAATTGATTAATAAGTTCTATTTAAGTGCAGAATTAGAGATATGTGACTAATTGATTCTAGTAAAGGTTTAAATAGGCTTTTCTTATACTGACTATACAAAGAATAAAAATGCTTACTGTTTACTATTGATTTTGTAGTAAATATAACTACCTAAATGTTTTATTTCTAGAACTAAGATCATTAATACTTGAAATTTAATATATACTATACTAAGAAAAATTTAAAAACTAAGATAAATTAAGACTTAGTTATTTTAAAAATATTCCTTATTAGCCAGTTTTCTAAACGAAAGCTTATAAGAATATATAAATAGATACTTATAGAAAGGAATGTATAACTATAATTTAAATTTAGGAAAACTATCAATAATCTAAAATTAATCTTAATGCCTCAAATAATTCTATAATTATCAATATATTTAAATCTTATGTATAGTATCAATTATTTATTATGATAAGCTAGATATCAAGAAATCTTTATTAGGAACAATAAGATATAACAATAATAGTGCTTTTATTAAATTATAATCTATTTATTTATTAGGTCTAACTAATATTATTTTGGGAACTGGAAATTACTTTCCAGTTATACAACCGAAGATTTCATTTTTTAGAAATATCTGGGGTATTCTGAAGTGTTACAGACACAGCTGCCAGAAATCTCAATCGCTATGAGCAGCTAGACTTTAAACCTAAAAAAGAAAGGATAATCTCGAAGATAGCATTCCGAAAATAACTTTGACCAGGGAATTTCTAAGCGACAGGAAAGGAGATTGTACCTAGTCATAAAACCAGAAAGTTAAGTCCAGAAAGTAAATCTCAGCTCTCACTATAATAACAAACAACCCATTAGATTAGTTTAGATAATGCATATAAGCTAAACTATTACTTATATTATCTCTTACTCCTTACAAAAATGTATATGAGGCTAAGATTCTATTATTTCAAAAATAGTAATAGAAGATATATCAAATATGTTCTGTTTCTTAAAAGCTTATAATTTTTTTAGTATCTTTATAAATTTAAAATTAAGAGAATCTAAATTTAAACTAATAACTCAAAAAAGCTAAAAGGATAAAATAAGAATATTTTAATTCTAAATCAAATTAGATTAATTCTATTAAAAGCAGATGCTTAACTTTCAAAGCCTTTCAGGAAAACTTTAAGTTTAAATGCATTATGCTCCTATAAATCCATCTGTTTAAAGATCTTTATAGTAAAGTTAATCTTCAAAAAACTAAACCTATAATAGTTAGTTTTGAAGGATCAGAAGTTGTTGCAAGTGTAGGGAAAAAATTCCAAAAAATGTACAAATGTCTGCTTTTTTAGCTTCGCAAAAAGATATTATGGATAATGATGAGAATTTACAGTTGGAAATAAAAAAGCTACATTGAAGTTGGTGATTTAAGTATAGATTAAGCAACTTGCAGATTTGTTGATCCATTTTGTGTGTTCTATATGCTAAATGTGTTTGCTAAAGCTAAAACTGAATCGATATCTAAATTAATAAGCTTCTTAATTAGATGGATATTATGAGACTTTCTAAGGAGTATAATATTGGAACTATAAGCATTGCTGATGATTATGTGAAGCAATAATTTGATTTAATTGAATTAGTGTGAAAGAATTTTAGCCAAATGTTGATTGCAATTGTAGGTTATATGGCTAAAGATTCTAGCTAGAGATATTCAATTAACCCTTAAATTTAAGTTTATGGAGTTTTAGAATAAAGCAAGCTTAATAATCTGACTTAATTTCTATAAATATATTTTTAAAAGGATCATGAGTTTATAATTGGTTGAAGTAAGTAGTTTTATATGATAGAATATTTTCCTAATTTACTTAAAAAGTAAATTTATAGTGAGTTAAAGTCAAAAATTCCTACAGAAAAAGCTAATGCTTCTCTTGATTAATATTAAGCTGAAAAGTGATAAGGTAATTAGTTTCTTAATTTGAATAAAATAAAACCTAGTTATGAAATTACTTATCGAATATAAAATAATAGTTTCGTTAGTTTGTTTACTTTCTTTTATAATTACACAGTATATTCATTTTTCTTCTCTATATAAGTAAAAACTTACAGTTTGACTATAAGTTTATAAATAGTTATTAGAAGTTGTTTAATAGACATAGTTAGACATATTAAAAATTATTTGAAAAATAAGATACCTATAATTGAGATATCATAAGCTAAAATTAGTAATCAAGCATTCCAATTTTATTTATTGTATTTATATCATCAATTTTGCTTAGAATAAACAACCATTATAAGTAATCAATCATATTTTAAGAGCAAACTTTTTAAATACAAAATTTAAATGAAATAGTGATAAGAAATTGGATATATGAATGATTTAATCTTATAAATTAAATAATTTAATACTTTTTTATTTATTATGTTAATAATTTAAATTAGAGAGTTTAATTCTTATTATCTCAAATTTATCATACTATATTTAACTTCATTTATTACAATATCTTTTTTTTAAATACCTAATGCATCAAATATATTTTCAATTCACTTTCTATATTCATTCTTTATTTCGCTTTTTCTATATCCCAATCAAAAATCAAAATATAGATATTATTAATTTACTTCCACATTATTCACCAATCTCACCACCATCTCCAAAACAGTGTTAATGCTGTTTAATAATCATTTTTGTAAACCCCAATATTAGTGAGACTGGAGACTCGAGTTTTTCTTAGTTTTCCTTCCTTTTCTTTTATTTTCTTTCCAATCTTGGATTTGACGCATCATTTTGGTTCTATAAATATTGCGCCACTCTGACTCAATTAATTCGATCAGTCTTATTTTCTCTCGTTTTTTACTCTATTATTCCTGATTTTAATAGTTAAAAATTTCTGTTTGAATTTCCAATATTTTCAAAACAGGTTCCACAGCAGAATTATTTCTTCTTAACTCTTTATATTTCTCTTTCTAATGTTGATCTCTAGGTTCTATATCTCATTAGTACTGCTCTTGCGTGATTTACTTAAGTCTGTATTTTAAGTGGTGTAATTATCTTCCTTTTTCTCACAAATAAATTCAGCAAATTTGAGAGTAACTTTTGGTTTTTTTTAATATTAAAGAATATTTCGTTCTGTTGTTAAAGTTTTTGATTGAGGATTGATCCTATTAATTTAATACTGGAATTTTTTAGGTTCTGGCTATCTAGAAAAAGATAGGTAAAATGAATTTGGAAAAGAGAAAATAGTTAAAAAAGAATCTTAGAGCTATAAACTGGAATCTGTTATTAAAAATAGTGAGAAATAAATGTTATTACTTTAACTAAACTTGAACATAGTTTATAACTTAAGAAATATGAAGAAGGTAATATTATTTTGAAGATTTGTAATAAGAATTACAGAAATCGATACAAGTATAATGTGTATCAAATCTTTGATCCTTCTGTATACTGGAAATAAAAACAGTAAAAATGTATCTGGAAGTAAACTGGGCGTTAAAAAAGAAGAAGCATGCTTCATAATATTAATAGCATGCATGGTAATAGAAGATTGTAAATAAAAAAGAAGTAATTCTTAATGTCTAATTAGGTTAGATTATTAACTATTTATTAATAACTAGTTTAAAGTTTATTTTGCTATTTATCTTAGATTTATATAATAATAAATTTAATAAAATAAACTTATTTTTATACTATAATTTACTATTAATACATTCAAAAACTTACATATTATAATTATAACTTAAATGCAACGAAAAAAGAACAATTCTTAGAAATAAGAAGAAGAATCAAATTCTGAGAACCAAAAACTAAACTTCAACAAATAAAAGTAAAATGATAGAAAAAATTTATCAAGCAGAGTAAAGCTATAATCGATAGTTCTAAGGAGATCCTTTTTAAAACTCTAAAAATAAAAAAATGCATTAAGCATAAGAAGATAAAAACACTTAACAACAAATTTTTATTCCGAAATCCAATCATTATAATCCAAAAGAAGAAAACTAAAATGAATAAGATAACATAGTAACTTAGTAACATAGAAGAATGCTGACTATTTAAATATTTAAGTTCATTAATTTAATAAACAACTCATACTTCTCTTCAAGTCCTACTCACTCATCTTAAGATTTTTTGTTATACAATTCCTCAATCTCATACCATAATCACTATAAACCTAATTCCAATCCACCTACTTTATTATTAAAATAATTATTAAATTGCTACTTACCTATCCAACAGATAAATTAGAACACATCAACCTCTAAATATTTCATCTTCTCAAATAACCACATACATCCCCAGAATAGAGCCATCTTGAATCCTTTGATAATGACAACGAATATATTGGATATTCATGACCACTAAGAGTTAATACACACTAACCAGTTGAAAAAGACCATATCTTTATTGTTGTGTCAGATGATGCTGATATTATATAGCTAGAGTCAGAGGAGATTACTACCGATGTAACATCAGAAGTATGTCCTGTTAAAGTTTTAACACATGAACTAGATAAAAAATCCCAAAATGAACTTTATAACTTTCATATCTTGATAGTTTTATCTCCAGATGTTGATATTATATAGCTAGAGTCAGGGGAGATTACTACCGATCTAACTGTAGAAGTATGTCCTTCTAAAGTTCTTATGAAAGTATCATCGTTGAAATTCCAAACCTTTATAGTTCTGTCATCAGATGCTGATACTATATAGCAAGAATCAAAGGAGATTTCTACTGAGAGAACTGCATAACAAGTATGTCCCTTTAAAGTTCTTAGGAGAGTACCATCGTGGAGATTCCAAATCTTTATTGTTCTGTCTCATGATGCTGATATTATATAGCTAGAGTCAAAGGAGATTACTACCGATCTAACTGAAGAAGTATGTCCTTCTAAAGTCCTTAGGAGAGTACCATTACGGAAATTCCAAATCTTGATAGTTTGGTCGCATGATGCTGATACTATATAGCTAGAGTCAGGGGAGATTACTACCGAGTAGATTGAAGAAGTATGTCCTTGCAGAGTATTGATTAGAGCAGAAGTTTAATAATTTCAGATCTTAATTGTATTATCCGATGAACCAGTTATTATGAATTGATTGTCAGGTGAGATAGCTATTGATCTGATGCAGTCGGAATGACCATCAAGTTCATGAGGATACTCAGTTGTTATATTGGAAAGGTTGGCATTACTCAATGTACAGTCAATAAACTTGGTATTCCTTAAATTGCATTGATGGAAACTTGAATTAGAGAAATCACAATTAGTAAATATCATGTCCGATAGATCTGCTTGAACTAATCTCATGTTGGAGAAATTTTATTGAGTAAACTTAACATTCAGGTAGTTAAGTATCGTTATCATATTTGATGATACCTACGATACTTCCTATGATTTCCTAGATAACTCTAATACCTAATTTAACTTATAAACAAGTTATGAATTAGATATCTTAGATAACTATAATAAGACCGATGTTGAAAAGGCTATACTTTAGTTATTTAAAGGAGATTACTTCAAAAACTAAATATCGATATTTTATTATAGTAGTAGTTGGTTTAAAATTTGATTTAATTAATGGAACGTTAAGTTATTGAAGTTCACTAAGGCTTGTTTTATCAAATTTGGCTGCTCCTAAAGTTATTCAAATTATAAGTTCTATTACTCAAGCTAAAGTTCAAGGATATATTGAAGTAGTTTTTAATTTTAATTTTAAATAGTACTAGAAACTTCTTTACTTAATTTTAACTAGGATAAGTCTTTTTATTTGGCTAATTCTGACCTTTATTACTTGTCTTAGTTTTAGTGTCTTGGGGAGGCTTAGTCTTAATATAAGTACTAAAATAATTGATTTTATTTTATTTCTTATTATTGAAGATCCTAAACTTATTCTTTTTGCTGGGATAACTTTTATTATTGACCTTAACATAAACCTTTTATAACATTTTATTGGCTGAAATAAGATTCTATTAACTACTTGGCTTTTTATTAAGTCAATATCTAACCCTATGAATGATCTCTCAGAAAATTGAAGGCATTTAAGAGATAATGCTGAATATTATATCTAAAACTTTAATCATTCAAATTTATATTCGATTCATTATTTAACTCATTAATTTCTCTTAGTATATCCGTAAATTACTATTATTAATCTTAAAGTAATTGCTAATACTGATTTGCCTGCTGCTGTAAATTCTAGCGCTACTACTATTATTAAATGTTGAGCTCCGATAGACGATTCAGTAAACTTTTATTTCTATTAACTCTTTAGGAATATTATTCTATCAAGATCTTAAATATTCATTTAATTGCTTACTAGCAGATATTATTCCACTATTAAATAGTACCATTGATCACATTCCTCATAAGCTATAGCTACTCTTATTTTTAATTTTATTATTCCTGTAATCAATCAATTTATTGATTTAACCATATTTAGTCCAATGCTTGATGCTGTTGAGGCAACTAAGGCTATATTGGTTATTGCTCCATATAGTTTTGCAAATCCTAAGGCCTGACATTAAACATTTGAGCATGATTTGTACATGCGACCATTCCCGTAAGTTGATGTATGTTACTAAGACAGTTGAAACAAAAGACACAGTTGAAAGGAAGTTGCTTGGCTTAAAACTAGCCTTAATCGAAAGCATTTCTACAGTTAGGACACTGCTACATATCCATCTATAAAAATAAAATTAGTTTTAGTATTTAGAAACTAATTACAATGAAATAAAAATTAAAACTTAACTACTGAATTTAATTTATAAATAAAATGGAAACTAATTAAGATGAATTTTCTCTTGGGGAATCAGGAATACGAGATAACTTATACCCAAAATAAAGGGGGCCAAATCATAAAAACCTCCCTAGATTTGCCCTAGGTGGAACACTCTCTTATTAAAAATCTGAAAAGAGAAAATAACTTTAGGTGGGAGACACTGAAACACCGCCAAAAGAATTAAATAAATTTTAATCGATTTGATAATAAGGAATAAAGCAATTTAATGTCCAAACAAATTGGAATAGCTTGAACGAGAAAACTATAAAAAGTATAGATTCAATTTATATGCAAGATTTAATGAACACTGATAATAAGAGTTAAAACATTGTAAGAAGATCTAAATAAAAAGAAGAAACTGATCTCATTTGAAGATCAAGAAACTAACTTCGGTGAACAATATAGAAACATTACAGGAAAAAATGGTATTATATAGAATTCAAATAATGGAAAACAAGATCTGAATTTTTCAAGAATAAGATGAAAAAACTAGATGAGGCAAAGCTTAAATAAACACAGATATTAAAAGTAAAATGCAATAATTCTGACAATAATCCTAATAGAGTGGCTGTATTCCCAAGAAAATATAGAAAATATATGAACACAAATAAAACTAAAATAAATTAGAAAACTATGCAACATTTGCAAAAATCAATGTACCTATTGACGAAAATGTCCGCAGTACGAGAAAATAATAAGAGCAAATTGGATATCGATCTGATGTAAGGCAATAAATTTCTTTCCATCTAGCAATAAGAAGATCTGACGGAAAAAAACAAGAATTACTGGACAGGAACTTGAGCACTATTATAAAAGGACACATATAAACTTAAGATCTTTTGAAACTTCGAGCAGGAGTACAAATTTTATTTGAACTTAATTAATTAAAATAAATTAAATCTATAAATATAAAAAGCGTGGTTCCACCATTACTAAGTTCACTACGATTAAGAAGAAAAACCAAATTTTACTGTTAGTAATAGTCTAGAAATGTTTCTAGTTTCACTTGATCTCCTTGATAATCATATGCTTCTTCTATCTCCTCTTCCAACTGTCTAGTACTTGCTAATTTGAGAGATAAGAATCAACTTCTACTAATAAATCTTCCTGAAATAGTTTTATGTTTATTACTACCTATTGTAGCCTTTGTTACTTTATCTTCCTTTTTTCGATTTCATCTTGAACTTTTTTTTACCTTTCTTAGATTATATTCCAACTTAGTGCCAAATTAATCTCATTTTCTTTTTTCCTTTTTCTATTTTTAGTTTTTTCTTGTTAACAAGTACTTTTTATATTCAGATATGCTCACTTGAACCTACTCTATAATTCTAATTTATTTTTCTATGAAAAGTGAGAGTTTTATTTAGATATGGCATTTTACTTTTTTTAAACTAACTTTTGATAAAATCTTTGAACCTTTTAAGATTCTTTATTCTTCCTATAATTGTCTAATTCAGTTTTCAAACTCGTAAATTCCCCTGACTATTTTGATTAAGATTAATTTAATTAGCATTATATTTGTTTGCTTTTTATTAAGTTCTATTATATTTAGTTTTCATATTAATATATCACAATCTTGTTAGTATTGTCCACATACCTCAATTATTTGAAATTCATCTTCTTCACCATTTGAGCATAGTCTTCATATATCATTTTCTAAAAAATTCTTACCTTTAAAGTCTATGCTGCCCCACTACATTTGACTCTAAATCTAAACCAATAAAAATTTTCTATTTTCTGTGTTTGTAATATCTTAGATGATTGGTGGGCCCATAATAAATGATTCCATTAACTTCTCTATTCGAATCTTGTCGTAATATCATGTATGAAATTTATTGCTTCCGTACTGTTGTGGAATTTTATAGCTTTATTTAATAATGATTTTATCTTTTTTAATTTCATTCTTCCTAAACTATAATTCACTCGTTGAGTTGCAGTTTATTCATAGCTTTTTAAGATTAAATTTCAAATAAGAAGTTGCTTTTTTAGCAGATACATTCAACCATCTTCTATTAATTCAGAATTTAATAATAATTTGTATCTGAATATTTGCATCCATTATCACAAATAGAATTAAATTTTAGTAAATTATAATTCGCATTCAAACATTTCGTTTTATATACAAAAAGGTCCATCTATTGTCGCTCTAAGGGATCTACGTTAAATTATTTCCAGTTTCTCTAGTATTTTCTTACCTATAATTTCGTCTTTGATTGGAATACATTCACTCCATATCCGAAAATTTAGATAAATCTTTTAGTATCATTCTCACATTATATAATGTAATGCCTTTTTATATTGTAATTTAATTAAGGATTCATCCTTACGTCTTTTAAGACTCAATAATCCTAGACTTTAGATGTTTTTAGTATGATACTTCCTCTTATATTTACAATGGCCTAGATATTTAAAGCATTTATTCTTATATTTCCATACTCTTAAGTTTATAGTCGTTTAGAGTTTCATAGCATTTCTATTTCATAATAGTCAATTTTTGTCAGTTGTTGACTAGATGAAATTTTCGGCTCATGCTTCTAATACTTAATTAAGTTCTTGTAAATAGTCTAGTTGAGCTATGTATACTTTTATATCATCAGCATACACTAGTGCACCACAATATCTTTGCATTGAACATTATTCTATTTCCAGTTCTATTGCTACTCCAATATGTTTTTCTTTTAGTTTATTTAGAAGTAAATATTTAGGTAGTGAGAACCTTTAAAATCTGTAATGCATTTTAAGGAGTAACGCCTTTTATATTGCTAGCTTGACCAAAATTCATGCTTACGCTTTCTATATTTCATTAATCTTAATTGAAGATTTTTTTAATAGAAATACTTTCTTGACCTCAGTGTCCTTAAAACTCCTTCACTCTTTCTATTGTCATTTCATATATTATTTCCAAAATTTATATTATATAGTTGTTCGAAGGTGAACAACAAGGTCGTCTTCATCAGAGGTTGGGGAAGTTAAGTACCCATAATCAACTTTATGTCTTCCTCTGCTTTGGTGATGCAATGAGACACAATCCTGCTATGTCCTTGGACCTCTAACAAGTATTAAAGATTACGAGTATTCTAAAATTATATCAGTATTGAACATTTTTATCAGTACTGAATAATTATACCAGTATTGAACAAGGTTTATCAGTATCTGATAATTTTATCAGTAACAAACATTCTTGTCAGTATGAAATATTTTTTTTAAAGAGCTGCGCACCAACGAGAGTGCTACACGCTCTATAATCAATTTTATTTATTTATCTTTATTTTCTTAACATTAACTACATCTGCAATTTTTATATTATTAAGATCACTGTTGTAGCATTATCTCTTGTAATTGGCCTGAATTTACCATCATTACAATATCATCTGCATACACTAGTGCTTCCATATATCTTTCCTCTGTATATTATGCATATTCTTTGTTTATAATTATTCCTATTTTATTTTATCTTAGTTAGTTTAGAAGTTTATTGGAATATTGAATAACCTTGGAGAGCAGGTGCTACCTAATTTAATTCCTTTCTCCGTTTAAAACTATTCTGATATTAAATAAATTATTTTAAGCTTAATATCTTCATCCCTGTACAATTCAGTAGCTAGATTTCTTACTCAGGTACTTCAATTTAATTTAGTATCTTTCATATATCTTCTCTTATTATTGAATCAAATGCTTTTTAATATCAATAAATATATATAATATTTCTACTGTCTTTTGATTATTTTGCTTAAGTTATTGCAGTTCTTAGATTGAAGATTTGCTATGAGCTTGATTTATCTTGTTTGAAGTCATATTATAACTCATCGTCACACCCACTCAAGTCAGAGTTTATTTTGTCCAAATAATCAGAGATCTATGATTTTTACTATACGATTTAAAAGTAAAATCGGCCTATAATTAATAGGGTCTTCCGCTCTGCCTTTTTATGAAATAATATAATAAAAAATTCTTTAATTTTGCTTGGCATAATGCCAGATTTATTATTTTTATGTTAATGTTGCGGTTAGGCTAACAATCTTATCCTCACCAGCTCTTATTTTTCCTATTTATATTCTATCAGGACCTACAACTTTTCATTAGGAGAGCTTTTTAAGTAGTACACTGAATTTTCTTTTTAAACCTATATTGTTTATATATTCTTATATAAATCTGGTAATCTGTTGCTACCACTTTTATAGAGCTCCTCTTATCTTTCTTTAAATTCTACAGATCCATTTCGTTTATTAATATCCATGGTGCACACTTTCTCTACTTTAATTATTTTTATATTCCCTTTCAAGTTTTTCTTAGGTTTCCTTAATTAATTTAATCAGGAAGATATTTAATTTATTTTTCCTATCTTTTATTTTATGCAGTCTAAAGTTTCTCCTTACTTCTTATCTCACTTTAATATTATTATTAATTTCTTAGCATCTTTATCTAATTAGATACTTTACTTATTTAGCCTTCTATTAGAAGTATTTTCTTGGTTTCATTGTTTTTGCTGTATATTAGCATTTTCTCATTTAATTTGTTAAAAAGCCATCAATAGCTTTTAGACGCTCTTGGATTTATTCTGATCATTTGTCATAATATTCTTCGCTATCTAAATTTTCGAATTCGCTAAGATCTATTTTCTCGAATTATTCTTTGAATTTCTTGAACCTTTTATTGCTTTAATTTTTGAAAGTTTATCCTTTTAATTTATGGGCTTTTTCAATATTCTTCCTTTTCTTTTATCTTTTTTATCCTGACTAATGACTCCTATTGGTATCTATAGATAAAATTTTGTGCTGATAATGTTAGCATGATATATTAATCCGTTAAGAAGTAATCTAATTTGAAATTTCCTTTCCTTTATGTTTATGAAGATTGGATCTTTCATTCTAAATGATAATATCTCCCCAAGTTAAATAAGTATTAGCCATCATTATTTTGCTCTTACTGTAAAAAATGATGTAAATATGCACATTAAAATCCCCTAATATTAAAATTTTTTATTCTTTGCTGTTAGTTGCTATTATGTATTATCATAGAATTTCATAAAAGGAAATTAGTTAATCTGAGTCGGATGTTATAGGCGAGTATACGTTTATTAATGTCAGTCAATCATCAAGCGTTAAATCTATTAATCTTTCCCCCTAAAATAACTCTGTTTGATTGATATACGCTATATCCAATACATTGGTTCTACTGGTAATTTTATCTTTTCTATAAAATGTTACTCCTTTGCTGTGTTTTGTGCCCAATTTTATTATTGCTCTAAAGCCGTATACGAAAGGCATTTTAGCAGTTTGATCCACAAATATTTCTTAGATCGCCATAATATCTATCTTCTTTTCACACATAAACTTGATTAATTCTTCCTTGTTAGATTTTATTACTCTGTCATTTGCTATGCCTATGCTTAATTCTGCTTATATTATTATATTAGTATTTCCTTGTACTTCCTCTTTTTCTTAGTTCTCCAGCCTTGCATTTTTAGCTTCCTCATCTTTAAAAACGTGAAAGCCAAATCGTTCTAATGTTTATTATTTTTCCTATAATTATATCTTAAATTTTATTACACGATACTCTTTCTTGCCATTATATTTTATTTTCTATCTATTTTTAGACAGCGTTGAATTTATGCTAGTGGTTTGAAAAATTAAATAATAAATATTTATAAACAAAATGTAAAATCATACTTTTACAAATCTAAAAATTAAAAAATATCTAAAATATATATCGTAAAAGGTAGAAAAATTTATAAATACAACCAATCTTAATGTTTAAGTAGTTATTATAAAGATCGATAGATCTTTGCTTTAAAAAAAAATTTTCTCATAGACTTAAACTGCCATAGATTATTGACGATATAAATTTAATAAATATCTTAAAAAGGACAAATAAATCTTTAAACAGCAATCAAATATTTTTGAAAAATTAACTTTTATAGAAAATATAATTTTCTATAATTTTATACATTATTCTTTTTGATTGAAAATGAGGGATAGATAACTCCATTTTAATTTACAAAAAAATATTTAATAAAACTATTACTTAGAAAAAAATTAAAAAAAAGTATTTATATATTAGTATCTTTCAATCTAAATAATTTAAAAAGGAATCTGAAAAGTTTTTTGAATAAAAAAGCTTAGATAATACAAAAAATTATATAAAAGCTATTTTTAAATTGAATAATCTAGATAAAAAATGAAATAAAAAAACTAGTGCTAATAAAATTAAATCTAAGAATTAAATACTTTAATAGTTTCTAAATTGAAAATTGTATAAAGATACTTTTACATTAAAAGAAAATTTAAATTAAAAGCCTATAGATCGATTTTAATAAAAAACAAATTAATTATAAAACTCATACAACAAGGAAATAAAAAATCTTTATTAAAAATAAGTAAAGAATAATATCGATATTAAGATAGAAAAATTTAAAATTAATTTTATAACGATATTGATACTAAGCTTATTATTGATGGATATCTACTAGAGCAATAAAGATTAATAATGATGTTCTATAAGGAAGTAGTCATGGCCTGTACTTGCAATTCTATACTATGACATTGTAATAATATATTTAGAAAATAATTAAAATAAACTAGGATTTATTATTTGTTCCTGATCTTTCGTTGTGCGTGGTTTTGCTTATATTTTAAATGAATTTGCAGATTACAAAAAAAATGCTAAGAAACTATTAAAAGCCACAGCCAATATTTTTACTTGAGTAAGACTTAATATAAATGCAAAGAAATATGAAATGATTTAATTTCTGAGAAAAAAGAGAAAGAAACTGAAATTAACTTAAACATTAATAGAATTTCAATCACATAGAAAGACTCAATCACTTATCTAGGTTACAAGTTGGGTAACAAGTAAAAATTATAAAAAGCATTGTGATGAAAAGGATTCTGTATATAGGAGAGCAATTTTGAAAACGACTGCTGTACTTTCCAAATATGGCATTATATTTCCAATTAGTTATAAGAAACTTTGTAGAACTTATATTTTACCTAAAGTAGAATATGGAAGCAATATAACTTCTTGAGCAGAATATCTGGAATTAAAGGAATGATAAGAAAAACTACTAGATCACAAAGACTTATATAAAGATTATCTTTCAAATCTTCTTAATCTTCCTTTAATGAATCTTGCTTTATTGATCTAAATTTACTTCCATTTATCCACTCTTCGACATAAAAATTTAAGCTTTTTTACTGAAAATTAACTCGATTCAGCTAGGAAAATCCTAATCCAGATATGCCTTTTTACTTCAAAGTGTAATAAATTTAACCTTTCCTACAAGAAATATATAGATAAAAGCATTTAAAAATATGATTTAGATATTTAAAGAACTTATGATTTCAAAGAGTATAAAAAGCATCTCAATATTTAAATCTAAAAAAATTCTTCTAAGAATATCTTTAAAGGAATGCAGTAATGAAACTGAAAAAGATTTATTGATTAAATAGAAAGTAATTATAATGTTTTCCCTTTAATAGCATACACTAAATACAATAGACATCTAATTCAAGAAACTATTTCATTCTATAAACTAAGGACTTACATTTATAATATTTAAGATGGACTGAATCAGCGATATAACGAAACATAATTCGACTATATTTACTTAAACAGATAGGAATTTGATACATTTGAGTAAGTTTTCCAATGTAATCTTTATTCTGTCATTTTTAAGAATTTGAATAAACACAAAATAATTACTGGAAAAGATTAAGACGACTAATTTTATATGACTAAAACTATATTAATCAATAATTTACAAAAAGTAAGATGAATAAAGTAGATAAGTACATAAAAAATATTAAATCAATAATTATTTAGAAGAAGATTAAAAATTTTTAAAGACTAGAGTGAAGAAGAAATAGATCCTATTAAAAGAAACTAATAAATAGATTTAATGAGCTAATCAAGTCCTAATCAAGAAGAGAGTGAAAGAGAGCCATGATTGAAAATCCAGAAACTTTTAAATTTAGCATAATATTCATGGTTATTTACCAATATATATGCAATTATATCTCAATATCTCGGATATTGTAGTTCTTATAGTTTATTATTATTAATATAAAAAATTTTAATTTCACTAAAATAAATTTATTTTTCAATTAGAATTTCTAATTTACATCAAAAAAATATTCTGTAGTGAAAACATTGAGAATAAATGCTTAAAAAATGTTGACAGCTTTTATTTATACACTATGCTTAACTTAAAAAAATGTATTTTAATTTAAAAATAACGATAAGAACTTAAAATTTGTAAATATTAACTCTACATATATATTAGCTATTACTTGTTTTTACCTAGAAACGTAAAAAAATAATTCTTATACTTTATTACTAGCAAATGGCATTTTCAAATCATAAAATATTAAGATATAATTTTATCTTTCTTTAATATAAAAAACTTAAAGATAAATAAATTTTAGATTCTATTATAATTTTAACTTTTAAAAGATCTTCAACATTTAATAAACTAATATACTCTTAAGAATTTTATACACACTTACAATAAATAAAAAAACTATTACTTAATTTAAAATTAACTTCTCAAAATAGAAATTAGCAAAATAAATTACTCTTGACTCAAATCGCAATCTTATAACTTCTTACCAACCTGTCATCAGCACTTGATACTATCCATTTGCTAACTCTTCTTAGAGCTATAGATTTTATTTAACCTATATGTCCTAAGAGAGTCAAAACACATTCATCCAAACTAAAATTCCATATCTTAATTGATTGGTAAGATCCAAAAATATAAATCTGTAATAATTACTTACCTAAGCATTTAATACAGTTATGAATGACCTTCGAGCATTCGAATGCATTATCCAGTCATAAATTCTCATATCTTTACAGTTCCATCGTCACTTGCCGATACAATTCGTTTCTTGTCACCAGATATCGCCACAGATAAAACTCCATTCTAGTGTCCTATCAACGTTCTCTTACAGGTTCCAGTAAGAAACTCACATATTTTTAAGTTTATATCGTAACTAGCCGATACAATTAATTTCTAGTCACCAGATATCACTACAGATCAAACTCCTCCCTAGTGTCCCATCAAAGTTTAGCCTAAAAGATAAATACTTACCTTTACTTTATCTTTATGCAAGTTAATAATTAATAAAGGTTAAGTGAAAGCCTTGATTTCCTTTAATGCAGGAATTTTCAAATTTTCCATTTTAGATGAATTTTTCATTACTTATGGATCTTATTTTGGGGCTTATTTTTAGATTTTTTCTAAGCTACTCAATAGTAAGCTTTATACAGTTTCCAGACTTGCTCTCTTATTTGAATTTTAAGTCCAAAATTTTTCAAATAAAATCTTATAATTCTGAGGAAATTCCTCAGGAATTTTTTCTCTATCTCCAGCTTTTATATCCTCTCTTATAGATAATTCATCAGTTTCTTAAAAGGACACTTAATTAGTTGCAATTTCCCAAAAAATGACTCCAAAAGCAAAAATATCTGGTTATTTCTGTATTCAGGCTTTAAGCACATCAATTCAGGAGCTATCCAACGAATATTGCCTATCTAAGTTTTTGATTCGAAAGATTAAGTTTCCATTCTCACTTTCAACAAATTAAAACGTGTTATTTTAGCTCTTAAATTCTTGTCCAGTAATATGTTATTACTCTTAAGATCTCTGTGAATAATATTCTTCTCGATAATGCACTCTAAACATATCCAAGCTTATGTTATATCTGATTTTCTATGATAGATATTGCTTATTTTTTATAAGCTAGTATAAATTGTAAGGCAGATATTCCAATACCAAACACAGCAGCTAAGGACAGTACTCATATAAAGATACTATTAGGATGATGCATCTTTTAGGTATTGATAGCTCCTATTCCATCTCTTTCTTAGCTGCCTAAGATAAACTTTAATTGTAAAACTCTTTATCGCTATTAATGTTCTTCCTTCAGTAAAGCTTTTCAAAAAACTCTAAAGCCACCCTTAGCAATCTCATCTATTTTCTAAATGTTAGAAACTTAGATAATATAATCCTAGCTAATCTACGAAACAGTTGATTATAGATAAAAAGATGAAAACTCTTAAATAAGTAAATAAAATTGAATTTATCAAGTACTAAAAAAATGGCACTATTGAAATTATAAAATAAAGGTTCTACTATTAATTAAAAAAACATATTATTAATTAATTAAAGAGAATAATATAAAAAGGATTATTTGGTATATTTTATGAGAAATTAAAATAGTTTTGAAAAGTGTAAAATTTAATTAAGTTTAACAAAATAGAAATAATCTAATTCTCAATTAGTTTTTAACTAAAAAACTGTAATCACATAATAAAATAGTAAAGAGATTATAAAATTTTAGAGAATTAACTTATTTATTGCTAAATAACTAGATATCTTATTTATTACAATGTAAAAATCAGAACTATGTAAAAATTAACTATTTTTGCTTAACTGCTAAATTTAACTTATTCTCCAGTTTTATAAAAAAAATAATATAAAAATTTAAGTTTTTGAGTTAAGGGATCCAAGACGATCAGATACCGTCCTAGTCTTAACCATAAATTATGCCGACTAGGGATCGGGGAGACCGTATAAATCTACTTACACCTTCCGAGAAATCAAAATCTTTGGATTCTGGAGAGAGTATGGTCGCAAGACTGAAACTTAAAGGAATTTACGGAAGGGCACCACAAGGAGTGGAACCTGCGGCTTAATTTGACTTAACACGGAGAAACTTACCAGGTTCAGACATAGTAAGGATTGGCAGATTGAGAGCTCTTTCTTGATTCTATGGGTAGTTGTTCATTGCTGTTCTTAGTTGGTGGAGTGATCTGTCTGGTTAATTCCGATAACGAACGAGAACTCAACCTGCTAAATAGACTCTTTCTATCCGAGGAAGTTGTCTTCTTAGAGGGACTTCCAGCTTTTAGTTGGAGGAAGTGTGAGGCAATAACAGGTCTGGGATGCCCTTAGATGTCCTGGGCCGCACGCGCGCTATGCTGACGCAGCCAATGAGTTCCTAAGTATAGCTACTCCGGCAACTTCGTAACTGTGTTGTAGTTGGGATTGACCCTTACAATTTTTGGTCATCAACTAGGAATTCCTAGTAAACACAAATCATCAGCTTGCCCTGATTAAATCTCTCCCCTTTGTACACACCGCCCGTCGCTTCTATCGATTTCGAGTGATCAGGTGAACCTTATCACTTAGAGGAAGGAGAAGTCGTAACAAGATATCCTTAGTTGAACCTGCGAATGGATCATTAATATTAATATTAATATCAAACATTACAAAAATCAAATTTATTTACAGCTTTATGCTGCTTTTCATTTTATCAAATATATAAACTTAAATAAAACAAAAGCCCCAACAATGGATGCCTAGGCTCTGACGTCGATGAAGGACGCAGCGAAGCACGAAATTCAATGCGAATTGCAGGATTTCGTGAGTCATCAGGTTTCCCAACGCAACAGGCACCTTGGGGAAACTCAAGGTATGTTCCTTTCAGTATCATATAAAATACAAATGTAAGTGAATAAGAATTCTCTTACCAAGTGAAAAAACTGAGTATATGTATTTGTGATTTGAGGGGAGCAAAATAACCCGCTGAACTTAAGCATATCAATAAGCGGAATAAAAGAAACTAACAAGGATGGCCTTAGTAACGGATAATGAAGCGGTCAAAGCCCACTTGTAAATCTTCGGAATTATCTAAGTTAGGGAGGAATGTTGTTTAGGTTTGATTGACCAAATTGGTCAGGAATGACACGTCATAGAGGGTGATAACCCCGTGAGGTTCAATTAGATTAAAAACCAAACTATCTAAGAGTCGGACAGCTTGGGATTGCTGTCCAAAGTGCGAGGTAAACTCCTCGTAAGGCTAAATACGTCCAGAGCCCAATAGTGCGCAAGTACCGTGAGGGAAAAGTGAAAAGTACTTTGGAAAGAGAGTTAAAAAACCTGAAATAGTTGGGGAGGAAGATTTGCGTCTACAATAAATCTGAGTAAAGCTTTGAAAAGAAGTATTGCAAGTATATAGTGGATAGACCGTCCCGTCTTGAAGCACGGACCAAGGAGTCTAGCTATATCGCGAGTCTGTGGATGAAAATATGTAAGCGAAATGAAAGTAATCTCTACCATCAGTAGAGGTCCGTAAGCGGAGTAAGCGAAATGGCTGGGACACGAAAGATGGTAAGTTATGCTTGGGCAGGATGAAGACAAGGGAAATTCTGATTGGAGGTTCGTGTAGGTGATGACGTGCAAATCGCTCTGTGGACCTGAGTATAGGGGTGAAGACTCATCGAACCATCTACTAGTTGGTTCCCTCCGAAGTTTCTCTCAGGATAGCTGGAACTTTTTGTGGTATCCGGTAAAGCCAATGAATAGAGGTTCGGGAGGAGTTACTTCTTCTTCCTATTATCAAACTTTAAATGGGTTCAGTAACGTTTCATAAATGAACGTGACATGACATAAATGTTCCTAGTGGGCCAATCCTGGTAAGCAGAACTGGCGATGAACTCCCAACCTGAAACGGAGTTAAGGCGACAGAACCCGTCTGCAAGAAAAGTTGTTAATCAATTTAGACAGTAGGACGGTGGCCATGGAAGTCGGAACCTGCTAAGGAGTGTGTAACAACTCACCTACAGAATGGACTAGCCCTGAAAATGGAAGTCGCGAAAGGCGGGTGCCTATACTCTGCCCTCTGGTGTAGGAGGGCGTAGCATCTACATGGAGGTAATTCTGTGAAGAGTTATGGAGCAGGTATTAGTGCAGATCTTGGTGGTAGTAGCAAGTATTCCAATGCCTACTTGGAAGACTGAAGTGGAGAAGGTTTTCATAAGAACCACACTGGATCATGAGTCACCCGATCCTAACCTTTCGAGGGAAAGGGAATATGGTTAATATTCCATAGGTACTTACTACATAGTGGTGACACAGTATGTCGCAATATGTCGGGGTTGGTCCTGGGGAGAGTTGTCTTTTCTGTCTAACATACATGTGCGCCTAGCTCCATTACGGCGAGAGAGGCGCGATGTATGGAAGAGCAGCACACTTTATGTTTTTTCTAGAGTATCAACTACGATCCATGAAACTTGTGGCATGTAATATGTAGGAGTATTCGTACCTATACAACAGTAGGTCTCCAAGGTTAGTAGCCTCTAGTCAATAGAATAATTTAGGTAAGGGAAGTCGGCAAATTAGATCTGTAACTTCGGGAGAAAGATTGGCTTTGAGGGCCAGGCAGAAGTCTCCACTGGAGGGATTGTGTAACTTAAATTTCATGGAAGTGGGAATTTTGTCGCCATGACCGAAGGTGGTCGGCCCTGCGGCGAATGGCCACCTCAGAACTGGAGCAGCAGGAGGAATCCGACTGTTTAATTAAAACAAAGCATTGGTGATCTATTAACACAGAGTGATTTCTGCCCAGTGCTCTGAATGTCAAGGTGATGATATTCAACGAAGCACGGGTAAATGGTGGGAGTAACTATGACTCTCTTAAGGTAGCCAAATGCCTCGTCATCTAATTAGTTACGTGCATGAATGGATTAACGAGATTCCTACTGTCCCTATCTACTACCTAGCGAAGCCATTGCCGAGGGAACAGATTTGGCTTAATCAGCAGGGAAAGAAGACTCTTTTGAGTTTGACTCTAGTCTGGAGCGTAGAGTGGTAAAGGAAGCGTAGAATAAGTAGGAAGCTGCGATCTTGAAATACCACTACTAATGTCACTTTACTTATCCTGTCATGCAGTAACTTTCTAGCAATGTAACTGGGTGGGAGAAACCGTTAGGTGGGGAGTTTGGCCGGGTCGGTACATCTGTTAAAGGATAACAGAGGTGTCCTACGGCCAGCTCAGAACGGACAGAAACCGCTCACAGTCGTACCTAGTTGTACCGAGTACATGTACCTATTAGTACCTAGTTAAAAAGAAATTGCACCTAACAGTACCTAATCTTACCTAGTATTACCTTGTTTTACCGAGTAGTACCTAGTCGTACCTTTAGTTACTTATCTTTGTATCATCTATCTAGGGTTTTATATCGAGATTCTCATTACTATCTCTTCTGGGGTTTTACTTACTTTAACTTACTTTGATTATTAAAGTACATAATTTCAAATTTTTGAAAATTTGAAATAAAAGATGATAAAGACCCAACTTGAAAAGGTATTGACACTTGATATCTAATGATGATGAAGAAGAGATGAATTTTTAAGTGCTAATCAAAAGTAGAAGGATAGAGATAAAAGAATGAAAAGAGAAGTAAAAAGCATGAATAAGAAGATTTCTTGGACTCTAAAGGAAGTGAAAATTTCAAATTTTGAAAATTTGAAAAAAGAGAAAGCAAAAGAAAAAGTTTTGATAGATGAAGAATGGAACGAAGAAGATGATACTTAAGTATTAAGCACTTTAAGTGCTACATATTGAGAAAAGAACATTCAATATAAGTAGATAAAAAGTAGTAAAGAGACTTGTAAGCTTAAAGGATGTGCTTATAGAATGAGTTATGTGTGACAAAGGCGTAAATCTAAAAATTGAGCAATGCATATATAAAAAATGAAGAATGGCTAAGAAGGTAAAAAGAAGATCTTGATGACTATAGTGGTGGCTTAGCGTATATTTTTTAAGATAAGTAGGGTTAATGGTGGGCTGTAGTATGGATATTTGAAGGGTAGTGTTATGAAACATAAATGAAGGGGGAGGAAAGGAGTATATAAAAAAATTGGATGAAAATAAAAAAGTATAAATCTGGTTGATCCTGCCAGTAGTCATATGTTTGTCTCAAAGACTAAATCATGCATATTTAAGCATTTACTCGTGGAACTGTGAATGGCTCATTAAAGTAGTGATAGTTTATTTGATGGTGTGTTAGATAACCGTAATAATTCTAGAATGCATGCAAGATGTTTATTAGATATTTAGTTTGTGTGAGAATTATAATACACAAGGACCATGATGCAAGGCCATTCAAGTTTCTGCCCTATATTCTTTCGATGGTATTGGTTTACCATGTTAATGATGGGTAACGGAGAATTAGGGTTCAATTCCGGAGCCTGAGAGACAACATCTAAGGAAGGCAGCAGGCGCGCAAATTACCCAATCCTGAATGAGACAAGAAATAACGACACTGGGTTTCGTCTCGATGATTGGAGATTCAGTGTCTCTTACCTAAAGTTATTTTCTCTTTTCAGATTTTTGATAGGAGAGTGTCCCATCTTTTATGATTTGATCCCCTTTATTTTGGCTATTAACCATCTCTTATTCCTTATTGCCCTAGAGAAATACATCTTTAATAGTTTGTATTTTATTAATAAATTAAATTTAATAATTAAATTTTAAATATTTTTATTTTTATTTCATTGTAATTAGTTTCTAAATACTAAAACTAATTTTATTTTTTATAAATGGATATGTAACAGTGTCCTAACTGTAGAAATGCTTTCGATTAACGTTAGTTTTAAGCCAAGCAACTTCCTTGCAACTGTGTTTAATGTTTCAACTGTCTAAGTACCATATATCAACTTATGGGAATGGTCGCATGTACAAATCATGCTCAAATGTTTAATGTCATGCCTTAGGATCTACAAAACTACATGGTACAATAACCAATATAGCCTTAGTTGCCTCAACAACTTCGTGCATTGGACTAAATATGGTTAAATCAATAACTCGATTGGTTATAGGAATAATAGACCTAGAAGTAAGATTAGTTATAGGTTATAAGGAATGTTATCAATGGTGTTAGTTAGTAGTGGAATAATATCTGCTAGTAAGTAATTAAATGAATATTTAAGATCTTGATAGAATAATATACTTAAAGAGTGAATAAGATTAAGAGTTTACTGAATCGATTATCGGAACTCAATATTCAATAATAATAGTAATAGCGCTAGCATATCCACCAGCAGGCAAATCAGTATTAGCTATAAGAATAATAGTAGTAATTTACGGATATACTAAGAGAAATCAATGAGATGAAGTAAGAGTATAATTTAAATTTGAATGATTAAAGTTTGCGATACAATATTCAGTATTATCTCATATAGTCCTTCAATTTTCTGAGAGATCATTCATAGGGTTAGATATTAACTTATTAAAAAGCTTGTTAGTTAATAGAATCTTATTTCAGTTAATAAAATGTAATAAGTTGTATATGTCAAGGTTAATAATAATAATAGTAGTTTCAGCAAAAACAAGTTTAGGATCTTCAATAATAAGAAATATAACAAAATCAATAATTATAGTTCTTATATTAAGACTAAGCCTCTCCAAGATACTAAAGTTAAGACAAATAATAATTTTAAGAGTAACTAATGTAAAAAGACTAATCTCAGTTTAAAATATACCAAGAAACTCCAAATTCTGCTTTAAGTAATGATTAATAGTTACTTCAACATATTATTGAACTTTAGTTAGAGTAATAGAACTTATAATTTCAATAACTTTAAGAGCAGCCAAACTTGATAAAATAAGCCTTAGTGAAATTCAATAACTTAACGTTCGAATGTTTAATTTAAATCTTGAACCAACTAATACAACAACAAAGTATTGATATCTAATATTTGAAGTAACATCCTTTAAATCACTCAAGCTTAACCTTTTAAACAACAGTCTTATTATAATTATCTAGGGTATAAGATATATAACTGGCTGATAAATTAAATTAGGTGTTAGAGTTATCTAGAACATCATAGAAAGTATCATAGTTATCATCGAATGTGATAACGATACTTAACTACCTGAATGTTAAGTTTGCATCATAATAAAATTTCTCCAGTATGAGATTAGTGTAAGCAGATTTATCGGACATGACATTTACTGAATGCGATTTCTCTAATTCAAGTTTCCATCAATGTAATTTAAGAAACACTAAGTTTATCGGTTGTGTATTGAATAATGCTGATCTTTCCGATATAGTAACTGAGTATCCTCTTGAACTTAGAGGTCATTTCACATGCATCAACTCAATAGCTATCTCTCCTGACAATCAATATATTATCACTGGTTCAAATGATAATAAAATTAAGATCTGAGATTCTTAAACATCTGCCTTAATCAATACTTTATCCGGACATACTGATCTTGTTAACTCGGTAGTAATCTCCTTTGACTCTAGATATATCATATCAGCATCTTATGACAAAACCATAAAGATTTGGAATTTCTCTGATGGTACTCTCCTGAGAACTTTAAAGGGACATACTCATTATGTTTCTTCGGTAGTAATCTCCTTTGACTCTAGATATATCATATCAGCATCATGAGACACAACCATAAAGATCTGAAATTTCTCTGATGGTACTCTCCTGAGAACTTTAGAGGGGCATACTTCTTATGTTACTTCGGTAATAATCTCCTCTGACTCTAGATATATCATATCAGCATCATGAGACAAAACTATCAAGATATGAAAGTTATAAAGTTCATTTTGGGATTTTTTATCTAGTTCCTGTGTTAAAACTTTAGAGGGACATACTTCTCTTATTAACTCTGTAGTAATCTCCTTTGACTCTAGATATATCATATCAGCATCTGATGACTCAACCATAAAGATTTGGAATTTCCCCAAGGGTACTCTCCTGAGAACTTTAGAGGGACATACTTCTGTTATTTTATCGGTAGTAATCTCCTCTGACTCTAGATATATAATATCAGCCGCATATGACAAAACCATAAAGATATGGTCTTTTTCAGCTGGTTAGTGTGTATTAACTTTAAGTGGTCACAATTATCCAATATGGTCCTTAGCATTATCAAGAGATTCAAGATGGATCTATTCTGGGGATGGTAAAGGTAGCTTGAGAAGATGGAATGTATAGAGGTTGTTAAGTGTTGATGAATCTGTGGGATAGGTAGGTGTCAATTTAATTAATTTAATAATAAAGTAGTTGGATTGGAATAGGGTATATGATTACTATGGAATGAGATTGAGTAATTGTGAAATAAGCAACATATAGATGAGTGAGTAGGACTTTAAGAGAGGTATGAATGAGATGTTTTTATTAAATTAATGAACTTATTTAAATTAATATATTTATTTAGATTAATGAGCTTAAGTGTTTGAATAATCAATATTCTATTATACTTTTATACTGTTATACTTATATACTGTTATAATACTAATCTATAATTTTATTATACTATATATACAGTTATACTATTATACTATATATACTGTTATACAGTTATACAGTTATACTGTTATACTTTTATACTGTTATACTATATATACAGTTAAACAGCAATGTTAATATATTGAATGTATATTAAAGCTGAGTTACAACTCTAAGCAATAAAGTAGTGAAATTACAAAGTGTCAATGTAGTTAAATATATAAATAATAATAAAGTATAATGATATAAGTTTTTGTTTAAATATAATTATATAAGAGTAGTTTGGGATATGATTAAGTTTGTGTAAGGGTGTGAGTATTTACAAAATAAAGGATATAATGTGTTATATTTTTTTTAAATATTAAAGAGTGATTACGTAATTATTTAAGTATTTTAAAAGTATTTTAAAAGGAGAGTATGATTAATATTAATAATTGTTTATAATTGTTAATAATAAAGATTGTGAATAGTGTTTAGTAGTAGAGAGAGAGGTTTCTGAATAAAAATAAGAGTATAAAGATAAGAAAAGCATTTTAATAATTATAATAATTTAATTGAAAGAGAAAGAAAAGGTTTAAAATTATAAAAGTAATTATTTTTTTAATTCTAAAAAGTTTCTGCAATAAAAGTTTCTGTAATAAAAGTTTCTGTAATAAAAGTTTTTGAAATAAAAGTTTCTGTAATAAAAGTTTTTGTAATAAAAGTTTCTGTAATAAAAGTTTCTGTAATAAAAGTTTCTGTAATAAAAGTTTCTGTAATAAAAGTTTTTGTAATAAAAGTTTTTGTAATAAAAGTTTCTGTAATAAAAGTTTCTGTAATAAAAGTTTCTGTAATAAAAGTTTTTGAAATAAAAGTTTTTGTAATAAAATTTTTCTGTGCAAAATTTAATTTATAAATTTTTTTTGGGAGTTTACGGTTGAATTATATAGAAGGTGTAGTTAATTAAAATTAAATTAAAATTAAATTAAAATTAAATTAAAATTAAATTAAAATTAAATTAAAATTAAATTAAATTAAAATTAATCTAAAAATAAATAAAAATGAAAATTAAATTTTAAATTTAAATTTGTATTTAATTAGTGTGATAAGAATGATATTTAATGTAATTTTTGTGAAAATAAGAAATTTGTTATTTTGCTCAGCGTTTTGCACTACAAGACATTTTTTTGGAAGGACTAAATTTTTGCAAAACGGGACAAAGGGTGTGAAAAGGGTATAAAAAGTTTAAAAGGTGTTAAAAGATAGAAGTGATAAATTTTTTTTAAGGAATTAAATTATAAGAAAGGAATTTTAAAATTGTTTTAGAAAAAAGTTTAAAAATTTTGAATGACTTTTTAATAAAAGGAATACTTTTTTACAGCATTTTGGTTATTTTGTTTATTTTGAATTTAAAAAAAAGTTTGAAAATTAAAAAAGGATTTTTTTTGAGAGTTGAACATATTAGAGAAAGGGAAAATTTTAATTATAAAAAATATTTTTAAGAAAAAATTTTAATTTTTGAATCTGAATAAAATTATTTTTCGATATAAATAAGAAAAGGGATATATTTTAAAATTTTATAATATTTTTTTTGAATTAATAAATGTATAATAAAATACAAAAATTTAATTTTGTTTTTTTGCTCAGCATTTTACACTATAAGACATTTTTCGGACGGAATAAAATTTAAAAAAAAGTGAAATAAGATTGAATTTATAAAAGTGTAAAAAAATCGGTTAAGTAAAATTTTTTTGATTTTTAAAGGATAAACTTGTAAAGTTGTAGATGGACTTGAATGCATTGATACAAAGTAAGGACTGAGATTTAAAAATTCCAAAAATATTGTGAATGTAAACATAGATAAATATGTAAAAATTTTAATTTTGTTTTTTGCTCAGCATTTTACACTACAGGAAAATTCTCGGACGGAATAAATGTTTTTAAAAATTTCAGACTAATACTTTAATATAAAATTTTTTTTCAACATGTTATTTCCGAAGTCATTTAATAGATAAATTTATTAAGTGAAAATATTAAAGCAAAAATAAACTTTTTCTATCTCAGAAGTTATAAAATGCAGAAAAAAATTATTTTTAATAAAAGAAAAACAAAATTTCTTAAGGAAATTTTATTAAAACTGATTAAATTTTTAAATAGTATTTGAATAAATAAGAAAGATATAGGATTAACTGTAGAGGAAAATTTAAGGCTCTAAATAATTTTAGTACGGAAACTTGTAAAATTTCTTGATACTAAAGAATATGTTTTAAATAATTTTTTAACTAATATATTTAAAATAAGTTATGTTCTGTATTATAAACGTTACCTTAAATTTTAGAATAAATAAGATGTCTATTACTTTATTTATGATTGAAGAGATACTAAAAAAATATTAACAAATTTTAGCTATTAAAAGAATTAATAATTATATGACAAACAAAATTATAAATGCTAAGTAAATAATTTAAAAATAACCGTATTAAAGTATTAAATTTTTATTCATCAACAACTATAATTTTAACAAACTAACATTTTTATAATAAAAATTGGATTTTTTTAATTATTTATAGAAAATATAGGAAATTTAAATGAGATATTCAATTAATTCTTAGAAATAAATATTAGGTTTTAAGTTTAAATCTATTTTATAACTAGTTTATATATATCACTACTATTTATGTTTTATCAATATTTTAACTTTAAAATAAGGTATATATAACTAATTAGTTAATTATAAACCTAAACTATTGCCTGCTTCCAATTAAATAATTATTGAAATTAATTTGAGATAAAATAAACTTTTTAATAAAGAAAATTAATGCTTTAAATTATCTATTTATTAGCATATCAGCAAATAAAATCATATTATTTTGCTAATTTTTTATAATAAGAGATTCTGAATTATATTCTGATCTTTTTACATTAGTTTTACTTTTAATATGATTTAAAAAAGCAAATAAGGTTAATAAAGAAGCTTATTTTTTTAAATATCCAAATAATAAGATATAAAAGCAATAAATTATTAAATAGCAAATTGGATAAACTCAAAAAGAAAAAGTATAATAGATATGATTGTTTAATAAAATCTCATTAGTTTATTAACTCGTTTACATAATCTTTAAAATTCATAATTCATTTTAAATCAGCTTAGGGTAAGCAAATTTTAGATTTTTATAAAGTAGAACTTGTGTAGATGGGTTTAAAACCTATCACTTGCCCAGCATCTAAATGTCTAATAAATGTTTAAATAGACTAAGAATTATTTTAGTTTAAATTTTTTAATAAACAAGTTTAAATTTCCAGCGAATAAATACAAATTAAATAGTAAGAAAAAAATGTTTCCAATATGTATGTTACTTTCAGTGAAATGTCCTAAACTTTTCCAGTGCAAATTAGAATTAGTTTATAAAAAAATATTTTACAGCGAATTAGAAACAAAGTAATCTTTATAAAATCCTTCTTCTACAGAAAAAAATAGTTAAAAATGCTATAAATAATATATTTAGATTACTAACTATTCCAAATGCTACAAAAAGTTTAATAACCTACAAAGATTTTAAAATGGTATAGTAAATATTTACTTAATTATAGATATATAGCTTTATTAAATTTTATAATTAAAATTTAAATCTTGCTAATAGGTTTTATGGATATATAAATGAGATAAACATTTTTCATTAGATTAAATAGAATTAATATGTAATTTATTAACTACTCAGTAAATTTGGACTATCTAGCAAATTAGTGATCTACATAAAATGTTTTGCTGTAAAAATAACTAAAAACTATTTTATTATTTTAAATAATATTTGATAGTATTTACAGATAATTACCTTTTATCATCTTTTAATCCTTAGAATTTCTCTAAGCATTATTTTTATTTTAATCATTATATTTGGATATAGACGCAAGATTTTTCATTATTGATCATATTACAAAAAATTAAATAAAAATAAAAATCCTAAAAAGAAGTAATTATGAACTTATATAAGTTATACTGCATTATGAAAGTGTAAACATTAATTCTAAATACCCATGAAAATGGAAATTAACAGAACATAAAAAATTAGCAAAGAAAGGAAGGAGATAAGCTTGACTAGAAGTGAAAAAGCAAAAATCAATAAAAACTTATCATAGAATAAGGGCAAAAACTACAAGGTAACTAGGTCATCATCTTAATAATCGAATAGGAAAATCATCCTGTGCTAAGTAATTTGACAAAATGAAGAAAACTCTTAGCAAGCAGGATGAGGTAATTTCATTCTTTCAAATAAATTAAGGGAACTGATGATGCATCTTGAATAACTTTTCTTAGAAACTACATTTTTATGGAAGTAATTTATTCAAAATAAAATCTTAACAGAAGAATAACATTGACGTTAATTATAGAATAAATAAATAGAGGAATTTCAATGACCATTGAAGAAATTAAAATTGATATTGATACTTATCAATTAAATTATTAGATAGAAATATAAAGAACTAAGATAACAAAAAAGAATGTAAAAATTATAGAATTTATTTCCAAAATAAAAACATAAATAGAAAAAAAAGTGCTGATACTGCAAATCTTCCTAGCATATAATAAAAACTGCTTTTGCTACTAATGACTTGACAAGAAGAATAAAGAGATTGAAGAGAATTAGTAAGACTTTTTATAACAATAGAATCTAAAAAAGACTAGACACGAAATAAACCATTGTCAAATGGAGGGAAGTTATAACTAAAAATGAATAAAAAACTTGAAATTGCTCTCCATTTATTGATATATTTAATATTACAATTTAATATTATGTCTAAGCAGTAAAAATTCATTCTAGCAAATGTTCATGAGCAACGAGGGTTGCTCTTTACGACTATGAAGCAAAGTTGAGAAGTTATTGAATATTAAATAAGCTTTAAAAATGTATATAAATAAACCTCAATTAAATTAAGAAAAAATTATTTTTTTGATTAGAACTAATTTATTAAGTTTCTTAAAGTTATAACAAAGGCTATGATAGTTAATCCATAAGTAAATCAATAATACTAAAGAATATAATTGGTTCTAAGTATATGAAAAAAAAATTTAATATAGCATAATAGATTAATGATGGGTTTCATTTATTTGGTTTGCCACAAATCAAAGAGTTTAATTTTATATAAAAATTTTCAACTTAACTTGCTTGGATCTTTATGTCATAATTTGAGATTAATTTTCATGATTTTTTCCAATAAGTCAATTCACAATTATTTTCTATTTAATTTATTAACTGTTTATTAGAAATAGGGAGTTTATTTGTTAAGTTTAATTTCTATAAAGTAAGCCTACGTTTGATCAGTATTTTTTAAATATATATTTCCATTATTTTTCTATTGCTCTCTTTTATTTTTACTAAAATTGGTAAAAACTCCGTACTTTATTCTCTGACTCTTACAATACCAGCATATCATTATTTTCTGATGGGGAGTCTCTTATGTTGGAGGTTATTGCTTTATATCCATTGGGTCGTTGAGTTATTAGGATTTTTCTGGCTTAGAGTTTCTGGAATTTTAAATTCCTTTACGATCTATTCTTTTTATAAAATTCTTCCTTAAATTTGCTACAGAGACAGATTTAGAGATAATTCCTATCGTAATATTGAGTTTTCAGATTTAAAAAATTCCATAGTGTTGATTAGTTCGTAAATTTACTGATAGAGCTTTAATATCCTTTGTTAAATTGTGATTCTTCATCTAAAGAAGGTAGAGATTGTTGTAATTTCCTGTAACGAGTTATTAGGTTTTTTTGGAGAGGTCTGTTATTCTTAGGTGCCATTTGCTATAATATAACAATAACAAATTTGATTGATTTCTTGATTTCTTGTAATTATGCTAATTATTTATTTTAATATCTTATAAATTTAATAATTAGGAAACTAATTTTTACAAACTATTTAAAGGATATTTTCTTGCATTATTTCTATTATTCAAAATTAATTCTATGGAATATAATATATCCCTCAACTAATTCTCAAATTATAGAAATAATTTTATTATATTGAAAGACATACAACTTATCTATATATGTCATATTTGGAGTTGAAATGCAATATGTGATATAGGGTTATAAATAAATGATTTATTAGTTTGTAATGATATGCTTATGATTAACAAATTAAATTTATTTTTATTGTCTTAATTAATTTTTATATAGATTAAATCTTTTTGCTTAAATGCTTCAAAACTAATAATTAGTCGTTTATATAAATTATTGAGGATTATTATTTTATCATCGTAGCAATTAATTTTTTTTGAGAAAAGCGTCATTAGAAGCACTGCTTAATTAAAAAATAATACATAATTTATAATTTTCCTATAAAACATTCTAAAGAAAAAGTTATATACAGCAACAAAGTGAAATCTCCATCATAGCTTTAAATATTTTTGTTTTTTCATAAATTTTACTAAAAGTGTTTAATTTATTCATCTTAAAGTAAAATTTACCTCAGAGTCTTCTAATAATTATTAGTAATTATTAAAATATTATACTATAAGAGTATGCAAAAAAAGTAAACTTTATAACATAAAAAATTATAAAAATGATTACTAACTTTCTAAATAATTAATTAACAAAAAGTGCTAAAATTTAGCAAAGCGTTAAATCTTAGTTTGTATAATAATAACAATATTCTAAAATATTTAAATGATAAAATAAAAAAATATTTTTTGCAGTATTTCCTAAACAAAAATTTTAATTTGTTTAAAATATTTAACTGATAACACAGAAATCACTTGTCATTTTATCTGAAAAATAAATAATGTAAGCTGCTTTACTGAGATTGCCAATTTTCTATTAAAATATCTTGAATTTGTTTGTTTAATAATATAACTTAGATATAGATTTTATATTTTTTCTGAATTATCTCTTATTATTTTTCAGTTATCTTTTTATGCAAACCTAATCATAAGTTTCCCATACATTTTTGTAAATAAATTATTATAAAGTATGATTTAAAAGGATTAAAATCTTAAAAATTTCTTTCAATCAATAATTTTTAATTTATTTTTCTTATTTTTTAGTATTTTCTTGTAACTTCATTAATTTATTATCTTTCTAATTAGATGAAAAATTTCAATTTATCTATTACAGCGTCTCTAAAATTTTTTTTAATCATATTTATTTTATAAATTTGCTATTATTTAAATTATCATAATTTTTAAAATTCTTTATTTTAATCATTTGAAAATATAATTTTTTTAATTGTATTTAAAATCACCATTTTAGCACGTTATTTTAGAAAATGATTTTCTGAGATAGATTTAATTATTTTTTATCTATATATTTCTTCTTTTCTTTTGTTTATTTTTTTAATATTTTCTATAAAATCATATAAAATATTTCTGTTAAATAAAAGCTCAAAAAAGTTTTACTTTATATCTTAAATAAAACTTTTATTAATCTTAAATTATTTCTTAATAAATTTAATATAAATCTGATTAATTTTAAATTTTGAAGTTGTTTAAGAAATTTAATTCAAAATACTTTTAATTTTATTTATTTTTCATAAAAGAGGATTATTTTTTCAATGGATTAAATAAAATTAAAATAAACAAATTGTGAAAGAAATAATTCAAATACTTTAAGTTTTTGGTGCTGAAATATCTGTTTGATACTATTTATTACTGATATCTAAACTTTCTAATAAATATGGTCTAGAAAATCTTGGCAAAAATAAAAGAAAGATATTAATAGCTTAATTTTATAGATTAATAATAGAAAAAATAAAATAATTATATGGAATAAAAAAATAGTAAATATAGCTAAATTTATGAATTATTTTATTATATCAGAAGTAAATAAATAAAGTTTATATTTTTATTTAAATTTAAAACTAAAATAATTAATTATTTGTAGAACTTTGAATGAAAATTAAAAAAAGTTTAAAATTAATAATATTAATTTAAACGTTTGCTTTTATTTTAAAATTTAATGCAATATCAAATTTTATAAATTTTGCTTAATTAAAAAATATTTTAAACACTATTTATTTAAATTTCTAAAGTTAAGAGTCAATAAAGCATAAAAATTATTAAAAAAGATATGTTTTAATTACTATTTATTTTTTATATTTTTAACTTTTTTATTATTAATTTTATCATTCATAAAAAATGCTAGAATGCTTCAAAATTTTTTTTAAACTACATCCTCAAAAAATGTGAATAGACAGTAGCGTTCTTTCTTTCTTTCTTTCTTTCTCAATCTTCATTATATCGTAAATTTACTAGCTATGAAGAAAAATAGAAAATTAGAAAACGACTAGCAATAATCCCTTACATAAACTCCTCTAAAGTAAGCAAAAAAGTACCGATATGGCACAAAGTTGTGACTGGAAAAGCTTTATAAAATTAAATTAATGGTAGAAGAGATATGCATTAGAAAATTTACTGCAAATTATTTCATGGTTTGCCTATATAGAGCAAATCTTTAGACTTTACTATTAATTAACGTCCAAAATATCTTTGGATCAATAAAAACTGAAGTTGATTTAGAATTACAGTTGAAACATTTATATTATGGTTATGAAATAAATGGTTAAATAAAGTGAAAAAGAACTGTTAGTTGAGACTAAAAAAAGATAAGAAGAAATTTCTCTTTTGTAATTCTGAAAGGCGTCTGGCGAGATATTACAACAAATTTATAGAATATAGGAAATTTTAAGACAATGTAAATTGGAAAGAGCTGATAAGGTTCTAGCCGAGAATATTCAAATAATGGTTTACAGACATTAAAATCTTTAGAAAATACAAGACTCAATGTAATGGCTAACATTTATATATTGGACTAGAGAAATATCCGGTAAATTCATGGTTGAGGAGAGCATTCAGATATTTAAGAAGCTTGCTTAATTATTTAAAATTAAAATTCATTACTTATGATAAATTATTTTTGCAGAAATTAATTAGTATAAAATCCTAAATAACTCATTAAAAGTAATTTCTAAAAAAAAACGAAAAGTTGACAATCCTCTAGTAAAAAATTAATCATTGCTATTTTCAAAAACATTTTATTTATGTTGTAAAAGATTAGAATAAGAAAAAATAATTTCTGAATCTTCTAATAAAAGATTAGATTTGATTTCTCTTATAAAGAATTAAGATTTTTAAATATTAGTTCTAAATGATCAAACATTTATCAGTTCTAACATAGTAAATTAAATTAAATTAAATTATTTCTATATAATAACTTTTTATTTTTTAATAAATATTATAAGCAAAATACATATTTTTGCTAATTTTACGATTTTTTAAAATTATATATTAGTAAATGTAAATGAATATAATTACCTATAAGATCTTTTTGTATGAGATATATTTTTATTTAACAAACAAGTTTTTTGTATCTATTTTAAAATATCGAAGAATCTAAAATTTATCATTTGAAAATATAAACTTTTTCTATTATTTAATTTAGAAAAATATAATCTAAAAAATGTTATTATTAAAATACTTCTTTATTTAAGCCATATAAATATAAATTTATAATTTTAAAAGTTTTTAATTAATTTTTACTTTATTATTTAATCCATCTGAAAAAAGTTTGATAGTATAAATAAAAAGTAAAAATACTAAATTAAATAAAAAAATTCTTCTAAAAATTTGATTTATATATAGAAGAATTATTTCTAATAGAATCTATCTATAGTAAAATTATTTTAGTTGTTAATTTCTATAATATTTTAATATTTTGTATTAAGTATTTTAATTATTTAATTTTAGCAATTTAGTTTTTATTATTTAGGTGTTTTCTACTATATTTTTATGTTAATGTTCTAAAATGCATTTAGATTTCAACAGTTTAAATGAGTAGAGGTAAAAATGTATATCTAAGTGTTTTTAAAATCGATAGGTTAAATGATATTTTTAATTTTTTGAGCGTTTCAGTTTAAATTTAGAAGTGAATTAAACCGAATTAGTTAGTGAAGAAAACAGAGTGTACAATAAGAATAATAGTATGGCTTAGTAATAGACGATTTAAATTAGTTGGAAAAACTGATTAATTGAGTATATAAAAAGGTTTCTAAGAATAATTACATGTTTATGCAATTAATTTGTAAGATTGCTACTAAGGTTAAAAAAATATGTTGGCTAAATTAGAAGCATAAAATGAGTTTATAAGAGCAAAATAATAGTTTTGAAATATTTAAATTTGTTTGATAAAATGAGTAGTTTAAAATGCTTGATTGGAGTTAAACTATATTAAATAGTAATTTATAAGATATGTGCTAATTAGGTAATTAACAATTTACACTTTAAAGATTTGATGGTTAATGAATATAAACTTTAGTATTTATGTCTATAATTAGATTCTTTGTATTTCTGGCATTGCTTAGACAAGAAATGAATGATAATTAGTTTAATTTAGTTTAGAATCCAATACTTAAATAGCAATAAATAGGAATTTTGGATTGAAAGTAGAAAAAGGAACTGGTAAAGTTCTTACGAAATGAAATAATTAGGTTTATGTTCTCCACTAAGAAACATTTTTTAAGATAAATCTGGAAGAAAAAGTAGGTGAAATGATGAATTAGTATTTGTTGGGTTAGTTGAATTAAAATAGATACTTCTTACATTTAAAGAGATAAATTCTCTTGTTAATGTAATGATGATTAGAATAAATTAGATTATATAAACTTCCTTATATAAATTATCTAAATAATTATATAACTTATACCTCTTCAAAAATATCTGAAACACTCTAATTTTATAATTTTCCAAATATTGATCCATAGTAGAGCTTTTTATTAGTTTCAGAATTCAGGTTATCAACTTATAAATTAATTTAGGGCAAATCAACTTTATCATTAAGGGTTAAACATACACTTACTAAAATTTTCCTTATTTTGGTACTTATAAAATCTTAAATTTAAGGGAAAATAAAGTTAAATTGCATTTCCTGCATATCTCTTTATAGTGTTAAATGATATTTATCTAAGTTCTTCATACTATGACTTTAGAAATTCAATTAAAGTTAGTATTAATCTTAATACACTCACTGTATATAAGTATTTTAAATTCCATCATTCATATTATCACATTACTATATAAATCCCATTTTGAGTATCTGGGTTTTAAAACTTCAAAACTACTAACTTGAAGGTTTTTGTGAAATGAGAATTTAATTGCGTCAAGAAATCTTATGCTACTTAAATGTTCGCTAGCTTTATGCCATAAATATTATTCTTCTTTATAAATCAAAAAAATAAGCAGTATCTTCAAGAACTTTATCTTTACTTTCATATTGTCTTAGATCAATAATAGTTTCATAATGCAACTCTGAATATTAGTTCGTTTTAGAATTTTACCTACTTTCTAATTATCTATAAGGATTTTTATATGATATACAATAATTCCTTTTCCTTCTTCATTTCTATGTATAGAAAACCAGTTATTAGAAAATACTACATTAGCATAGCAACTATTTCTAACTTGTGAACAGTTACACAAAATTAAGTTATTTTCTAACGTATTGTATTAAATTCTTCAAAGAATGTTTCTTTATTAACTTCTATTTTTTACTCAAATTCATTATCAGCACTACTTGCAGCCATTCATCAAAACTAAGCATCAAGATTTTCTTAGCTAAATAACTAAGAGTTATTTACTAGTTTTGAAAACATTCTATTTTTAGTCTCAATTTTAAAGTTTGACTTAATACAGCTGTGCTAATAATAGAATTGCAGTTAATATTTGATATTTAATTAAGCAATCTCTACTATCAACCTTCTTACTAATAAACCTGCTATTTAATTTATTCCTAGTTTATTGCTTAAGAAAATACTAAAAAGTCTCTATCATATTATTGCTTATTTACTTCTATAGCTTTACTAAATAAGTAGATATTATATTCTTCTACCCATTACTTTTATCTTCAAACATTTAGTATATCCTCTAACAATACCAACTACAAACTTATCTTTACAAATATAATCAACATTTAGATTACCTTTATTCCAACTTTACTAAATTATTATCATCAAATTATTACACATCACTACATTATTACACCACTACATTATCATATTACTATACATCAAATCCCTAAATTTACCATACTATCAAACCTAATTATTACATAACCCTAACTAACTACTATTCTTTATTTCTCTAAAATACACAAAATATACAAAATATACAAAATAGAGAACTTTAACTACTCCTACAATAAGTATTCCTTTCTAAATTACTCTGTTAGTTTGCATATGTAAAGGCTGCTAAATTTTTTATGTTTTAGTACTAATTATCATGCTACAATGCTATATTAGAAGTATTTAGAAAAATTATAGTATCTTATTAATTAGGTGATACTACTAGGTATTACTGGCATTTTGATGCTTACTTATTGCAAATAAAATAGTAGACTTCAAATCTTTAAGTCCTAAATAGTTAATGAGATAGACTGAGAAAGATTATACTTCTCAAATTAGATGAAAAAGTAAATGTTTATAGATCTTTAATTTAAGGTATCGTGAGGAAATGATTGTGCTTTTTAGTAATTTCCCTATACTTAGAACTTATTAAAATAACTACTTTCCTCTACTATCTTTCTAATATCCTGCAGAAAATTGTATAAATCAATTACTTTATTTACACTAATCAAGAGTTCTAATAAGAAGTTCATATTTAACAACAGTTATAATTCAGACAACCATCACCATTCTCACTAAATTTCAAGGAGAATTTCACGTATTTTAAGTTTTAAATTTTCTGAGTGATGAAGAAGAGGAAAGAATTATAGAGATAGTAGAAAGTATCTTTTATAAGTTATAGATTTGAAATAAATAGTACTTTAATATTGTAATTACAGTATATCTAGAATAAATCTAGTCTTATAACTAATCCTAGTATTTTATTTAAAATATATCAATTAGTATTATATCAAAATGCTAAACTAAGATACTATATAACTATCATTTTAAATCATATACAAACCTTAAATATTTCCACATATACTTATAATACCATAATATAATACCCACAGTGCCAGTTACTAGAGGTAAATAGCCAATATTTACTCACTATTTAATAACCATAGTAAGATAATCCAAATTATCAAATTTAATTATAGTAATCCTTATATTTAAACTGTCACTTCCCCTCTATTATAATAAGTAACCAAATTTTTAAAAAATAACTACTGTGTGAGGTTTCAAAAGATAACTAATTAGCAATTCAATGTTAAGTTCATAATCCCTAGATTGTATGTTATAATGGAGGAACGCGTTATTTATAAGATGTGTCTTAAGGTTTCAACAAGGCTATCTAATAAAGTTAAAGATTAATGAGGATTAGCCTTACTTTAAATGTATTTATAAGAAAATTAAATTACTTTGAAACTCTTCTATGGCTAATAAGCCTCTACTAAGATTTCTTATAATGAGCTAAAATATGGATTTTATGAATGCTAAATTAGCAGGGAGTTGAAAATGGATATTGCTACTGTGTGACAGCTATTACTAAATTTGGTAAGTGTGTTGTGAGCAGCTATGATTATAAGTTATTGCTAGAAGCCATGAAAAATGCTAGTAATTAATACGATATGACATATACTGTAGCTATAACGAGTTATATGATTTATCCTTAGAAATTTATAGTGTTAGCGATAATAAAAATACAAAGATATTTTTGAGCTGTAAGTAATAGAATCTTTATCTCTTACTTTAATAATTTTTTTATGATGCTCAGTTTCAGACAGCATAATATTTAAAGAGCATTTGATAGCTTCTGAACTTTTATTGTCAGAAGAGTTTCTGAAGCAGAAGAATGTAAATATTGAAAGAATCATAAAAAGAGTTCTTATCAATAGGAGTTTCTCAAAGTATAGATTAAAGTAACTAATATTATACTAACAGCGTTTTTAATGAAATTATCGTTCTTGTGATTACAGGAATATGAGCCACTTCTTATGTATACAACTTTTTTAGAATTCAAATAAATACAGAATTCCTTGAAAACTTCCATGAATCTAAAACCACGATATAATAAGAATGGATATATTGTAGATGAAGATAAAAGCAAAAAAGAAAGTTCAATTGTTAATATTAGATAAAGTTTAATCTCATGAAGTATATAGAATGAATGAGTGTTAAGATCTAAAAGAAATATCGAATGGTAATTAAGAAAACGATCTAGAGTTAATAAAAGTTTAGCTCAGATGAATGTAAATTATTCTTACTATGAGTTAGGAAAAGAATAGGATATTAATATTCTGTTGTTTAATTACTACCAGAATTTTGTTTCAGAATAGCAGTTATTATATAAATGAAAAATAATTAGCTCTCTTTTAATATGGGCTTGATGTATACAATTGATACGATAAAGGAGGTAAAATAAATTTAAGATACCAATAAAAAAATAGTAGATATAAATAAAACTTATTTGCAATATACATGGAAATTCAAAAATGCAATTGAATCAGAGGAAATATCTCCTTTAGTGTAGCCTAAATTTAATATCTAGTGAGTATCTATTAATATAGAGAAGATATATTTTAGCTAAGGAATAATAAAATGATAATTATTTTGATTATAGAGCATTAATCTCATTTAATTGAACTAAGTTTAATTGGTTTTGTATAATAGCTTACTGATTGAAATGATTTAGTTATACAATGAAATTAGTATTTATAGAGATAAAATGATTAGTGATAGAAAAGATAATAGAAATAGGAAATATTGATGTATATTAAATAATAATAGAGTTATAATAGAATTACTAAGATTAACTGTATATTAGTTAATAATTAGTATTTTTATAAGAATTTAGCTAAATTATCCTATATGATAGACTTAAAGCCTCTAAATTTAGGTAATTTGAGTATAAATATAAAATTGAATGTTTTTTGTGAATTTTAATCTGTTTGATTGGGAAAAGAGAATAAGAGAAATGGTTGAAGTAATATATATAAAAGTTAAAAGCACTAAACTAGGTTGTTGATTTGAATCTTTTTTCTATTTAATTTGATTAATAAAATTTTCTTATTTAGATTTAATTTTTTATCTATTTACTAAAAATATCTCCAAAATGTTTATAATTCCAAATTAAATAGTAAATCACATTTAATAAGTTAAACATAATTCCAATATAAATATTCATTTTATTAATAGCTCTCTTAAAGTAAGTATTATTTAAAATCATTCTATTTTATGCATACTCAAAATCATAAGTAAAAATAGATTATGCTTTAAAATCTTATATATACCCAAAAAATTTTAGATACATATTATAAACAAAAAAATAATAAAATATAAGATACAAAAAACATTTCAAATTATTATAGAATACATTTAAATCATTAACATTAACTATCATTCTCAAATTACTTTATATTCATCTTCCTCAAATATTTACACTCTATTACTAATACAAAACATACCAAAATACTATCAATACTATCAATATCATTAACTACTTTTAACTATTCCAAATCTTATCTTCAAAAACATTATCCCATATAATTCAATTATTATTACTATTTAACTTACAACATTATGCCTTATAACCTACACTCAACAAAACAAAAACATTCCTAATAATACATTTAATCATCAACACTATAACATACAACAAAACCATAACCACAAAATTAACACTTATATTCAATCAAAAATAACTAGACATACATAAATATAGGGGTTAACCAGTTGTAATTAGAATAAGAAAAACTAAATCTACAAACATCAATATAAGAGGATTAAGACCTTACAAAATATTATTACTTCAATTCATCCAAGAAAATAAGATACACATTATGTCCAAATAAGAGATTCATGTACCTCAAATTTAAGACATCCTATATCTTTACGGATTCAGAGCTACCATAAAAGCAGGCATTTATCTAGTAAAGTGTGGCATTTTACGTTAGAGATAAACGAATAAATAGAGTAAAACATGAAGTGGATGGACTTAACTAAGCAGAAATATATTAGGGTTGCAGATAATTAGTATAAGCCTTGATAGTAGACTAGCGATAATTAACATCTACGCACCCACAACCTAAGATCAAACAGAACTGGGTATTTTCTATGATGGCGTAAGATATTTTGTTCATATAGCAAACGATTTAGAGCTCTAAATACTAATATTGAGGGATTTTAATGCTCATATGCCATAATTTTTACCAAATAAACAAAATGTAGTAGGATGATACCTATCGAATTTTATGCAAGAGTTTAATCTGACATGAAAAGACCCCAGCTTAAGATCCAAAATATATCACAGTAATAAGGGAGAGGTAGATTCAAGATTGATTACTATCTAACAGACCAATTCATTACACACAACATAATAAAATCTAAATTCTATCAAGGCAGGACATTAGGAAATCATTAAACTGGCAGACTAATATTATAAATAGTAAAAAAATAGTGATTAAGTAAAGTAAAAAATATCAGTTTTAAAAAACTTCAATAAATATTGGTATAAGAAAATTTCTAAAAATGAGTTGAAGATATGGAAATAAGCAATTCTCTCATAGTTATGAAAAATTCTATGACAAATTATAAGAATAAATTCAATAAGGCGCAACTCTAATATGTGGACATACTACTTCTATGGCGAAAAAATACAATTATTCAAATGAGACGAAACAACTAAGAAAATAATTCAAAAATCATGCCATAAAAGTAAAACGATTAATCAGATAAGCCAGATATAATACGAGAGATCAAAATAAGAAAGGAATATAGACAAGGTATGAAAAAGATTATAGAAATCAATTTAATATTCTCCTAGATGCAGTCAATAAAGGAAACCTAAGTGACACATGAAAGAATATGCAGAGATTATATAAAAGAGGAAAAATAGCAACGTGAATACTAATAAATTAAGAAGGCATCCAACTCTTCAAGACAAGTTGAGAAAATTTCTATAGGAATAGAAATAATAATCTACTAAATCAATTTAGAAATAAGCAACCAATAGAAACCAAAATGGTAGAAATTGATTAATGTATAATAAATTTATCACAATGAAAAGCAATAGGACAGATCAAATAAAATCAGGTACAATAAATTTCGGAGGGGAAAAATTAATAAAGGTAACGACTCAGCTAATAGGGAAATATTAGAATCAGGAAATATTCCTAGAAGAACAAAAGACCATATATTATAATTATTCATAAAAAAGATAAACACAGCTAACCCGATGAATTGAAGACCTATTTCCCTTATTAATCATATCCTAAAAATTATAAATCTATGGATATTCGAATAACTAAATCTTATCTAATTAGACTTTACGATGAATTATAATACAGTTTCAACCCTAATAAATCTTACGGTCAACATATTTTTCAACCTCAGAACTATCTAGGAGCATCTTTATAAAAACAATAAAGATGTATTTTTAATTTTTATTGGTATGATGAAAGTTTTTAAATCAGTTATAAGGAATATATGATAAAGCTTGAATGAAATAGGAGTACCAGAATAATTAATAAAACTTCTTGCTGAAATATACAGAGAAGAAGACATTAAATTGAGAATAAATTACCTCTTTTCAGATAAGTTTATTACAGAAAAGGAAGCCAAATAAGGTTGCATATGTTTTACCAGTTAGCCTATGCTGATGACATAGCTTACATAGTTTAGCCAGACTAAGTACAAGAAAAGAATGAAGATTATACAAATGAGCTGAAAGTTACATCTTGTCAATGGCTGAAAAAACAAAATGACAATTATGAAATGGAAATAATATGAAATTCTAAACGACAATAAATTAACTGGTATGGAAATATAAAGTTTAAATACTTTTAAATTTCTAGGTCACTGAATATAAGAGGAAGTATCATACTAAAAACATCTAGAGTTTAAGATTACTGAATGTTAAAAGACATAAGGATGAATCCTTTATTAAATCACATTATAAAAAGGTATTACATCATATAATACGCAAATGATACTAAAAGCTTTGTTTAAATTTTTGGATACGGAAATAAATATTTTCCATTCAAAGACGAAACTATAGGTAATAACATACTAGAGAAACTGGAAATAATTTAACGTAGATTTATAAGAGTGATAATAGATAGTTCTTTCTGCAAATAAAACGAAAATACTAGAGTGCATATTGCAGTTTACTAAAATTTAATTCTATTTATGATAACAGATGTAATGTTCAGATACAAACTACTATTAAATTACGAATCAACAGTAGAATGTTGAATGTATCTGCTAAAAAACAACATTCTATTTGAAATTTAATCTTTAAAAGCTCTGATAAACTGCAATCAATGGGTGAATTATAGTTTAGGAAGAATGAAACGAAAAAAGATCAAATTAATATTAAATGAAGCTATAAAATTCCACATCAATGTAGAAACAATAAACCGCATATAGGATATTACGACAAGTTTCAAACAGAGAAGTTACTGTAATAATTTATTATGGATTCACCCAATTATCTAAGATACAACAAACACAGAAAATAGGAAATTTGTTATTTGTTTAGATTTAGAGACAAAAGTAGTGGAGCTGATTAAATTTTAAAGGTAAGACACCTGCTTGAAAATAATATATGAATATTATGCTCAAATGGCGTATTAGATGAAATTCACATAATTGAGATATGTTGAACAATACTAACAAGAAAGAGATATATTAGTATAAAAACTAAAGACAATAGAACTTAGAAAAAACAAACAAATATAATGCTAATTAAATTAATCTTAATCAAAATAGTCTGGGGAAATTACGAGTTTGAAAGCTGAAGTAAATCATTAAAGAAAGAACAAAAATCTTAATAGGTTCAAAGATTTTATCGAAAGTTTGCCAAAGAAAGTAAAATGGGATATCTAAATAAAACCCTCACTTTCCATAGAAAAATAAGTTAGAATTAAAGAGTCAGTTCAAGTGAGCATATCTGAAATTACAAAGTACTTGTTAACAAGAAAAAACTAAAAGTAGAAAAAAGTAAATGAGACTAATTTGACACTAAGTTGGAATATGATCTAAGAAAGGTAAAAAAAAGTTCACGGATGAAATAAAAACAAGGAAGATAAAAAAGACTACAATAGATAATAATAAATAAGCAATTGCTTCAGAAAGATTCATTAGTAGAAATAGATCCTTAATTCTCAAATTAACAAGCGCTAGATAGTTGGAAGAGGAGATAGAATAAGCATATGATCATCAAGAAGGTCAGGTAAAACTAAAACATTTTTTGATTATTATTAACAGTAAAATTTGGTTTCTTCTTCTGAATTTTGGTGAACATAGTAATGGTGGAATCACGTTATTTATATTTATAGATTTAATTTTTTTTTAATAATAAAGTATAAATGAGGTATATCTTCCGGTTAGAAATTTAAAAAGATCTTAAAGTTTATAGGAGTCTCTTTTTTCTAATAGAACTCAAGCTCCTATCCAGTTATTCTTTTTTTTCCTTCAGATCTTTCAATCGCTCGATGGAAAAATTATTGCCTTATGTCAGATCGATCTTCAGATTGCTCTTATTTTTTCTCTTGCTGCGGAAATTTTAGTCATAGGTACCATCAATTTTTGCAAATACTGTATAATTTTCTTATTCCCTTTGGTTTTATTTATGTTTTTTCATTTATTTCTCTATTTACATTGAAATATAATTAATCTATTAGGATTTTGTAGGAATTATTGTAATTTTCTTTTAATATATTTACTTATTTAATCTTGCTTCACCCTGTTTTTTTCATCTTATTCTTGAAAAATTCAGATCTCATTTTCTATTATTTGAAGACTATCTCTTAGTATTCTTTTTCCTGTGATGTTTGTAATGTCCGCCATAGTAAGGCTCTTTATCTCCAATGAAATCTTCAAATTCTTCTTTTTATTTAGATCTTCTTACAATGTTTGGATTCTTATTATCAGTGTTTATAATAAGTCTTGCATATAAATTGGATCCATTATTTTTTATAGTTTTCTCGTTCAAGCTGTTCCAATTTGTTTTAACATTAAAGTGCTTTAATCCTTATTATTAAATTGGCTAAAATTTATTTAATTTCTTTGGCGGGCCCTTTACCTTGAGGAAACTAGAGTGTTTAAGGCAGGCTCCTGTCTGAATACCGCAGCTGGAATAAAACTCGTGGTTATTTTTTGCGAGACTATCTACTATCTTTAATAGGGACAGTTGGAGGCATTGGTACTCAGTAGTCAGAGGTGAAATTCTTGGATTTACTGAAAACCAACTACTACGAAAGCATTTGACAAGGATGCTTTCATTAATCAAGAACGAAAGTAAAGGGATCCTAGACGATCAGATACCGTCCTAGTCTTAACCATAAATTATGTCGACTAAGGAATCGGGGAGACCGTATAAATCTCCTCGGCACCTTCCGAGAAATCAAAGTCTTTGGATTCTTGAGAGAGTATGGTCGCAAGACTGAAACTTAAAGGAATTTACGGAAGGGCACCACAAGGAGTGGAACCTGCGGCTTAATTTGACTCAACACGGGGAAACTTACCAAGTTCAGACATAGTAAGGATTGACAGATTGAGAGTTCTTTCTTGATTCTATGGGTGGTACATGGCCGTTCTTAGTTGGTGGAGTGATCTGTCTGGTTAATTCTGATAACGAACGGCACCTCAACCTGCTAAATAGACTCTTTCTATCCGAGGAAGTTGTCTTCTTAGAGGGACTTCCAGCTTTTAGTTGGAGGAAGTGTGAGGCAATAACAGGTCTGTGATGCCCTTAGATGTCCTGTGCCGCACGCGCGCTACAATGTACTAACCAATGAGTTTCTAAGTATAGCTACTCCGGCAACCTCGTAACTGCGCCGTAGTGGGATTGATCCTTGCAATTCTTGGTCATCAACTAGGAATTCCTAGTAAGCGCAAGTCATCAGCTTGCACTGATTAAGTCCCTACCCTTTGTACACACCGCCCGTCGCTCCTACCGATTTCGAGTAATCAGGTGAACCTCTCGGACTAATGTGAAGCTAATTGAACCTTATGACTTAGAGGAAGGAGAAGTTGTAACAAGATATTCATAGGTGAACCTGCGGATGGATCATTAACATTAATATAAAACATTACAAAAACCAAATTTATTTACAGCTTTATGCTGCTTTTCATTTTATCAAATATGTAAACCTAAACAAAACAAAAACCCCAACAATAGATGCCTAAGCTCTGGCGTCGATGAAGGACGCAGCGAAGCACGAAATTCAATGCGAATTGCAGGATTTCGTGAGTCATCAGGTTTCCCAACGCAACAAGCACCTTGGGGAAACTCAAAGTATGTTCCTTTCAGTATCATATAAAATACAAATGTAAGTGAATAAGAATTCTCTTACCAAGTGAAAAAACTGAGTATATGTATTTGTGATTTGAGGGGAGCAAAATAACCCGCTGAACTTAAGCATATCAATAGGCGGAGTAAAAGAAACTAACAAGGGTGGCCTTAGTAACGGATAATGAAGCGGTCAAAGCCCACTTGTAAATCTTCGGAATTATCAAAGTTAGGGAGGAATGGCGTTGGATTGATTGACCAAATTGGTCAGGAATGACACGTCATAGAGGGTGATAACCCCGTGAGGTTCAATTAGATTAAAAACCAAACTATCTAAGAGTCGGACAGCTTGGGATTGCTGTCCAAAGTGCGAGGTAAACTCCTCGTAAGGTTAAATACGTCCAGAGGCCGATAGTGCATAAGTACCGTGAGGGAAAAGTGAAAAGTACTTTGGAAAGAGAGTTAAAAGACCTGAAATAGTTGGAGAGGAAGCTGTGCGTCTACAATAAATCTGAGTAAAGCTTTGAAAAGAAGTATTGCAAGGATATAGTGGACAGACCGTCCCGTCTTGAAACACGGACCGAGGAGTCTAGCTATATCGCGAGTCTGTACATGAAAATGTGTAGGTGAAATGAAAGTGCTTGGGCAGGACGAAGCCAGGGGAAATTCTGGTGGAGGTTCGTGTAGGTACTGATGTGCAAATCGCTCTGTAGACCTAAGTATAGGGGCGAAGACTCATCGAACCATCTACTAGTTGGTTCCCTCCGAAGTTTCCCTCAGGATAGCTGGAACTTTTCGTGGTATCCGGTAAAGCCAATTAATAGAGGTTCGGGAGGAGTAACTTCTTCCTCCTATTATCAAACTTTAAATGGGTGCAATAACGTTTCATAAATGAACGTGACATGACATAAATGTCCCTAGTGGGCCAATCCTGGTAAGCAGAACTGGCAATGAGGGCCCAACCTGAAGCGGAGTTAAGGCGACAGAACCCGTCTGCAAGAAAAGTCGTTAATCAATTTAGACAGTAGGACGGAAGTCATGGAAGTCGGAACCTGCTAAGGAGTGTGTAACAACTCACCTACAGAATGGACTAGCCCTGAAAATGGAAGTCGCGAAAGGCTGGTGCCCATACTCTGCCCTCTGGTGTAGGAGAGTGTAGTATCTACATGGAGGTAATTCTGTGAAGAGTTATGGAGCAGGTATTAGTGCAGATCTCGGTGGTAGTAGCAAGTATTCCAATGCCAACTTGGAAGACTGAAGTGGAGAAGGTTTTCATGAGAACCGCACTGTATTATGAGTAACCCGATCCTAACTTTACGAGGAAAAGGGAATATGGTTAATATTCCATAGGTACTTACTACATAGTGGTGACACAATATGCTGTAATATGTCGGGGGAGAGTTGTCTTTTCTGTCTAGCATACATGCGCGCCTGGATCCATTACGGCGAGGGAGGCGTGATGTATGGAAGAGTAGTAAACTGTATGTGTTGTCTGGAGCACCAACTACGATCCATGAAACTTGCGGCATGTAATATTTAGGAGTATTCGTACCTATACCGCAGCAGGTCTCCAAGGTTTAGCAGCCTCTAGTCAATAGAATAATGTAGGTAAGGGAAGTCGGCAAATTAGATCTGTAACTTCGGGAGAAAGATTGGCTCTGAGGGCCAGGTAGAAGTCTCCACTGGAGGGATTGTGTAACTTAATTTTCACGGAAGTGGGAGTTTTGTCGCCATGACCGAAGGTGGTCGGCCCTGCGGCGAATGGCCACCTCAGAACTGGAGTGGCAGGAGGAATCCGACTGTTTAATTAAAACAAAGCATTGCGAAGGTGATATGTTAACACAATGTGATTTCTGCCCAGTGCTCTGAAAGTCAAGGTGATGAGATTCAACGAAGCGCGAGTAAACGGCAGGAGTAACCATGACTCTCTTAAGGTAGCCAAATGCCTTCGTCATCTAATTAGTGATGTGCATGAATGGATTAACGAGATTCCTACTGTCATTCAGTAACTTTCTAGCAATGTAACTGAGTGAGAGAAACCGCCAGGTGGGGAGTTTGGCTGGGGCGGCACATCTGTTAAAAGATAACACAGGTGTCCTACGGCCAGCTCAGAGCAGACAGAAACCGCTCACAGACCAAAAGGGGAAAAGCTGGCATCATTTAACGTCTCATTGTCAGGATAAACTGGGAAATTATGGCCTATCGATCCTTTTACGAATTTTAAGCAAGAGGTGTCAGAAAAAATACCACAGGGATAACTGGCTTGTGGCAGCCAAGTGTTCATAGTGACGTTGCTTTTTGATTCTTCGATGTCGGCTCTTCCTATCATTATGAAGCAGAATTCACAAGTGTCGGATCTTTCACCCGTCAAAAGGGAACGTGAGCTGGGTTTAGACCGTCGTGAGACAGGTTAGTTTTACCCTACTGATCACTGCGCCACCACAGTAATCCAACTCAGTACGAGAGGATTCGTTGGTCCAGATCTCTGGTATTGCCATTGGTTGAGCAGTCCGTGTGGCTACTCTACCATCTGCATAGATTATGACTGAACACCTCTAAGTCAGAATCTAATCTGGGAGCGACGCCTTCTATCTACTTATGAAAACAATACTTTTTATATCCTCAAACCCTCCCCATGTCTGTTAACAGAATAAGAATGGCTCATTACATACAAGTAGATAGGATAGATCCTTTGTAGACCACTAAGTATTGACCTGGGGTTGTACGCATGAGAGTAAGCTTGCCTTACAATCTGATGAGACTATTACAAAGTCACTTGATCTATCTCTTCTTTATCTCTCTGCTGGGACTTTACTCATTTAAATACCTAGTAGTACCTAAAAGTAAGACCTAATAGTACCTAGTTATAATGAGAAGTAGCACCTAAAAGTAAAACCTAGTCGTACCTAGTTGTACCGAGTAGTTGTAGCTATTAATGCCTATTTATACGAGAAGTTTTATCTAATAGTATCACTTAATACCTTGTATTACCTTGTCATACTTATTAGTACCTAGTAGTACCTTTAGTTACTTATCTTTGTATCATCTATCTAGGGTTTTACATCGAGATTCTTATTACTATCTCTGCTGGGGTTTTACTTACTTTAACTTACATTGATTATTAAAGTACAAAATTTCAAATTTCTGAAAATTCGAAAAAAGAGAAAGCAAAAGAAAAAGTTTTGATAGATGAAGAATGGAACGAAGATGATGATACTTAAGTATTAAGCACTTTAAGTGCTTCCGTTTGAGAAAAGAAGATTCAAAATAAGTAGATAAAAAGTAGAAAAGAGACTTGTAAGCTTAAAATGATGGGTTTGATGAATGAATATGTGTGACAAAGGCGTGAATCTAAAAATTGAGAAATGCATATATAAGAAATGAAGATTGGCTAAGAAGGTAAAAAGATCTTGATGTCTATAGTGGTGGCCTAGCGTATATTTTTTAAGACAAGTAGGAGTAAAAGGTGGGCTGTAGTATGGATATTTGAAGGGTAGTGTTATGAAACATAAATGAAGGGGGAGGAAAGGAGTATATAGAAAAAGTGGATGGAAATAGAAAAGTATAAATCTGGTTGATCCTGCCAGTAGTCATATGTTTGTCTCAAAGACTAAGCCATGCATGTTTAAGCATTTACTCGTGGAACTGTGAATGGCTCATTAAACAGTGATAGTTTATTTGATGGTGTGTTAGATAATCGTAGTAATTCTAGAATGCATGCAAGATGTTTATTGGATATTTAGTTTGTGTGAGAATTATAATACACAAGGACCATGAAGCATGGCAGGTCATTCAAGTTTATGCCCTATCAGTTTTTGATGGTATTGGACTACCCTGTTAATGACGGGTAACGGAGAATTAGGGTTCAATTCCGGAGCCTGAGAGACCACATCTAAGGAAGGCAGCAGACGCGTAAATTAATCAATCCTGAATGAGACAAGAAATAACGACACTGGGCTTCGTCTCGATGATTGGAGATTCAGTGTCTCTTACCTAAAGTTATTTTCTCTTTTCGGATTTTTGATAGGAGAGCCCATCTTTTATGATATGGCCCCTATATTTTGGGTATAAACCATCTCTTCTTCCTTATTCCCTAAGAGAAATTAATTTTTATTAGTTTGTATTTTATTAATAAATTAAATTTAATAATTAAATTTTAAATATTTTAATTTTTATTTCATTGTAATTAGTTTCTAAATACTAAAACTAATTTTATTTTTTATAAATGGATATGTAACAGTGTCCTAACTGTAGAAATGCTTTCGATTAAGGTTAGTTTTAAGCCAAGCATCTTCCTTGCAACTGTGTTTCATGTTTCAACTGTTTAAATACAGTATTCTAGATTACGTAATTGATAGTTTGCACGAATCATCAACAGATGTTTAACATCAGGCCTTAGGATCTACAAAACTATATGGTACAATAACCAATATAGCCTTAGTTGCCTCAGTACCATCAAACATTGAATTAAGTATGGTTAAATCAATAACTCGATTGGTTATAGGAGTAACAAGTTTAGAAATAAGAGCAGCTATAGTTTATAAGAAATGTTATTAATGGTGTTAGTTAGTAGTGGAATAATATCTGCTAGTAAGTAATTAAATGAATATTCAAAATCTTGATAGAATAATATACTTAAAGAGTTAATAAGATTAAGAATTTATTGAATCGATTATCGGAACTCAGCATTTAATAATAATAGTAATAGCGCTAGCATATCCACCAGCAGCAGGCAAATCAGTATTAGCTATAAGAATAATAGTAATAATTTACGGATATACTAAGAGAAATCAATGTGATGAAGTAAGAATCTAATTTAAATTTGAATGATTAAGGTTTGCGATACAATATTCAGTATTATCTCTTAAATGCCTTCAATTTTCTGAGAGATCATTCATAGGGTTAGATATTAACTTATTAAAAAGCCAGTTAGTTAATAGATTCTTATTTCAGTTAATAAAATGTAATAAGTGGTCTATGTCAAGGTCAATAATAATAATAGTAGTTTCAACAATAACAAGTTTATGATCTTCAATAATAAGAAATATAGGAAAGCCAATAATTATAATACTTATATTAAGACTAAGCCTCCCTAAGACAATAAAGCTAAGACAAATAATAAGTTTAAGATTAACTAATGTAAAAAGACTAATTTCAGTTTAAAATATACCAAGAAGTTTCAAGTACTCTATAAAGAAAAGATTAATAGTTACTTCAACATATTATTGAACTTTAGTTAGAGTAATAGAACTTTTAAGTTCAATAATTGTAAGAGCAGCCAAACTTGATAAAATAAGCCTTAGTGAAATTCAATAACTTAACGTTCGAATAGTTAATTCAAATCCTAAACCAACTAATACAACAACAAAGTATCGATATTTAGTTTTTGAAGTAACATCCTTTAAATCACTCAAGCTTAACCCTTTAGACATCGGTCTTATTATAGTTATCTAGGGTATCTAATACATAACTGGCTGATAAATTAAATTAGGTGTTAGACTTATCTAGAACATCATAGGAAGTATCGTAGGTATCATCGAATGTGATAACGATACTTAACTACCTGAATGTTAAGTTTGCATCATAATAAAATTTCTCCGACATGAGATTAGTGTAAGCAGATCTATCGGACACAACATTTACTGAATGTGATTTCTCCAATTCAAGTTTCCATCAATGCAATTTAAGAAACACTAAGTTTATCGGTTGTGTATTGAGTAATGCTGATCTTTCCAATATAGCAACTGAGTATCCTCATGAACTTGATTGCCATTCCAACTGCATCAACTCAATAGCTATCTCTCCTGACAATCAATACATCATCACTGGTTCAGATGATAATACAATTAAGGTCTGAGATTCTTAAACGCCCGCCTTAATCAATACTTTATCCGGACATACTAATTCTATTCTCTCGGTAGTAATCTCCTCTGACTCTAGATATATCATATCAGCATCTCGTGACAAAACCATAAAGATCTGAAACTTCTCTGATGGTACTCTCCTGAGAACTTTAGAGGGACATACTGATTCTATTATCTCGGTAGTAATCTCCTTGGACTCTAGATATATCATATCAGCATCACTTGACTAAACCATAAAGATCTGGAATTTCTCTGATGGTACTCTCCTGAGAACTTTAGAGGGACATACTTCTTATATTAACTCGGTAGTAATCTCCTTGGACTCTAGATATATCATATCAGCATCATATGACGAAACCATAAAGATCTGAAATTTCTCTAATGGTACTCTTCTGAGAACTTTAGAGGGACATACTCATTATGTTTCTTCGGTAGTAATCTCCAATGACTCTAGATATATCATATCAGCATCATATGACGAAACCATAAAGATCTGAAATTTCCCTGATGGTACTCTCCTGAGAACTTTAGAGGGACATACTTCTTATATTACTTCGGTAGTAATCTCCTATGACTCTAGATATATCATATCAGCATCTCGTGACTCAACCATAAAGATATGGTCTTTTTCAGCTGGTTAATGTGTATTAACTTTGAGTGGTCATGAATGATCAATATGGTCCTTGGCATTATCAAGAGATTCAAGATGGATCTATTCTGGGGATTTAGGTGGTAACTTGAGAAGATGGAATGTACAGAGGTTGTTAAGTGTTGATGAATCTGTAGGATAGGTAGGTGTCAATTTAGATAATTTAATAATAAAGTAGTTGGATTGGAATGAGGTATATGTTCCCTATGGAATGAGATTGAGTGATTGTGAAGTAAGCAACATATAGATGAGTGAGTAGGACAGGAATAGAATTATATGAGTTGAGATGTTTTTATTAAATTAATGAACTTATTAAATTAATATATTTATTTAAATTAATGAATTTAAGTATTTGAATAAGCAGCACTCTATTATACTACTATATAATAGTAATCTACTATACAGTTATACAGTTATACTGTTATACTACTAATCTACAATACTGTTATACTATATACTATTATATTGTTATACAGTTATACAGTTATAATACTAATCTATAATTTTATTATACAGTTATACAGTTATACAGTTATACTCATATATAAAAATTACAATGATATTATACGTTTAAACAGCAATGATAATATATTAAATGTATACTAAAGTTGAGTTACGACTCTAAGCAATAAAGTAGCAAAATTGCAAAGTGTCAATGTAGTTGAATGAATATAATAATAATAAAGTATAATGATATAAATTTTTGTTTAAATTGTTGAGGTGTAAGAGTAGTTTGGATTATGATTAAATTTGTGTAAAAGAGGGTGTAAGTATTTATTAAATAAAGGATTGAATGTGTTAATGATTTTTTAAATCAAAAAGAGTAATTGCGTTATTAGTTAAGTATTTTAAAAGGATAATTATTTTAAGAATAGTGGAATGTTTATAATTGTTTATAATAAAGATTGGGAATAGTGTTTTGTGAGAAGAGAGAGGGTTGAATAATATAAAGAGTATAAAGATTAAAAAAAAGTCTTTTAAATTTTTTAATATTTTTTATTGAAAGAGAAAGAAAGCATATGGAAAATTATAAAAGTAATTATTTTTTAAATTCTAAAAGTTTCTGTTATAAAAGTTTTCTGTTATAATTTTTTTCTGTTGTAAAATTTTATTCAATAATATTTAATTTATAAATTTTTTTTTAGGAGTTTACGGGTTAATTAAATAGAAGGTGTAGTTAAATTAAATTTTAATTTTTAATTTAAATTTAAATTTAAATTTAAATTTGTAATTATTAGTGTGATAAGATTGATATTTAATGTAAATTTTTGTGAAAATAAAAATTTTGTTTTTTTGCTCGGCGTTTTGCACTATAAGACATTTTTTTGGAAGGACTAAATTTCTGCAAAATGGGACAAAGGGTGTGAGAGGGTATAAAAAGTTTAAAAGGTGTTAAAAGATAGAAGTAATAACATTTTTGAATTAAAGGAATTAAATTTTAAGAAAGGAATTTTAAAATTATTTTAGAAAAAAATTAAAAAATTTCGATTTTTTTTAATAAAAGGAATATTTTTTTTACAACGTTTTGGTTATTTTTTTATTTTGAATTTAAAAAAAATTTGAAAATTTAAAAGGATTTTTTTTTGAGAGTTGAACATATTAGTGAAAGGGAAAATTTTAATTCAAAAAAAATATTTTTAAGAAAAAATTTTAATTTTTGAATCTCAATAAAATATTTTTCGATATAAATAAGAACAGGGATATATTTTAAAATTTTATTAAAAAAATTTTTTTGAATTAATAAATGAATAATAAAATGAAAAAATTTAATTTTGTTTTTTTGCTCAGCGTTTTACACTGCAAGACATTTTTCGGACGGACTAAAATTTTTTAAAAATTTTGAAATAAGGTTGAATTTATAAAAGTGTAAAAAAATCGGTTAAGTAAAAATTTTTTGATTTTTAAAGGATAAGCTGGTAAAGTTGTAGATGGACTTAAATTTGAATGCATTTATACAAAGTAAGGACTTAGATTTTAAAACTCCAAAAATATTGTGAATGTAAACATAGATAAATGTGTAAAAATTTTAATTTTGTTTTTTTGCTCAGCGTTTTACACTACAGGAAAATTCTCGGACGGAATAAATTTTTTTGAAAAATTTCAAACTAATACTTTAATATCAATTATTTTTTTCAGCATGTTATTTTCGCAGTAATTTAATAGATAAATTTATTAAGCGAAAATATTAAATAAACTTTTTCTATCTCAGAAGTTTTAAAAAGCAGAAAAAGAATTTTTAATAAAAGAAAAAGCAAAATATATTAAGGCAAATTAATGATTGATTATAATATTTTAATAGTATTTGAATAAAATAAGAAAGATAGTAACTGTATAAATTGAAGAGTCTAAATAGTTGAAGTATGGAAAGTAGTAAAATTAGTTGATACTAAAGAATATGTTTTAAATAATAGTTTAACTAATATATTTAAAATAAGTAATATTTTTGATTAAATATAAATGATAATGGTATAGGTTATTTTGAGAATAAATAAGATATTTAATACTTTATTTATGATTGAAGAGATATTAAAAAACATTGATTGATTAAAAAATGAAATAATGATATGAGAAACAAAATGAAATGGTAAGTAAGTAATTAAAAAATGAGTATATTAAAGTATTAAATACTGATTCATAATAAAATTTTAAGAAATTAAGATTTTTATAATAAAAATAGTAGTTTTTTAAATGATTTATAGCATGAGAAATTTAAATAAGATATTCAATTAATTCTTAGAAATAAATATAAAATTTTAAGTTTAAATCTATTTTATAACTAGTTTATATATATCACTACTATTTATGTTTTATCAATATTTGAAGTTTAAAATAAAGCCTATGCAACTAATTAGTTAATTATAAACCTAAATTATTGATTGTTTATAATTAAATAATAATGAAATTAATTTTAAGTAAAATAAATTTGTAAGCTTTAAAATGTAACTAAAAGATTGCTCAATTAATTATATAAATCTAAATAAATATATTACTATTAACTATGAAATAAAACTAATAAATAAAAAGTATTTTTTAATAATGAAGGTAAAAGAATGTTTTAAATGATTAATAATAAGCTATAAAATATCTTATCTAATAATTTAACTTTCTAGTTTAAAAATTAATTTCATTTTAAGGATAATAATTAGTATGCTTATTATTAAAAAAATAGTATACATTTTTATATTTTAGCATTTACAATATTTGAGTAACAAGTTAATAAAAAAGAATTAATTACATTTTTTAAAGAAATATTAATTATTAATAAAGCTATTCTAAAAAGTACTACTTTTATTACATTTTATTATTACTAAACATAATTTTAGTCTTAATATCAGAAATATAGTCAGATTAGTAATAACCTAAACTTTTTCCTAAATACCTTTAAAATTAAATTCACTTCCACAAAGTCATAACTTTTATTTCAGTTCATATAATTAACAGATTTATGGGATACAAATTATGACCAAATCATTATTTCTACCCAATTTCCTTTTGAGAACTATAAAACCAAAAAATTAAATAAACATTTTATTAAAAACCAAATTTACCTTATATAGACATGCCACTGCACATATATTCAGATAACAACATCAAAGATTTTAGAAATTTCCAGAAAATAACTATATTAAACTTAGCAAATGTATAAGAAAGAAATAATATCAATCTTTTGCTTGAGAATTCATTCAAAAATTATATTTAAATTAACTTATCATATGAATCAGATACTTCATTTTTATTATCTCCTTAAAGTTATGTATCCTTCGTTTCATCTTCCAACTCTTACCCCTTGCTTCTTGTGCTTTCTTGTTGTTCTTTTGTATTCTAATTAATTATTTATGCTTTTATCTATAAATTAAATTCATTTTTTAGTAGATTTATACGAAAAATTTTACTAAATATATAAGAGACAAAATACAACATTATTTCTATAATACAGCTACAAAAAGTTTAAGAGAATGGCTAAAATATATGATAAGCTGTTTAATAATATTTACCAATTTCCACTAATTATTTACACTAAGTTGAACAAATAATTTAGACTATAAATTTTAGTATATATAAACTTAGGACACAATCCTATAATTTTCGAAAAGATCTCTAAGATTGTCATTATCCTATTGATAATCCCTACTGTATGTGTGGAGAGTATTATACATTCGAGCACATTTTTAAATATATATGTTGATCTAATATAAGAATTTACTATTTTAAAAGATTGGAAATTATAACTTAAGACGCTTATATTATATGATTAAGGACTTATAAACTCCTTTCGAAGTCTTATTTGGGATATTTGGATTTAAAAATAAAAATATTTAACAAGAAACTTATATCAAGAAGACTAGAATCATTAGAAATGGAAAAAGCAAAAAGTAAGAAATAAAAGATGATACTATAGCATGAGTAATTAAAAATTGATGAGATCAAGATTATGTTTACAAAGCATTAAAAATGTTAAAAAGCTTTACAAATATTTACTAAAGTCTATAATTGTAGAAAGTAATTCTTACAGTTATAAATGTCAAAAAACTCTTTTAATTTAAAAATTTAAATTAAAACATTTGAATTTATTAAAATAATAAGCTTTCTACATATTTTTAAAAACAATCAAAGAACTTTTGACCACTATTTGAAAACAAAATTTAATTATTGGATATAATATACTTTTGAATATAATTATTCCCATCTAATAATTTTAGTTTTTTAATTAAAAAAAATAAAATTTATTTACATTTATTTTCCTAAATTTCTTTACAAATCTCAATATTAACCTTTATACTAAACTTTATTGTTTATTTAACTAACTTCAATCATTTTTTCAAATTTAGAATGTAAAATATTTCTTTTTTAAGGTTTATTAGAGTCTTTTTATTACTGCTTTATAGATCTATTATAGATTGTTCAAAAATTAAAAGTTTATTTTTGAAATTATAAGCTAAAAATTGTATTTAAACGATAAAAACGCCGACTAAGGGACTTGAACCCTTGACCACCAGCTTAAAAGGGTGGCTCTCTACCGACTGAGCTAAAGCTTATTTATTATTATATGACTTATTTAAAAATAACTAATATCTTTATAGTTTATTTATCATTTTACTTTCATAAAAATGGAGAACACGGGTATCGATCCCGTTGCCTCTCGTATGCAAAAGGAGCGCTCTAGCATTTGAGCTAGATCCCCTTTTAATTATAGCCTCACCGTTTTCTTAAATATTAAAAATTAGTTTCTAAGTTATCTAAGAATTCTTATAGTTTATATTTTAATGAACTCAAATACATTTCCATTTTTTATCCCTTATTTATATAAAATAATTTATATAGAACCAACAACTTTAAAGCAATATTAAAGTTATCCTAATAGACTAATTATAATCATTTATTTATGGAATTAATGTTTGTTTTAAAAAATGTAGATTTGAATTATTTTGTGATAATACATTAATAAAATTAAAAGAACTTTCCTGAAATATTTTAAGCTTTTTCATTTATCTTATATATTATATAGAAAATATTTTACTAGTTAAGTTACTATTCTGAAAAGCCTTCTCATATTATGATGTAAATTATCTTTGAAGTAATTATAAAATTTGATTAAAGTAATATTTAAGAAGCATTTAAAGTTTCTAATATTTAGCATTTCTTAATTTATTCCTTTAATTAAAGTTGTATAAATAGAGACAATTAACATTATTATTATTTTCCTATTTTTACATTCAAAAAATATCAATTATTATATATTCATATGCCTAAATTCCTTTATTACATTCTCATATCACCAGAGAAAACTACAACATCTTACCCTTTTACTAATCCATTTTTAATCCTATTTATTCTTAACACAAACAAAACTTACCAAATTAAGAAATTAATTCTGCAATAGACATATGAAATGGATTCTCAGCATATGCTTCTCTAAAATATATGTAATAGATAAACTAATAACTATCAGTACAGCTACACTCACTTAAAGAACAAATTTAATGCCTTAAAACTAGCATTAATATGCTAAAACAAGAAAATTAAAACAGAAAATCTGAAATTAGTGACCATCTTCAGTTTAAGAACTCGATTTGAGAATACTGTAGACAGAGGAAAAATTAAACTAATTTGCTGAAAGCCTTTTTTTCGAATAATCTACCTCATAATTATTATATGATATTAACTAGCAATGCAGCTAGTAAAAAAATAGAGAAAAGATAAATATTATATGCTGATTCTGTAAAATGCATGAATATTTCATAAGAATTGCTAGAAATTTTAAATAAGAAAAAAGTTGAAAATAAGAAACTATAAAAGGAATGAGAAAAATTAATTAATCTGTAAATTACTCCAGAAGGTAATATTTATAGACTTGAAATAATGTACAAATTCGATTATCAAATCAAATGTGTGAAGGTAAAAGACTCAAACTCTAATAAAAATTTGGCAATTAATATGATCTAAATCAAATATCTATAGTAAGACCAGGAGAAAAGAATAATAGATGATACGCTATCATGATGCATAAGACAGAGAAAGATTATGAAGGTTGCAATATACTGTAGTTAAAAATTAGAAAAGAGATTGATAGAAGTATAATTAATAATGATTATAAGTTATATAATGATTATAAGTTATATAATAATTATATATATAAAAGTAAATAAAAGAATTAGTAAACTAAAAGTTAAATTCCTAATTAAAGATATTTGATTATATTGCATATTAAAAATAGTTAAAGCATTATAGTTATCTTAATCTTTAAAATAGGATTTAAAAATAAATAGGTTAAAGTAAAATATTGATCTAAAAGATATTAATTTAGATTTATAAAATAAACTGAAGAATCCTTTAGTAGAATTTGAAAGTTTGTATAGAATATTCCCTAAACTAAAATGCATATAACTTTAGGTATTTTGTTTGTTGATTATAAAATATTTTTGGTCTCCAGTTTGTATAATAAATTTGATGTTGGTAAAGAAGTAGTGAGTTAAAGGACTTTTGATTGATATAAATATTGTTTTGATGTATTGTATAAGTTATTAAAAATGAATGTAAAAATAGGAAATATGAAATTGATAATATGGTAATAATGGGCTAATTTAATAATATGGTAGTATGGGAGACATAAGGGAGAATAATAAATTTTAGGTTAATGAAATATCTTATACTATTTCTTTATACTTATGTTTTATTTATTTAGTTATTTTAATTACTGTGTAAGAATTAGTTAATTAATCTTAAATGCTTATATTTTCTTATTTATATTTAGAAGTGTTAAATGAGAAACCTTACTAACTTACAACAAGTTTATATATACTAGAATAATTAAGCACTTTATAAATTAATATATAGATATTATATAAAGTACATTGCTAAAAAGGTAGATTAAAGTAGTCTATTTGTGCTTTTAATAATTTACAAATTAAGTTAAATGCTAAAATTTAGATTCTTTGAAATAATTTAATTTAGATTAGAACTTTAAATATAAACTAAAGAGTAAAGAGTAAATTTATTCTATTTATAAAGAAATTAATGTTACTCCTTTAAAACTAAAGCTTAATTATAATGTTATTTATAAACAAAATTAATAACCTATTGCCATTCTAAATAGAAGTTTATTAAATAACTTAAGGAATAATTAGTGTGTTCTAATTACTTCAATTAATTAAAATGATTACTCAAGTAGCCTCAATTAAAAATAAGAATATCTATACTATTCTTTTAAATATTAAACATATAAACTATTATCTTTAGAACTAAAAAAGAAATTTCTTTTTTAACTAAAAAGTAAAAAAGATAATTAAAATGAGATATTTGATTATAAATAATATTAAATAATTAAACATACTTAAAGCTTTATTTTTACTTTTATTATTAAAATAATTAATTAATTTAATTCCTTTAAATCCAAATATTTATTAATCATATATTTATTTATACATAAGCTAGTTTATTATATAATCTATATTATCATATTTATTACCAACTATTTATTTACTAATTAATCTTAACTTTATATAACCAACCTGGGAATATGCTTAATCATTTTATCTAATTTACTTTCAAATATCCTCTAACAACTTTCTATTTTTTCGAGTCTTAAGATTTTTTCTTTTTACATAAAAGATATTTGAATGTTTATTTTAGCTTGCCAATAGAAAGATTGCTTAGCTTCTATATGATTTTTACTTAGCAACCCCTATTTTTAGATATAGTTAGTGTTTATCTATTATGCATGGTAGCTAATATTTGAAGGTTGTTTTAATATTTGATTGAGACTAATGTTAGGTAGATTTGTAAATGAATTGCAAAATAATGAAAGGTTTGATTGAATTGATTATTTAAGCTATAAGACATTATCTAAATCCTAATTGATAATTAGCTGTTTAAAATTAGCAAAATATTAGTATACTTAAATTATCTTACTCTATTTGTTTTAGCAATACTTAATACTAAACTAATATAACTTTTTATATCATTATATAAGCTTCTGATTACTAACTCTAATATTTCCTTGCTTATTTCAAAAGTATGAAAAGATTATTAGATCTATTAATTAAACTATTTTATATATAGTATCTATATCATATACTTAAGATATTAGATTGCTAATCTTTAGTTTAGTTATATTACTATTCAAACCTATACTATATATTCTTAAAATTAGTATACATATATGTATATTATACCAAACTATAAACCTTTAAAAACTAACTTTCAATTACAAATATCTAAAAATTAGACTCTAAAAATTATGCTAATTAACTATTAAATTACGCTTATACTTACTTAGATCAACCTTCATTATCAACTAATTACAACCAATCAATCTACCAACCAACCATTTATGCTTTATTCGTGAAAATTCCTTCTTTTGCTAGTTTATAAATATATCAAGAAGCGCTTTCATTTATTTCACGGAGCTACTCAACTAATTCCATTATGATTGGTGCTAAATATATTTATGGAACTTCTTTTGGTAGTCTGAAGAAGTATAAAGAAGCGTTTAATTGTTTTAATATAACCATCATATCAGGGTATGCTTTTGCTTATTTTAAAAATAAATTAACTAATCGAAGAAATCATGAAGAAGCGATAGATTGCTATAATATTGTTATTTAACTTATCCAATATTAATGCTTATTTCAAGGGACTTCTCTTAATAATCTAGATAAATATGAACAAGGAAAAAACTGCTATGAAGAGCTATCCAAATAGAATTTAATTATGCTTCATCTTATATTCATAAAGCAAATTCTCTTTTGAACTAAGTAAATATAAACAACCATAGTATCAGCAAAGCAACTCCATCCTAACCATTTTCCTACATATAATGGAAAAGGAAACGCTATTAGTTTAAATATATCCTAACAACTACTAAATTCTTATGACAAATCAACTAGATCCTAATTATTTTCCTGCTACAGTGCAAAAACAAACATATAGGTAAACAAGAACAAATTCATTCTTATGATCAAACTATTTCAAATTATCCAAAACTCCAGCTTAAAAGGGAAAACCTAACACTCCTATGTAAGCTAAAAAGGTCTTAGTTTTGCTTTCAAAAAACTATTTAACTCCATCCTAATTTTATTGATGTTTATAATAATAAAAGAAACGTCCTCAAAGCTTTGCCAATATGCAGAACAATATAATACTTTATCAAAGCTATTTAAATAGCTTCAAATTATATTAAAACTTATTAGAGCAAAAGTAAATTCTATAGTCTTCAGAAATATGAACAAACAAATCCTTACTATCAAACATTTATTTAACTAGATCCAAAATCAACTCTACCTTACAACGGAAAACTATTTTTTACACATTAGGAAAATACCAAGAAGCAAATTATTGCTTAGCAAAGTTAAACAATTTGATCCTTATTTTGTTGATATTTATACTTATTTAGGAAAATATTTAGCAATTTTTAAGAAATATAAAGAAGCAATAGATTCTTTAATGAAGCCATTTAACTTCATCCTTATAAATAATCTAATTACATTAAATTTATCACATATAAACTACCAAAACCAGTTCTTACTACAGATCAAGATATTTATTTCAATTCTTAACTAGAATAAGTGCTATTTATTTTTCCAAAGAAACGTAAATCATTAATTTCATAAAACTAAAATTATGAACCTCTTTTAATCAAACTAAGTATAAATCTTCTTTATCATAGATATTTCCTTTAAATAGTGCTACTTCAGCTATTTATTTAATTAATCTAATATTTAGAACTTCTATATCTTATTCAATCCTTTACTAAAACCTACTTACTTTTTATTTAACCTTTATATTCAAACATCAAAATACTAGTAGTAAGTCTAAATTATTTATTACATTCAAATAAGTGCTTAACTACAATAACCCTAAGCATTCTTTATCAGTTTATATATTTTTAAAAAGAAACTCTTAAGCTTATAAAAAGTTAATTATCTTCCTTCTAATCTTATGGTAATTAAGTACTATATAACTAAATTTCTGAGAATAAGTTATAAACAAGAAAAAGCATTTTTCGTAATTAAAATACTTTTTTTAATTAAATTATGCATAAAAGATAAACTAACTTTAGGATGATTTAACATAAAATTTTATTGATGATTTAATAGCAAATAGTTATAAAAATAATAAAATTAATAATGAAACAATGGAAAAGAAAATTGTTTTGATAATTACAAGAAATTATATCTTAGTAATCATAGAAACATTTTGAAGTTGATAAATAAACTATAGTGTTTTATTAATTTTATTAATATATAAATGTAAATAATATAGAGTATATAGCAATATAGCCTTGATTAGAAGTTTATATATATAGTAATAAATATATTTTTAATATAATTTAATTATTTTATCTCTAATATCTTTATTAAGTAGTCATTAAATATCTAATTTTACTAAAACTCACTACTATTTTACTTTTATAGTCAGAATCTCTAGAGCAGTCTTAAATTAATTAATTAATTAGTTAATTTATTATAAGATTATAAGCTATAATTTCGTAAAATTATTTATAGAGATATATATTAGCATGTTTGAACAAAAAAAAATGGATTAATCTCTTCGACTCTCAAAGAATTAACTTAAAAACCTAAATAGAAAAGCGGCAAAAGAAATTTAGAAAAAACAATAGCAACGAGAGGAGTCAAGTTCGTCATCAGAAGGTAAAGTGATGGTAGGATCTATAGAGATAAGATAACCTAAGAACGAATCTGATCAAAAACTTTAAATTTAACTAGATCAAATGTAAAAATTAATTTCAAAGTATGAAGAAATAGCTTATAACTAAGGAGAAAAATAAGGGAATTAATGAATAGCATAGAGGATTAAAACAACGAATTATTAATACTCAGAAGACAGCTCATTCAAAGCAATTTGATAACGGAAGAACAACTCTGAACTTAGTCACAATAAAACTTTAAATATGACACGAAAATGGAAATAGAAAAAATACCAATAGAATTAAAAACAGAATTGAATCCAGAAAAAGAAATGATTGCTACAAGTTTCATTAAAAGATTAGAAAATATAGAAAATAAATTATCATAAAAAAGAACGAAATAAAGACAATAATACAAACTTTGTTGATGTTGCAAATCAAATCAACATATTTTAAAAAACTGTTGATAATGAAAGAAAATAAACGAATAAGAGCAGAAAAGAACATGGAGACAACTCAATAAACTATGAATAACTCCAACAGGGATCTACAAATAAAAGCTTTTTGCAAGACCACTTGAACGGTTACAGTGGTAACCTTCCACTTAATAAAAAGTTCGTGGATCACACCCACGTTAAAAAAACTGTCCGCAGGAACTGGTTGCAATTCCAGAGAATGCAAAACTCTACTAACTTTGAGTATATTATTATTATTATTTATAGAGATATATACTTCAATAATCCTTCTTTAGATGAAATATAACTAACTAATTTTAGTTTGTGTAGTAAAATTATATTTAAGATTTGCTTTTGTTTAGAAGAGATTCTATATAATAAATGATTCCTGAACATCTTTCTTTTTAGATTCTTAAACCAACATGAGTCAAGATAAATAAATACAATTCACATAATATCAAAATTCTAATTAACCTTATTTAATAAATATCTTCCTTTATTTATCATTTTTTACTTCAAAAGTCTCATATCATTTATTCAAATGGAAACTAGAAATGATTACAAAGATGAAAGCATATGTAAAGTTAACTTAATATTTAATTATTATTATTATTTTAACTAAATGTAAAATTAAAGTTTGCATATCCTGGGTTTTCAACCAGGTTTCTGCTGACAAGTTTTTTTCCGTGATTGTTCTCCACGTCCTTTTTTAAAGTGGACGGCTACCACGAAGGATTCTCTTAGTTTCTTGTTCATAGTTTTAATTTATATATGCCTTACTCAGTAATCCAAAGTTTTTTTAAGTTTCTTCAGGTCCTTTATTCTTCATTGTACTTGAGTTATCTTCATTTCTTACAATGTCTTAGTAAATGATACCAAGATTAGCAGTACCAACAATTTTTATATCGTTTTTCTAATTTCTATTTTTAAAAAACTTTTTCTCCAGCATCTCAATTCTTTTGCTTATGTTTGTATCATTTTTTTCTTAATTTTACTTTTCTTAATGTTGTATTTTGTTCTAATCTTCTTCTATGATCATTCTTTGTGATTAATTGAAGTTAGTTTACGACATTTCATAAAGTTAATTTTCTGTTACTACTGAGTTTTTAATCAGTTAACTTTTGAGAATTAGCAATTCGTTATTTTAGTCTTCTATGTAATTCATTAACTCCCGGATTTTTTCTCCTTGATTAAAAAATATCTCTTCATATTTTGCAATTTTTTCTTTCATTTTTTCGATTTCGCTTTGGAGTAAATTGTTATTTTTGGTTTCAGGGTTTTATTGTTCATTCGGATCAACCATTACTTTTCCCTCTGAAGACGAGCTAGATTCTCTATCCTGTCTTTGCTTTTTTAGCTCCTCGTTCGTCACTTGTTTTCTTGTTTTTCTTTGTTATTTCTTAGAAAGACGAATATTCTTCTCCATTTTTTTTTAACTTAGTATTTAAATAAATTAATTATTATTTACTAATAACTTATGACCAAATATACTTAGCTAACTATTAACTTATAAATAATAATCGGAAATATATTCACAAATTAACATTTTTCTCAGGAATTTACTAAATAAAAGACTATTACTATTTGGAAAGAGTGCATTAAGATCTTAGTTTCAATACAATAAAACAAAGTTATCAGACTAAACAAAAGATTTATCTTTCACCCAATAAAATCATAATTCTTCTGAAGTTTTTTTATTTGTTTATTTACTTTAGCTTTTCTTTTAATTATAGTTTTCTTAAATAAATTCTTGTGTGTAGTATCTGATACGAAGGATATATCCTTTATATCCATTAACAGACTGTTTAGAATAAATATCATGTATAAAACTTAGTCTCCATATACATCTAAGTTAAATACAATATTTTCAAGGGAATACTTGAAATGGGGAGGAAAATATCGAAGAAGCTTTTTAAATTTTACAAAACTTTTTAAAATAGTTGCGTGCTTTTGCGGTACTATGTGCTCTATAATATAAATTTTTTTACCAATATTTACTTAAATTTTAAATTAATGCTATCTCCCTTCTTTGTTCAAGATATCATATATTAGCATCTAAATAAATGAAAAATGTATTAAAATAAGCTAACGAAAAGCAAATATTTACTAAAATTATAATAAAGATTAAAAGATTTAGCTTTATTTAATAAATATAGCTTTTTAATTTTTACTACCTCTTTTTCTTTTTGATCTAAGATTGTTCTTCTCATTTTTATTTGATTTTTTCCATTCTAATTTTATTAGACTTACTTTTGTGATTAGATTTATTACTTAAAATATTTATTGCTTTCTTTTAAATTGCCACTTTTTAAATTTAAAATACTCAATTATGTTTCCAATAAATTTTATTTTGTAAATTAAACTCAAACTACTTAGAAATTTTTCAGTTTAATATTCTGCTTATTATATTTAATTTTTATCTCTTGCAAAATTTATTCAATAATTTTCAAATCTAACTTTCATTTTTTTAAATAAAATCAAATATTACTTTTATTTTTAATTTTAAACCTTGATTAGAAAATAAACAAATTAGAAACTTAAAAGTTTTAACTGACGTTTTATTTAATAATTCTTCTTACACTTTAAATTATTTCTAATTATAGTTTTTTAAAATTATCTCTAACTATAATTTATTTATTTTTTTTAATTTCACTTAATTAAGATTAAGAGCAATTCTTATTTATCATAATGAAATTAATCTTTAGCTTTTTATATTAGAAACTATTTAAAAATAAAATAAAATAGTTTCAATATTTAGTAGCATTGGGATTAATTTGTAATACTTATAATCTTAGTTATAATTATTATTGCATTTTTTATTATTAAAATTTTCAATTTTCAATCAACTATTTTCCATTTTCTTTAGCATTACTTTTTTCAATAATATGACTTGTACCTTAGCCACATTTATTCATTCAATTCTTTTAAAGTATAATCTTTCTCGTAAAAAAATTTAAAGTAGCTTCTTTAAAATAATGGAATAAAATATGCTTTTGAATTATTAATTTAAGGAATTAGTTTTATAATTTATTGGATATATAGTTTTAGTTTTATAGAATTAATTTATTTTTATCTTTATTTTGAAAACTAAATGATTTAATAGTCCAAATTAATATTTTATAGTATTTAAATTTAAAATATTTATAACTTTATTTTATTATTTTTCCTAGTTTTTATCATCATTTCTGTAGATTCACATTCAACTGTAGTGTCCTTTTTTTATTGGGATTTAATTTCTTAACCATTTTTTATGTAGAAAGTTATTACTCTCTTCCATTTAGTCAATAATAAATATAATATAAGGTAGATTTATATAATCGATGGAATAACGAATAACTAGCATGTAATACAATTAAAATAGCAAATATAAAAGATAGAAAAACTAGAAAACATGCAAGAAATCTGATTGAATAACTAGACCTATAATTTCCATCTATGAAAGGATTTTTTAATAAGATTTAATCATAAATAGTAATTAAAATGGAAGAGATTGAAAAATAATTCAAAGAATTTCCTCGAATGTTTTAATTCCAATTTTTTTTATTTTAAAAGCAAATAAACGAACTGTAAGAAAAGTAAGAATAATAGTAAGTAGTAGTTTAAGAAGCTTTAGATTAGTAATCAAGTATTCCAATGTAAATTTAATCTCAATATCTATACAAATAAGATAAATTTCTATCTTAGAAAAATCCGTTGCTACATTTGCTAAAAGAATCACTGCTGAAAAAATGTTGAAAGAAATAATAAGCAACAAACATTAGAAGAACTATTCTACTTTTGACTAACAAGGACAGGATAAATATGGAAAAATTTATATAATTCAAGAATCAATGATTAGAATAGCAATTGGAGATGAAAACAGAAGAACAAATGGATATTTTGGGGAAACAAAGATGTTGGACTAATGAAGTCCTACGACATTCTGTAGTTTAGGAGAGAGCAGGAGCAAATAAAAGTTAACTGTGAAACTCTTCTCTAAGACTATAAACTCGTCAAGCTTATCTCCTTTGATTAGTTTGGTAATTTCCATTTGAATAGGTTTTAGTATTAATGTTTAGAATGTAGGAATGGAATATTGGTTGAATAAGTTTGTAATAGTTGGTTGTAAGATTTGTATTGATTGATTAAATTGGTTTTGTAATGTGATAAATAATGGGAAATGTTAGGAATAGATTTAAATATAAGTTTTTGAATAAAAATATAGTTTAATTCTAAGTATTAAAAGTTATAAAAGGTAATTATCTGCAAATATTGTAAAATATTGATCTATAATAATAAAATAGTTTTTAGTTATTCTTTTTAAAGGAAAACATTTTATGTAGATCAATAATCTGTTGGATATTCAAGTTTACTGAGTTGTTGATAAATTACTAATTAATTACATTTAATCTAATAAAAAATGTTTAAATCATTTATATATCCATAAATCCGCTTAGCAGGATTTCAATTTTAAATTTACATTAGAAATATTAATAAAACTTTAGATTGATAATTAATAAATAATTTATGATGAATTATAAATCTTGGTAAGATATTAAGTTTTTTATAGTATTTGGAATAGTTAGTAATCTAAGCATATTATTTAATAGCATTACAATTTTATAAAATTTATATCCTCTATATTTTTATTAGCTTTTAATTTCAAGTAATCATCATCTGAAGACATATTATTGGCATTTTTAACTACTTATTTATTTATTTTTCGTAGAAGGAGGATTTATAAAGATCACTTATTTCCAATTCGCTGTAAATGATTTGTTTTTGTAAATTAATTCTATTTAAATTAAAAAATTTAGGCCATTTTACTGAAAGTAACATGCTTATTGGAAACATTTTTTTCTAACTTTCAACAATTTACATTCATTAGCTGGAAATTTTGGCTCATTTATTTAAAACTTTAGGATTGAAAAAATCATACCTATTTAAACATTTCTTGAACATTTTATATGCTAGCCAAGTGTTAAGTTTTGAACCCATCTACATAAGTTCTACTGGTTCTAAATTTATAATTGGCACACACTAAGGGGATTGAAGAATAAATAATGAATTTTAAAGTTTATATAAACTAGTTAAAATCTGGTGAAATTTGATTAAGCAATAATGCCTAGTCTACTTTTTCTTTTTGAGTTTATTCAATTTGCTATTTAATAATTTCTTGTTTTTATATCTTGTAATTTGATATTTAAAGAGTAAAAGTCATTATTAATCTTTTTTTCCTTTTTAAATCATAGTCAAAATAAAACTTAGTGTTAAAAATTCATATATAGATCAGAATCTCGAATAACTTAAAAATTTGCAAAATGATCCGATTTTATTGACAGATATGGTAATAAATAGATAATTCGAAGCATTAATTTTGCATAATAAAAAAATAAATTTTAGTTCAAATTAATTTACTAATTGTTTAAATAGAAACAATTAATTATTAGATTTACAAATTAATTAATTGTATAGGCTTTATTTTTAGGTTAAAATCTTGATAAAACATAAATAGTTGTGATATATAAAATAGTTATAAAATAGATTCAAACTTAAAATTTTATATTTATTCTAAGAATTAATTGAATATCTATTAAATTTCTCATGCTATAAATATTTAAAAGAATCTATTTTTTATTATAAAAATGTAAGATTGTTAAAATTTTAGATGCTGATGAATAGCTTAATACTTTAATACAGTATTTTTAAATCCTTTACTTAACATTTAACTTTGCTTATAATTATTTAATCTCCTTTTAACTAAATTTTTTGTGCAAGATAAAATATTTAATTAGTATCTCTTTATTCATAAATAAAGTATTAAATATTTTATTTATTCTAAAATTTTAAGGTATATCATCATTTATATTTAATAAAAAAGGGTAACTTATTTATAATATATTAGTTAAAAATAATTTAAACATATTGTATAACATCAAGAGATCAAATTTTAATACTCAAAATTCTTAGAGTCAAAGGTCTTCAATTTTCTTTTAATATTAATCGTATATCTTTCTTATTTTATTAAAATCCAATTTAATAATATTAATCAATTTTAAAAAATATGCTTCAACGTTTTTTTCATTTATTAATCAAAAATATTCAAAATCTTCTATAAAAATTAAATTTAATCTTAATATTTTTAAAATGCTTTCTCTTAATCAATTTCTTTATTCAAATTACTGTGGAAATAACATCAACAAAAATTATTTCATCTTAAAGTATTAGTCTTTAAATTTTCCAAAATCTTTAGTCCGTCCGAATTTATCCTGTAGTGAAAAATGCTGAAAGAATTAAAATTAAAATTTTACAGATTTGGCTATCTTTACATTTACAATTCTTTTTTAATTTTAAAAACTCAGCCCTTTCTTTGTAGAAATGCCTTCAAAATTAAGTCTATCTTCAATTTAGCAACTCATTCTTTAAAAATTTTTATTTAATCGATTTCTTATGCATTTATACACACAATATTAATTAGAAATTTTTTGAAAAAAAATAGTCTGTCCAAAAAATGTCTTGTAGTGTAAAACTCTGAGTAAAAACATAATTAAATCTTTTCCATTTTTACGTACTCTTCTTTTTTAAAAATGTTTTTATTTTAAAACTTTGTAAATTTATCTCTATTCTTATTTATATCGAAAAAATAAATATGTTTTAGAATTTAAAGATTTTTAATTTTTTCTTGTAAGCATTTTTTATAAATTAAAGCTTTCCTTTTAATATAATGTTCTATATTTAAAATCACTGATAAAATTTCCTTTGACATTTACAAACTTTCTATTTTATTTGCTAATTAATAAAAATTAGCAGAAACTTAGATAAAAATATTATTTTTATTATAAAGAGCTGCGCACCAACGAGGTGCTATGCGCTCTATAATCAATCTTATTTATTATTTATTTATAAATAATTCTAACTTTTTTTCCAAACCTTTTATAAACTTTAAAAAAAAATTAAAAATAATGATTAAAATTTCTTTCTTAAAAAATAAATTATTTTCTTAAATTTTTATTACTATTACCTAATAGACCTTTTTAACCTTTTTAGATTATTTTAAATTCTTCATATAATTTTACAAAAATTTAGTCCGTTCGAAAAATGTCTTATAGTGTAAAACGAAGAGAAAAAACAAATTTTTTTTATTTTTTATTTTTACTCTAATAAAAATTAAATTAAATATATGTAAAGAAATTAAAAAACATTTGCATTTAAAAATAAAACATAATTAAGCAAAATAAAAACAAAATTATAAACGCTTTTACATCTAAAACAATTTAAAATTTTAAATCTTAAAAAATAAACTTTTATAACAGAAACTTTTATAATTAAAAATATTTAAAAACTTTATTAATTATTTTATACTTTACTCTTTACTTTTCTTTTAATTAATAAATGTTTCATAACTTTCTAAATTATTTTGCTATCATTTTTACACTCTTTATTTATGATCTCCTTAATCTCGTCGCACTATCTCAATATCTCAAACTAAGTTGAATTGATTATTCTTTAGCAATATTATACTATTTTTAAATTACTTAATCACTTAATTACATAATTAATAGTCCTTTCTAAATTCCTAAATAATTAACCCATTTTTTTAATTTTTAATTTTCTAATTATTTAATACCTTTCCTTAAATATAATTATAGCACAAAATATAATTATCAAGCATCCCCACATATCAGTATTCAAACTTTCAAATATTAAAAAATATAAATACTATTATATAAATATAACTACATATTAACTTATTAATTTAGCAATATAACAATATAGTATACTAATGAAGTTGTATAGTAGTATAGTAGTATATCAGTATAGTAGTATAATAGTACATATATAATATTAGTTTAAAATAGTAATATAATAAAATAGTAGCATGATAGCATAGTAACATAATAACATAGTAGTATATCATTATTTCAATTTTTAAGATTATTAATTTTATTAATTTATAATGAACTCAACTCATAATTCTCTTCTTGTCCAACTCACTCTTCTAAAAATTATCAGTTAGGCAATTTCTCAATCTCAATCCATAATCAGCATAAAAAGCATTTCAATCCAGCTACTTAATTATAAAAATAAAATTATTAATTATAAATTACCTATTAACCAGATAGATTAGAATACATTAAACTCTAGATATTTCATCTTCTCAATTCACCAATACCATCTTCAGAATAGATTCATCTTGAATCCTATCATATTGCTACTGATCATATTGAAAATCTATTACCACTAAGAGCTAATACACACTAATCAGTTGAGAAAGACCAGATCTTTATAGTTTTGTCTCGAGATGGTGATACAATATAGTTATAGTTTAATGAGATAACTACAGATCTAACTGAAGATGAGTGACCTGCTAAAGTTTTAACACATGGAGTAGACAGGGAATTCCCAAAAGAACTTTAAAGTTTTCATATCTTAATCGTTGAATCACCAGATGCTGATGCAATATAGTTAGAGTCTGGGCAGATAACTACCAAGGTAACAATAGAAATGTGACCTTGTAGAGTATTGATAAGGGTAGATGTTTAATAATTTCAAATCTTAATTGTTTTTTCCATGAACCAGTGATGATGAATTGAATGTCAGGAGAAAATGTGATTGAGTTAATGATTAAGTATGACCATATAGTATATGAGGATACTCAGCTGTAATATTAGAAAGATTAGTATTGCTTAATGTACAGGGTGAACTTCGTATTTCTTAAATTACATTGATGGAAACTTGAATTGATGAAGTCCCAGTTAGTGAATGTCATGTCCAATAAATCTGCTTGAACTAATCTCATGTTACCAAAATTTTATTAAGTAAACTACATATTCATGTAGTTAAGTATCGTTATCACATTTGATGATACCTACGATACTTCTTATGATGTTCTAGATAACTCTAACACTTAATTTAATTTATAGTCAGATAATAAGATAATTATAAAATTAGTGATGTCTACTCTGTTAAGCTTTTGTAGTTAAAAGGAGATTACTGCAAAACTTAAATATCGATATTAGATTGTTATTGTAGCTGGTTTAAGATTTGACTGAACTAATTGTACGAAGGTTATTAAAGTTTATGAAGGTTTGCTTTTTCAAGCTAGGTTGCTCTTAAAATTATTCAATTTATAAGATCTATTACTTAATTTAAAGTTCTATAATATATTAAAGTAGCTTTTAATCTTTACTTTAAACAATACTAGAAACTTCTTTATTTAATTTAACTGAGATATCTCTTTTTAAATTTGTTACTATTGACTTTATTACTTGTCTAAGTTTTATTGTCTTAAAAACATTAACCTTAAAAGAAGAATTAATTCTATTAGTTTTCTTATATTTCTTATTATTGAAGATCCAATAACTAATTTTGTTGGGATAACTTTTATTATCGACCTTAACATAAACCTTTTATAACATTTTATTGGCTGAAATAAGATTCTATTAACTACTTAGTTTTTTATTAGATCAATAGCTAACCCTATGAATGATATCTTAGAAAATTGAAGGCATTTAAGAGATATTACTGAATACTGTATCGCAAACCTTAATCACTCAAATTCATATTCGATTCACTTTTTAACTCATTGATTTCTCTTAGTATATCCGTAAATTACTGCTATTATTCTTACAGATTTTGCTAATGCTGATTTGACTGCTGCTGTATATGCTAGCACTATTACTATTATTAAATATTGAGTTCCGATAGACGATTCAGTAAACTCTTAATTCTATTAACTTTTTAGGATTATGTTTCTATCAAGATCTTAAACATTCATTTAAATGCTTACTAGCAGATATTATTCCACTACTTACTAGTCCCATTGATAACATTTCTTATAAACTATAGCTGCTCTTATTTCTAATTCTATTAGTCCTATAACCAATCGATTTACTGATTTAGCCATACTAAATCCAATGCTTGATGGTGCTGAGGCAACTAAGGCTATATTGGTTATTGTACCATATAATTTTGTAAATCCTAAGGACTAATAATAAAGCTTTGGTAGTGATTACTACATGTGACCATTCTCGTAAGTTGATATATGGCACTTAGACAGTTGAAACATAAAAAACAGTTGCAAGAAAGTTATTTTGCTTAAAACTAACCTTAATCGAAAGCATTTCTACAGTTAGGACTCTGTTACATATCCATTTGGAAAAAAATTAGCTTTATTATATTGAAACTAATTACAATGAAATAAAAATAAAAATATTAAAAATTAAATTATTAAATTTAAAATTTTTAATAATTTCAAATTGATAATAGAGAATCTTCAAAAGGTTTGTTTATAATAATAATGTTGAATTAACATGACTCTACCATAATTAGGTTTGCCATGCGTCTATTATTAAACTTTAGGTAAAGTTTGATATTGTCTCTTTTTTAAACTTACATTCTTGGTTTTCTTATTTTTAGAGTTATTCTTCCATTAATTCCATCATTGCTTATCCAGTTCAAATCTAGTATTAAGCCTTTTTGCAATAATATCATTCTTTGCTCGAGTTCCATTTTTTTGTTAATTTTTTATTGTCTTTCTGCTTCTTTGCTGTTTGTAAACCTTTATTTAACTTTTTTAGATTTAATTAAATTTTTGTTTTGCTAAATATTTCAACTGTTCTTAATGCATTTTTTTCTCTCTAGTTAGTTCCCTGAGTAAATATGTTTGTTCATTGGTACCTGCTTTGTAGTATTTTCCTATTATTTTTAGTTGAAGTAAAGTTTTGTCTAAATAACCTCTTCTTCTTATTTCTAAAATTTCTTTTTGTGATCATTTATTATTTGCTTTATTTGCTTTCTTGAAAGTTTTCCTAAAGATTCCGTATTCATTACTCAAATTTGTAGCTTCCTCACACGATATCAACTAGGTCCAGATTTCATTAAAATTTTAATCCTTAACTATCTCTGAAGTAAATTTATTAAAGTAAAATTTTTCATAGACTTCTGTTATAATCTTCGTAAATATTATGTGTCTTATTTCCCTTACTAACCTAATCTGCAATTTGCATCTTCAATGGGATGCCTTTCTTTTAGAGTTTACGCTGCACCACTATATTCGTACGTAGTTTAAAAATAAATAGCATATTTCTTATTTTCTATGGTTATTATATCTAAGATAATTTGGCAGTCCCTAAATGAAGCTTTCCAAACATTTGTTGCAATAATTGAAATAGACTCACGTGTTTCACTTTCATTCTAAGACTTTTACCCAATTATGAAACTTAATTTACTCCTTTATTTATAATACTATTTTCTTCCACATCAGCTTTTTGGGTAATTATTTCATCGCTCGGTTATAAAGTTTTCAGTACATTTTTAGAATAAATTTCAAAAAAATTGTTAATATTTACTAACCGACACATTCATCTATCTAATATGAGATTATGTTTAGGAGTGGCGATTTTCTTTAATAATATCATATTTTATCATAGGTAATGTTACAGTTTCACGAATTAGAGTTCATGTTCTATCAATTCATTTTACACACAGAAAGGTCAGTCTATTTAAGCTCTCAATGATTTACATTAAGCAATTTCTAATTTATTAAATATGTTATTTACTATTATTTCTTCAATAAATTATATTCACTTCCATGGTTAAATATTTAGTTAATGAAAGCCTTTAAAATCTGTAATGTATTATAAGGAGTAATGCCTTTTGTATTGCTAGCTTGTCCAAATTTCATGCTTACGCTTTCTATATTTCATTAATCTTAACTGTAGATTTTTTCAAAAGAAATACTTTCTTGATCTCCGTGTCCTTAAAATTCCTTCACTCTTTCTGTTTTCATTTCATAAATTATTTGCTAAATTTATATTATCTTTATTTTCATAACATTAAATACGTCTTATCTTCAATTTTTATATAATATTATTAAGATCACTGTTGTTGCATTATCTCTTGCAATTGGCCTGAATTTAACTTCATTACAATGTCACCTGCATACACTAGTGCTCCAATATCTTTCCTCTGTATATTATACATATTCTGTTAAATTCAAAAGCTTGATTTCTTACTCTGTACTTCAATTTAATTTAGTACCTTTCATATATCTTCTCTTATTATTGAATTAATTGCTTTTTTAATATCAATAAATATATATAATATTTCTACTGTCTTTTAATTATTTTGCTTAAGTTATTGCAGTTCTTAGATTGAAGATTTGCTATGAGCTTGATTTATCTTGTTTGAAGCCATATTATAACTCATCGTCACACTCACTCAAGTCTGAGTTTATTTTGTCCAAATAATCAGAGATCTATGATTTTTACTATACTATTTAAAAGTAAAATCGGTCTATAATTAATAAGGTCTTCCGCTCTGCCTTTTTTATGAAGTATTATAATAAAAGATTCTTTAATTTTGTCTGGTATAACGCCTGGTTTATTATTCTTTATGTTAATGTTGCGGCTAGGTTAATAAGCTTATTCCCTCCAGCTCTTATTGCTCTTATTTATATTCCATCAGGACCTACAGTTTTTCATTGGGAGAGCTTTTTAAGTAGTACACTGAATTTTCTTTTTAAATCTATATTGTTTATATGTTCTTGTATGAATCTGGTAATCTGTTGCTACCACTTTTATAGAGCTCCTCTTATCTTTCTTTAAATTCTGCAGATCCATTTCGTTTATTAATGTCCATGGTGCACGCTTGCTCTACTTCAATTATTTTTATATTCCCTTTCAAGTTTTTCTTAGGTTTCCTTAATTAATTTAATCAGGAAGATATTTAATTTATTTTTCCTATCTTTTATTTTATGCAGTCTAAAGTTTCTCCTTACTTCTTATCTCACTTTAATATTATTATTAATTTCTTAGCATCTTTATCTAATTAGATATTTTACTTATTTAACCTTCTATTAGAAGTATTTTCTTGGTTTCATTGTTTTTGCTGTATATTAGTATTTTCTCATTTAATTTGTTAAAAAGCCATCAATCACTTTTAGTCGCTTTTGGATTTATTCTAATCATTTGTCATAATATGCTTCGCTATCTAAATTTTCGAATTCGCTAAGATCTATTTTCTCGAATCATTCTTTGAATTTCTTGAACCTTTTATAGCTTTAATTTTTGAAAGTTTATCCTTTTAATTTATGGGCTTTTTCAATATTCTTCCTTTTCTTTTATCTTTTTTATCCTGGCTAATGATTCATATTGGTATCTATAGATAAAATTTTGTGCTGATAATGTTAGCGTGATATATTAATCCGTTAAGAAGTAATCTAATTTGAAATTTCATTTACTTTATGTTGTGATGAAGATTGGATCTTTCATTCTAAATGAAAATATCTCAACAAGTTAAGTAAGTATTAGCCTGTATTATTCTGCTCTTTCTGTAAAAAATGATGTGAATATGTTTATTAAAATCTCCTAACATTAAAACCTTTTATTCTTTGCTGTTAGTTGCTATTATGTATTATTTTATACTTTCATAAAAGGGTATTAGTTAATCATAGTCGGATGTTATAGACGCGTATACGTTTATTAATGCCAGTCAATCATCAAGCGTTAAATCTATTAATCTTTCTCCCTAAAATAATTCTGTTTAATTGATATCCGCTATATCCAATACCTTGGTTCTGCTGGTAATTTTATCTTTTCTATAAAATGCTACTCCTTTGCTGTGTTTTGTGCCCAATTTAATTATTGCTCTGAAGCCGTATACGAAAGGCATTTCAGCAGTTTGATCCGCAAATATTTCTTAGATCGCCATAATATCTATCTTCTTTTCACACATAAACCCGATTAATTCTTCCTTGTTAGATTTTATTACTCTAGCATTTGCTGTGCCTATGCTTAATTCTGCTTATTTTATTATATTAGTATTTCCTTGTACTTCCTCTTTTTCTTAGTTCTCCAGCCTTGCATTTTTAGCTTCCTCTTCTTTAAAAACGTGAAAGCCAAATCGGTCTAATGTTTATTATTTTTCCTATAATTATGTCTTAAATTTTATTACACGATACTATCTTTCTTGCCATTATATTTTATTTTCTATCTATTTTTAGACAGCGTTGAATTTATGCTCACTTACTTCCTGTTATTATTTTCTAGTTGTTTCAGTTTGGCTTTTCCTTGTTTCGTGTTTTACTTTCTGTTTTTATATGATATTGATCGTTTTATCTCGTTTTTATTTTTTTAATTTTGTAGTTGAGTATCTATTAAATTCTATCTGCTTTAAAGTAACTTTAGTATGACTCAAACTTGCTGTTTTATCTAGAAATTCAAAGTGATATATTTGAAGGTTAATCCTCTTCGTTATTCTTCACTTTCTTTTACTTCACTATCTGTTTCTTTTAATAATAAGGTATTTTATTTCTGATTTGCGAATGCATCAACCTGAATTGTACTTTCTTAGCATTTTTAATTACTTCCTTTAATAATTTTTTTCTTAGGTATTAATTTGTGCTATGACCTTTATGGCTACATTTCGTATATTTTCCAATTGATGGATGACTCAAGTAAGAGCTTATACCTCCTTGGTCTAACTTATCTGGTCCACTTTTTACAACTTTGATCTTTTCAATTCTAAATACGTTTTCATTTTCCCATTGGCTCACATTATACATTTACAGTTCCGATTTCTGTACATACTATTTTCACGTACTTCTCCAGTTGTGTTTCCACCTGGTTCAAACTTTAATACATGTTAAATGTTCAATGAATCTGATATTTCTTGATGTTGTAAATTTTTTCTATATTTCTTTGCTCTGTTAGTATTACAAAATTTCTGCACTTATATATTTTATTATTCCCGAATTGTATGATTGTTTCCTTATTTTTGAATCATATAATAATTATTCCTGTCTGTAGGATTTTCACACTTTCAATATTTTTACCATGAACGATTTTATCTTCTTACATTTCTGCTAACCTGAGACTTTGGTTGCAGTATCTCCCACTGAAATAGATAAATCCTACCCTTTTAACAGTTTTGAGCTGCATATTCTAGTTACCATTTATGGCATTTGCTCGTTATTTTCTTCTTGCATTATAAAGATTTTCACAGAACTGCTGTTTGAGTTGACGTTCTAAATTACCTACTTTTTTTGATAGATTGCTTGTTTTTAAGATTTCAGTCCTCTTTCATTTAATTCCTCCTAGTAATTTAAAGTTTTACGACAGATTCGTTTTTATAAAAATAGTATCAAATATCTGATTAAACTATAAAGCTCTTTCATACCCTTTTTAAATTTATCAAGCAGGTCTAATCCAGGATTGGCAAGATGCGAAAAGTGGGATTACTACTTGATATAGAGTAATATTGTAATTTGATTTATATATATAATATAATAGTTTTGTAAATAAAGTATATTAAAGTTTTATTGTCTTAATTTTTATGGTAATTAGATAAAAATAAAAGTTAAAGCATTATAAGTTAAAATATATTAAATTTAGAATAATTAAATAAATAACAATATCTTATCTAAAATTATTATACATAAGATATTTAATAAAAATAAAGGTAACATTAGTAAACTAATTTATAAAAAATACTATTTTTACACATATATTTATGTCTGAAAAAATGTAAGAAGATTAAATTAAAAAATAAATGCAATATTTAAATAGTAAAATTTTCCTTTTATATCATATTAAAAAATATATTATATAAATAAAGCTATGATATACTAAAATTATAGAATATTAAAATGCTATTATATTTAATTTAATTAAATTAGAAAATAATATAATTAATTAATTCAAATTTCATATATTTTTACTATATTTCATATACCTAATAAAAAATCCTTTGCAACTTCCTTCTAAATAAGTTTTATTCAATTTTCTTTAATCATTTTCTTCTTTGTTTGCTCACTAGAAAAATTATTATTCCAATAATTCTTACACTTGATTGTCATTTTGATCTAAAATTTAAATTCTTCTGCAAAGAAACTTTAATGAAAGTATTTAATTCTTAAAACTATTTATTAAAGTTATCTTCTAGTAGGGAAGTTAAGATTAATGTAATTTTGATTGTAAGTTATAGGTTTAATTGAATTTTAATTCCTGAAATCATTAAATTCTTCTATTAAATCTTGCAGAGCTTCACATTAAGAAATATGTTAATAGGTATCTTATTCTCCTCAAATGCTAATTTCAGAGTGTTTTATTTAATAGAGTCTTTATTTCTAATAATACTAAAAATTGCAATTAAAGGTACTTAATTTTTTAAATTGATACTATTTCTCGAATCATAGTTTTATTTAATTTTCATGTTTTTAGTTCTTACTTATAAAGCAGATATATTCACATTTTTCAGCATTTATAGTCAATTTAACTCAATCAAATACTTTACATGTAGTCTAAATTAATTAACTCATATTATCTTTATTAGACAGTAATAAAAATTCATCTACTTAAGTTTTGGAAAAAAAAATGTACACAAATTATAAAATCAAATTTTTTTTAAGCTTTAATAATAAGATTACAATGCCATAGAAGATAATGGTAAGAACTGGATCATGTGAAATTCCTTGCAAAATCCTATTGCTATAATTTAAATTTCTAGATAATGTTCCGTCTAAAATAAATCTAACGTCTAGATGAGAATAAAACGATTCGGGATAATTTATTAGAGCAAGAAAAAACTTAATTCTACATAAATGTCCAAATAGCAAATCTCTGTTAATGTTATCGTACATTTTTTCTACATCTATAAGAGTAGCAAGAAGATATTTTCCTCTTTCTTATCTTCTGTGTAAGTCAATATTTGATTATAAAGTTCGAACTTGATGTAATGTTTATCTCTTCTTTAAAAATCCTTGCTCTGAAGGGTTATGATCTTACTCTCATAAATGTATCCATATATTCTTTAAGTTATTATTTTATCATATTTTTGAGGATAATATTTATAAGCACACTTGGTTTCCAGTTCTTTCAATTACTCTTTGATCTTTTTTTATAAATTGAAAGGATTTTAATTTTTGAGTTAGTTTAGAATTGTTTGCTTTCTTAACATATAATTCATAAATCTTTAAAGTACTTCATAAAATTCATTACTAGAATATTCGATGAGTTCGGCTTTTATACCATCTGTTCCTGATGCTTTATTATTTGCCAATTTCCTGATGGCTTAATTAATTTCTTGTAAGTTTATTAACTAAATTTTTACTAATAAGAACTTTATGTAATTATACAAAATCAAAATTTCAAAAATTTTATCGATCTTTATGTTACAGTTCTTCATTTCTTCTTCATTAATGTTAGTATGCTTATTAAAAATATTATCTTCTCAGTTATTTGCAACTTTAGAAAAAATTTCAGAATCCATATACATATTGTTTCTTATTCTTGGGCTTAGAATTTTTCTTGCTTATTAAAACATTTTAGAAGATGATTAGTTTATTATTTCTCTATCTTCTTAGGCTTATTTAACCTTGAATTTTCATTTAAAGAATTAATAATCCTGTAAGATAGTATAGTTATTTAGTAGGCCTAGTAGTAAATAGCAATTAGGATTAAAAGTTAGCAGAATATACTGATATTAAGTTTCTAAATTTTGTTCTTCTATTAGTTAAAAATAATTTAAGCATCCTTCAAATTTAGCTTTATATTGCTCTGGTATAGCTAAACTCTAAAAGTTATAAGTGTTGAAATAGACTCTAGGAGCAAGAATTGGAGGATTTGTATTGATATTTGAAGTAGTGAATTTTAGGAATATTGATCTGTATGAAGTGCAGTGGTTTGTAGAGAAATAGGGGAATTGGTTAATGTTAATGTGATAGTTAGGTATAATATAATAATTGAAATAAGTTTTATAATTTGCTCTACTTCTAAAAGTATCAAAACTTTAATCGTTTATTATTTGTAAATCATATTCTTCAATCAATGTTTGTAATCTTTAAGCATTATCTTATAAGTTATGTCTATTATTACTTCCATAACCTTATAAAAGAGCATTCAAATCTCCCATTAATATAATAGGATAGTCTCCAACTACATTAAGAATAAGATCTAAGTTTGAATATGATTATTCTTTAACTAATATAGGTTTTTCATCTGTTGGCATATAACATGTTGTGAAATAAATATTCTTTATTTTTACTAGTAGAAACCTATCATCTTATTAAATAAAATCCTCTATTCGTCTCCAATCAGCATCTTTAACAATCAACCAAACTCAACCAGCTCTTTCAGTTTCATCGCTGTTTTTATAAAAACTTCTATATCCTTTAATTTATATAGGAGCAAAGTCTTGATGCTGCCAAGTATCATTGATAGAAAAAATATAAATATTGTAATAATTTGTAAATTGTTAAATGCTTAATTATTTAGTTCTAATTTCATATTTCAATGCGCTAATTCCAATCTATTTTCACTTATTTCATTAATACAAACTACCATCCATCCAAAGTCTATATGTAAGGGACACTTTTTTCATTTACTTAATTAATATTTATACTAACCTAATTTATTCTAAACCCCTTACACCATCCTATCATTATCAAATTTCCATCATACAAGGCTTAGGGCTAGTGTACAAAACCATATTTAGCATGTAAAAATAATAATTGCAGTGAGAAATTATCTACCATTGTATCGATTTTCCTGAACCTTTACATTACTACACTATGAATATAATCTAGGGAAATGTGTATATCTTTCGAAGCAAAAACTCAGAGTAGCATCTCCTTAGCAATATTTTAAAGCTAAATGAAAAATGGATGTGGTAGCAAGTTCAAATATTTGAATCCTTGTTGTAGAAAAGATTCGGAAATACAGCTGCTCAAAATCTAAAAATTTTTAGATAATATAGGGGATTAAGGATACTCAGCAATTTAAAATGATATGTATAAGTACAACACAATTAGTAAAACTTAAGAACAGGTCTCCCAAAATAAACTTCCAACTGCAAAAAAATCGATCTATCGCACCTTATTGAGAAATGTTTCTACATATTTGTTGGATAAACTATTTCAGGAGAACCAGCTAAATTTTTTTTTGCTTTAGGATTCAATGTATGATTACTTTTCAGCAAAGATTAAGATTATCCAAGAAAACTCTTGCACTGTAATATTTACGAATAAGGAAATACTCTATACATTTCATGAGTTATATATTTACATAATTACAATGATAAATAGATTTATTCTTACAATCTGAAAACTTTTTAATTTCTAGAAAAAGAAGAAATATCAAAGAATTGAGGGATAACTGCATTTAGCACAGTTGATAATTTTATGGCTATTTACTTAGGATTATTTTGCGGGTTTTACTCTTAAGATGATTTTATATTAATAGATTTGAAATAATGAAAGGATATTAAAGTCATCAAAGATAGTTAAGAAGATTTTAAGATTTGGATCATGTTATAATCCATTATAAGTGAATGCTAATGTTTTTTAGCAGAGTTCTTAAAGGATGTTTTGATATAACTAAAAAGTCTGCAAAATAATTATAAAATTTACGATATTCCTAGATACTGAGTCCTAACTTAACTTTATTTGAGATGACTTTGTAGCTTCGAACTTACGAAAATGAAACTGGAGAATGTTAATTTTATTCTCATGGTACTTATACAAAATAAAGTGAATAAATAGGATTTCCTTGTCTACCTGTTTTAAGATGGGATTAGGATATAACTCTCTTACTTCCTTAACTTCTGGAATTCATATATCAAAATATGGTTTAAACCAAACTCTTAGTATTAATTAATAAAATTAGTGAGCATTTACACAATCGTCCTAACTTATATATCTTGTAATTAAAAGCCTTACCAATACTCCTTCTTTCCAACCAACTATAAATTATCCTAGCCGTTAAAATTTTTCACGCTTTTTTTTGTTGTTACTCAGAAAGAACTCTGATAATTTACCATTCTAGCCCATTATAGAATTTTATTCTATTAATCATCAAAATCTAAAACTATTAAGTTAAAATATCTTAAATATTTAGAATTTAATCTTTAATCTAAAGAGATTAAGCATTTCTTACCTTTGAAGAATCTGAAGTAGTAATTAAGATTATTCTTCTATCTTCTGAGCATAAATATTTACTGCATACATAAAATTCTGGTTTTTAATGAGCTAGTTTGGTGAAGAAGCTGATTGTAGATATGCTCAAAAAGAATTTAATAAGAGATAAGCCAACTAAGGAAATGAGGAGAAAATTATACGATGAAGATCGCTGGATTTACGGATAAAACTCAGTTCTAGTGTCCCATCAAAATTCTCTTACAAGTTCCAGCAAGAAACTCTCATATTTTTAAGTTTATATCGTAACTAACCGATACAATTAATTTCTAGTCACCAGATATCACTACAGATCAAACTCCTCCCTAGAGTCCCATCAAAGTTTAGCCTAAAAAATAAATATTTACCTTTACTTTATTTTTATGCAAGTTAATAATTAATAAAGGTTAAGTGAAAGCCTTGATTTCCTTTAATGCAGGAATTCTCAAATTTTTCATTTTAGTTGAATTTTTCATTACTTATGGAGTTTATTTTCGGGCTTATTTTTAGATTTTTTCTAAGCTACTCAATAGTAAGCTTTATACAGTTTCCAGACTTGCTCTCTCATTTGAATTTTAATTCCAAAATTTTTCAAATAAAATCTTATGATCCTTAGGAAATTCCTCGGGAATTTTTTCTCTATCTCCAGCTTTTATATCCTCTCTTATAGATAAGTTATTAGTTTCTTAATAGGACACTTAATTAGTTGCAATTTCCCAAAAAATGACTCCCAAAGCAAAAATATCTGGTTATTTCTGTATTTAGGCTTTAAGCACATCAATTCAGGAGCTATCCAACGAATGTTGCCTATCTAAGTTTTTGATTTGAAAGATTAAGTTTCCATTCTCACTTTCAACAAATTAAAACCTGTTATTTTAGCTCTTAAATTATTGTCCAGTAATATGTTATTACTCTTAAGATCTCTGTGAATAATATTCTTCTTGAAATACACTCTAGACATATCACGATATCCAAGCTTATGTTATATCGTATTTTCTATGCTAGATATTGCTTATTTTTTATAAGCTAGTATAAATTGTAAGGCAGATATTCCAATACCAAACACAGCAGCTAAGGACAGTACTCATATAAAGATACTATTAGGATGATGCATCTTTTAGGTATTGATAGCTGCTATTCCATCTCTTTCTTAGCTGCCTAAGATAAACTTTAATTGTAAAACTCTTTATCGCTATTAATGTTCTTCCTTCAGTAAAGCTTTTCAAAAAACTCTAAAGCCACCCTTAGCAATCTCATCTATTTTCTAAATGTTAGAAACTTAGATAATATAATCCTAGCTAATCTACGAAACAGTTGATTATAGATAAAAAGATGAAAACTCTTAAATAAGTAAATAAAATTGAATTTATCAAGTACTAAAAAAATGGCACTATTGAAATTATAAAATAAAGGTTCTACTATTAATTAAAAAAACATATTATTAATTAATTAAAGAGAATAATATAAAAAGGATTATTTGGTATATTTTATGAGAAATTAAAATAGTTTTGAAAAGTGTAAAATTTAATTAAGTTTAACAAAATAGAAATAATCTAATTCTCAATTAGTTTTTAACTAAAAAACTGTAATCACATAATAAAATAGTAAAGAGATTATAAAATTTTAGAGAATTAACTTATTTATTGCTAAATAACTAGATATCTTATTTATTACAATGTACAAATCAGAACTATGTAAAAATTAACTATTTTTGCTTAACTGCTAAATTTAACTTATTCTCCAGTTTTATAAAAAAAATAATATAAAAATTTAAGTTTTTGAGTTAAGGGATCCAAGACGATCAGATACCGTACTAGTCTTAACCATAAATAATGCCGACTAGGAATCGGGGAGACCGTATAAATCTCCTCGGCACCTTCCGAGAAATCAAAATCTTTGGCTCTGGGGAAATGTGGTCGCAAGACTGAAACTTAAAGGAATTGACGGAAGGGCACCACAAAGAGTGGAACCTGTGGCTTAATTTGATTCAACACGGGGAAACTTACCAGGTCCAGACATAGTAAGGATTGGCAGATTGAGAGCTCTTTCTTGATTCTATGGGTGATGGTGCATGGCCGTTCTTATTTGGTGAAGTGATCTGTCTGGTTAATTCTGATAACGAACGTGACCTCAACTTACTAAATAGACTCTTTCTATCGAGGAAATTGTCTTCTTAGAGGAACTTCCAGCTTTTAATTGGAGGAAGTGTGAGGCAATAACAGGTCTGTGATGCTCTTAAATTTCCTGGGCCGCACGCGCGCTATACTGACGCAGCCAATGAATTCCGAAAAATAGCTACTCCGGTAACCTCGTAACTGCGTCGTAATTGGGATTAATCCTTGCAATTCTTGGTCGTCAACTTGGAATTCCTAGTAAGCGCAAGTCATCAGCTTGCACTGATTAAGTCCTTGCCCTTTGTACACACCGTCCATCGTTCCTCCGATTTCGAGTAATCAGGTGAACCTCTCGGACTAATGGGAAGTTAAGTGAACCTTATCACTTAGAGGAAGGAGAAGTCGTAACAAGATATCCGTAGGTGAACCTGCAGATGGATCATTAACATTAATATAAAACATTACAAAAACCAAATCTATTTACAGCTTTATGCTGCTTTTCATTTTATCAAATATATAAACCTAAACAAAACAAAAACCCCAACAATAGATGCCTAAGCTCTGGCGTCGATGAAGGACGCAGCGAAGCACGAAATTAAATGCGAATTGCAGGACTCTGTGAGTCATCAGGTTTCCCAATGTAACAGACACCTTGGAAACTCAAGGTATGTTCCTTTCAATATCATATAAAATACAAATGTAAGTGAATAAGAATTCTTTTACCAAGTGAAAAAGCTGAGTATATGTATTTGTGATCTGAGGGGAGTAAGATAACCCGATGAACTTAAACATATCAGTAAGCGGAGGAAAAGAAACTAAAAAGGATGGCTTTAGTAACGGCGAATGGAGCGGTCAAAGCCCACTTGTAAATCTTCGGAATTATCAAAGTTAGGGAGGAATGGTGTTGGATTGATTGACCAAATTGGTCAGGAATGACACGTCATAGAGGGTGATAACCCCGTGAGGTTCAATTAGATTAGAAACCAAACTATCTAAGAGTCGGACAGCTTGAGATTGCTGTCCAAAGTGCGAGGTAAACTCCTCGTAAGGCTAAATACGTCCAGAGTTCAATAGTGCACAAGTACCGTGAGGGAAAAGTGAAAAGTACTTTGGAAAGAGAGTTAAAAGACCTGAAATAGTTGGAGAGGAAGCTGTGCGTCTACAATAAATCTGAGCAAAGCTTTGAAAAGAAGTATTGCAAGGATATAGTGGACAGACCGTCCCGTCTTGAAGCACGGACCAAGGAGTCTAGCTATATCGCGAGTCTGTGCAAGTAAATGTGTAGGTGAAATGAAAGTGCTTGGGCAGGACGAAGCCAGGGGAAATTCTGGTGGAGGTTCGTGTAGGTGCTGACGTGCAAATCGCTCTGTGGACCTGAGTATAGGGGCGAAGACTCATCGAACCATCTACTAGTTGGTTCCCTCCGAAGTTCCCCTCAGGATAGCTAGAACTTTTCGTGGTATCCGGTAAAGCCAATGAATAGAGGTTCGGGAGGAGTCACTCCTTTCTTCTATTATCAAACTTTAAATGGGTGCAGTAACGTTTCATAAATGAACGTGACATGACATAAATGTCCCTAGTGGGCCAATCCTGGTAAGCAGAACTGGCGATGAGGGCCCAACCTGAAACGGAGTTAAGGCGAAAGAACCCGTCAGCAAGAAAAGTCGTTAATCCATTTAGACAGTAGGACGGTGGCCATGGAAGTCGGAACCTGCTAAGGAGTGTGTAACAACTCACCTACCGAATGGACCAGCCCTGAATATGGAAGTCACGAAAGGCGGGTGCCCATACTCTGCCCTCTGGTGTAGGAGGGTGTAGTATCTAAATGGAGGTAATTCTGTGAAGAGTTATGGAGCAGGTATTAGTGCAGATCTTGGTGGTAGTAGCAAGTATTCCAATGCCAACTTGGAAGACTGAAGTGGAGAAGGTTTTCATAAGAACCGCACTGGATCATGAATCACCCGATCCTAACCTTATGAGGGAAAGGAAATATGGTTAATATTCCATAGGTACTTACTACATAGTGGTGACACAGTATGTCGCAATATGTCAGGGTTGATCCTGGGAAGAGTTGTCTTTTCTGTCTAACATACATGTGCGCCTGGATCCATTACGGCGAGGGAGGCGTGATGTATGGAAGAGTAGTAAACTGTATGTGTTGTCTGGAGCACCAACTACGATCCATGAAACTTGCGGCATGTAATATGTAGGAGTATTCGTTCCTATACCGCAGCAAGTCTCCAAGGTTAACAGTCTCTAGTCAATATGATAATGCAGGTAAGGGAAGTCGGCAAATTAGATTTGTAACTTCGGGAGAAAGATTGGCTCTGAGGGCCAGGCAGAAATCTCCACTGGAGGGATTGTGTAACTTAATTTTCATGGAAGTGGGAGTTTTGTCGCCATGACCGAAAGTGGTCGGCCCTGCGGCGAATGGCCACCTCAGAACTGGAGTGGCAGGAGGAATCCGACTTTTTAATTAAAACAAAGCATTGTGAAGGTGATCTGTTAACACAATGTGATTTCTGCCCAGTGCTCTGAAAGTCAAGGTGATGAGATTCAACGAAGCGCGTGCAAATGGTGGGAGTAACTATGACTCTCTTAAGGTAACCAAATGCCTTCGTCATCTAATTAGTGACGTGCATGAATGGATTAACGAGATTCCTACTGTCCCTATCTACTACCTAGCGAAGCCACTGCCAAGGGAACGGACTTAGCATAATCAGCAGGGAAAGAAGACTCTGTTGAGTTTTACTCTAGTCTGGAGTGTAGAGTGGCATAGGAAGCGTAGAATAAGTAGGAAGCCGCGATCTTGAAATACTACTACTAATATCACTTTACTTATCCTGTCATACAGTAACTTTCTAGCAATGTAACTGGGTGGGAGAAACCGTTAGGTGGGGAGTTTGGCTGGGGCGGTACATCTGTTAAAAGATAACACAGGTGTCCTACGACCAGCTCAGAACGGACAGAAACCGCTCATAGTCGTACCTAGTTGTACCGAGTAGTACCTAGTTTTTCCTTTAGTTACTTATCTTTGTATCATCTATCTAGGATTTTACATCGAGATTCTCATTACTATCTCTGCTGGGGTTTTACTTACTTTAACTTACTTTGATTATTAAGTACAAAATTTCAAATTTTTGAAAATTTGAAATAAAAGCTGCTAAAGACCCAACTTGAAAAGGTATTGACGCTTGACTATCTAATGATGATGAAGAAGAGATGAATTTTTAAGTGCTAATCAATAGTAGAAGGATAGAGATAAAAGAATGAAAAGAAAAGTAAAAAGTATGAATAAGAAGGTTTCTTGGACTCTAAAGGAAGTGAAAATTTCAAATTTATGAAAATTTGAAAAAAGAGAAAGCAAAAGAAAAAGTTTTGATAGATGAAGAATGGAACGAAGAAGATGATACTTAAGTATTAAGCACTTTAAGTGCTACATTTTGAGAAAAGAAGATTCAATATAAGTAGATAAAAAGTAGAAAAGAGACTTGAAAGAAAAAATTGATGACTTTGATGAATGAGTTATATGTGACAAAGGCGTGAATCTAAAAATTGAGAAATGCATATATAAGAAATGAAGAATGACTAAGAAGGTAAAAAGAAGATCTTGATGTCTATAGTGGTTTAGTGTATATTTTTTAAGACAAGTAGGGGTAAAAGGTGGGCTGTAGTATGGATATTTGAAGGGTAGTTTTATGAAACATAAATGACGGGGGAGGAAAGGAGTATATAGAAAAAGTGGATGGAAATAGAAAAGTATAAATCTGGTTGATCCTGTCTAAATGAGGCAATAAATAACGACACTGGGCTTCGTCTCGATGATTGGAGATTCAGTGTCTCTTATCTAAAGTTATTTTCTCTTTTCGGATTTTTGATAGGAGAGCCCATCTTTTATGATTTGGTCCCCTATATTTTGGGTGTAAACCATCTCTTCTTCCTTATTCCTTAAGAGAAATTCTTCTTTATTAGTTTGTATTTTATTAATAAATTAAATTTAATAATTAAATTTTAAATATTTTAATTTTTATTTCATTGTAATTAGTTTCTAAATACTAAAACTAATTTTATTTTTTATAAATGGATATGTAACAGTGTCCTAACTGTAGAAATGCTTTCGATTAAGGTTAGTTTTAAGCCAAGCATCTTCCTTGCAACTGCGTTTAATGTTTCAACTGTCTAAGTGCCATATATCAGCTTACGGGAATGGTCGCATGTACAAATCATGCTCAAATGTTTAACATCAGGCCTTAGGATCTACAAAACTATATGGTATAATAACCAATATAACCTTTGTTGCCTCAGCAACCTCGTGCATTGGATTAATTATGGTTAAATCAATAGCTCGATTGGTTATAGGATTAATAGAATTAGAAATAAGAGCAGCTATAGTCCATAAGGAATACTATCAATGGTGTTAGTTAGTAGTGGAATAATATCTGCTAGTAAGTAATTAAATGAATATTCAAGATCTTGATAGAATAATATACTTAAAGAGTGAATAAGATCAAGAGTTTACTGAATCGATTATCGGAACTCAATATTCAATAATAATAGTAATAGCGCTAGCATATCCACCAGTAGGCAAATCAGTATTAGCTATAAGAATAATAGTAGTAATTTACGGATATACTAAGAGAAATCAATGAGTTAAAAAATTAATCTAATTTAAATTTGAATGATTAAGGTTTGCGATACAATATTCAGTATTATCTCTTAAATGTCTTCAATTTTCTGAGAGATCATTCATAGGGTTAGATATTGACTCAGTAAAAAGCTTGTTAGTTAATAGAATCTTATTTCAGTTAATAAAATGTAATAAGTGGTTTATGTCAAGATCAATAATAATAATAGTAGTTTCAACAAAAACAATTATAGGATCTCCAATAATAAGAAATTGAATAAAATCAATAATTATAATACTTATATTAAGACTAAGCCTCCCTAAGACACTAAAGCTAAAACAAGTAATAAGATTAAGAGTAAGTAATGTAAAAAGACTAATCTCAGTTTAAAATATACCAAGAAGTTTCAAATTCTGCTTTAAGTAATGATTAACAGTTACTTCAACATATTATTGAACTTTAGTTAGAGTAATAGAACTTTTAAGTTCAATAATTGTAAGAGCAGCCAAACTTGATAAAATAAGCCTTAGTGAATTTCAATACTCTAACATTCGAATAGTTAATTCAAATTCTAGACCAACTAATATAACAATAACAAAGTATTGATATTTAGTTTTTGAAGTATCATCCTTTAAATCACTCAAGCTTAACCCTTTAGACCTCAGTCTTATTATAGTTATCTAGGGTATAAGATAAATAACTGGCTGATAAATTAAATTAGGTGTTAGACTTATCTAGAACATCATAGGAAGTATCGTAGGTATCATCGAATGTGATAACGATACTTAACTACCTGAATGTTAAGTTTGCATCATAATAAAATTTCTCCGACATGAGATTAGTGCAAGCAGATCTATCGGACATGACATTTACTGAATGTGATTTCTCTAATTCAAGTTTCCATCAATGTAATTTAAGGAATACTAAGTTTATCGGTTGTGTATTGAGTAATGCTGATCTTTCCAATATAGCAACTGAGTATCCTCATGAACTTGATTGTCATTCCAGATGCATCAGCTCAATAGCTATCTCTCCTGACAATCAATATATCATCACTGGTTCATGGGATAATACAATTAAGATCTGAGATTCTTAAATATCTGCTTTAATCAATACTTTAGAGGGACATACTGATTATGTTACTTCGGTAGTAATCTCCTATGACTCTAGTTATATAGTATCAGCCTCTGATGATTTAACCATAAATATATGGAATTTCCCTGATGGTACTCTCCTGAGAACTTTAGAGGGACATACTGCTTCTGTTAGATCGGTAGTAATCTCCTATGACTCTAGATATATCATATCAGCCTCTGATGACAAAACCATAAAGATCTGAAACTTCTCTGATGGTACTCTCCTGAGAACTTTAGAGGGACATACTTCTTATATTTGATCGGTAGTAATCTCCTATGACTCTAGATATATCATATCAGCATCATCTGACAAAACTATTAAGATATGAAAGTTATAAAGTTCATTTTGGGATTTTTTATCTAGTTCCTGTGTTAAAACTTTAGAGGGACATACTGATCGTATTACCTCGGTAGTAATCTCCTATGACTCTAGATATATCATATCAGCATCTTATGACAAAACCATAAAGATTTGGAATTTCTCTGATGGTACTCTCCTGAGAACTTTAGAGGGACATACTCATTCTGTTAGATCGGTAGTAATCTCCTCTGACTCTAGATATATCATATCAGCATCATATGACAAAACCATAAAGATATGGTCTTTTTCAGCTGGTTAGTGTGTATTAACTTTGAGTGGTCACAAATATCCAATATGGTCGTTGGCATTATCAAAGGATTCGAGATGGATATATTCTGGAGATTCTATTGGTAACTTGAGAAGATGGAATGTACAGAGGTTGTTAAGTGTTGATTAATCTGTGGGATAGGTAGGTGTCAATTTAATTAATTTAATAATAAAGTAGTAGGATTGGAATGAGGTATATGCTTCCTATGGAATGAGATTGAGTGATTGTGAAGTAAGTAACATATAGATGAGTGAGTAGGACTTGAATAGAAGTATGAGTTGAGATGTTTTTATTAAATTAATTAACTTATTAAATTAATATATTTATTTAGACTAATGAATTTAAGTATTTGAATAATCAATATACTACTATATACTACTAATCTACTATACTATTATACTGTTATACTGTTATACAGTTATATTGTTATAATACTAATCTATAATACTATATATAAAATTATACAGTTATAAAGTTATACTGATATACTGTTATGCTGTTATACTGTTATAATACTAATCTATAATTTTATTATACAGTTATACTGTTATACTACTAAACTCATATATAAAACTATATTACAATGATATTATACGGTTAAAAAGCAATGATAAAATATTAAATGTATACTAAAGTTGAGTTACGACTCTAAGCAATAAAGTAGCAAAATAACAAAGTGTCAATGTAGTTGAATGAATATAATAATAATAAATTATAATGATATAAATTTTTGTTTAAATTGTTGAGGTGTAAGACAAGAGTATGTAATTTGGATTAGATTAAATTTGTGTAAAAGAGGGTGTAAGTATGTACTAAATAAAGGATTGAATGTGTTATTTTTTTAATCTAAAAGAGTAATTGCGTTATTGTTTAAGTATATTAAAAGGATAATTTGTTTTAAGAATAGTGGAAAGTTTTTTTTATAATTGTTTATAATGAGAAATAGTGCTTTGTGAGTAGAGAGAGTACTGAATAATTATAAGAGTATAAAAATTAAATTAAAAAAAAAGCATTTGAATTTTTAATATTTTTTATTGAAAGAGGAAGAAAGCATATGGAAAATTATAAAAGTAATTATTTTTTAAAAGTAATTATTTTTTAATTATAAAAGTTTATGTTATAATTTTTTTCTGTTATAAAAGTTTTATGGTATAAAAGTTTCTGTTATAAAATTTTTTAATATAAAAGTTTTTATATTATAAAAACTTCTGTGCAATATTTAATTTATAAATTTTTTAGGAGTTTATGGGTGAATTAAATAGAAAATGTAGTTAAATTTAAATTTAATTTAAATTTGTATTTAATTAGTGTGATAAGATTGATATTTGAGTGTAATTTTTGGGAAAACAAAAAATTTGTTTTTTTGCTCAGCGTTTTGCACTGCAAGACATTTTTTTGGATGGACTAAATTTTTGCAAAATGGGACAAAGGGTGTGAGAGGGTATAAAAAATTTAAAAGGTGTTAAAAGATAGAAGTGATAAAATTTTTGAATTAAAGGAATTAAATTTTAAGAAAGGAATTTTATAATTATTTTAGAAAAAAGTTTAAAAATTTCGATTTTTTTTAATAAAAGGAATATTTTTTTTACAGCATTTTGGTTATCTTTTTTATTTTGAATTTAAAAAAAGTTTGAAAATTTAAAAAGAATTTTTTAGAGAGTTGAACATATTAGTAAAAGGAATAATTTTAATTTATAAAAAATATTTTTAAGAAAAAATTTTAATTTTTTGAATCTGAATAAAATTATTTTTCGATATAAATAAGAACAGTGATATATTTTAAAAGTTTTAATTTTTTTTTATAAATTAATAAATGTATAATAAAATGCAAAAATTTTAATTTTGTTTTTTTGCTCAGCGTTTTACACTACAAGACATTTTTCGGACGGACTAAAATTTTTTAAAAATTTTGAAATAAGATTGAATTTATAAAAGTGTAAAAAAATCGGTTAAGTAAAAATTTTTTGATTTTTAAAGGATAAGTTTGTAAAGTTGTAGATGGACTTGAATGCATTGATACAAAGTAAGGAGTGAGATTTAAAAATTCCAAAAATATTGTAAATGTAAGCATAGATAAAAATGTAAAATTTTAATTTTGTTTTTTTGCTCAGCTTTTTACACTACAGGAAAATTTTTGGACAGAATAAATTTTTTTGAAAGATTTCAGACTAATACTTTAATATCAATTATTTTTTCAGCATGTTATTTTCGCAGTAATTTAATAGAGAAATTTATTAAGTAAAAATATTAAATTAAAAATAAACTTTTTCCATCTCCGAAGTTTTAAAGCGCCGAAAAATTTTTTTTTAATAAAAGAAATACAAAATTTCTTAAGAAAAATTTATTAAAACTATTAAAATTTTTAAATTGTATTTGAAAAACATAAGAAAGATATGGATTAACTATAGAAGAAAATTTAAGGTTCTAAATAATTTTAGTATGGAAATTTGTAGAGTTTCTTGATGCTATACAATATCTTTAAATTATTTTTTAACTAATATAATTAAAATAAGTTATGTTCCGTATTATAAACGTTACCTTATATTTTAGAATAAATAAGATCTCTAATACTTTATTTATAATTGAAGAGATACTAAAAAAATATTAACAAATTTTAGCTATTAAAAGAATTAATAATTATATGACAAACAAAATTATAAATGCTAAGTAAATAATTTAAAAATAACCGTATTAAAGTATTAAATTTTTATTCATCAACAACTATAATTTTAACAAACTAACATTTTTATAATAAAAATTGGATTTTTTAAATTATTTATAGAAAATATGGGAAATTTAAATGAGATATTCAATTAATTCTTAGAGATAAATATTAGGTTTTAAGTCTAAATCTATTTTATAACTAGTTTATATATATCACTACTATTTATGCTTTATCAATATTTTAACTTTAAAATAAGGTATATATAACTAATTAGTTAATTATAAACCTAAATTATTGATTGTTTATAATTAAATAATTATTGAAATTTATTTGAAATAAAATAAACTTTTTAATAAAGAAAATTAATGCTTTAAATTATCTATTTATTAGCATATCAGCAAATAAAATCATATTATTTTGCTAATTTTTTATAATTAGAGATTCTGAATTATATTCTGATCTTTTTACATTAATTTTACTTTTAATATGATTTAAAAAAGCAAATAAGGTTAATAAAGAAGCTTATTTTTTAAAATATCCAAATAATAAGATATAAAAGCAAGAAATTATTAAATAGCAAATTGGATAAACTCAAAAAGAAAAAGTAGAATAGATATGATTGTTTAATAAAATCTCATTAGTTTATTAACTCGTTTACATAATCTTTAAAATTCATTATTTATTTTAAATCAGCTTAGGGTAAGCGAATTTTAAATTTTGATAAAGTAGAACTTGTGTAGATGGGTTTTAAACCTATCACTTGCCCAGCATCTAAATGTCTAATAAATTTTTAAATAGACTAAGAATTATTTTAGTTTAAAGTTTTTAATAAACAAGTTTAAATTTCCAGCGAATAAATACAAATTAAAAAGTAAGAAAAAAATGTTTCCAATATGTATGTTACTTTCAGTGAAATGTCCTAAATTTTTCCAATGGAAATTAGAAGTAGTTTATAAAAAAAATATTTTACAGCGAATTAGAAATAAAGTAATCTTATAAAATCCTTCTTCTACAGAAAAAAATAGTTAAAAATGCTATAATAATATATTTAGATTACTAACTATTCCAAATGCTACAAAAAGTTTAATAACCTACAAAGATTTTAAAATGGTATAGTAAATATTTACTTAATTATAGATATATAGCTTTATTAAATTTTATAATTAAAATTAAAATCTTGCTAATAGGTTTTATGGATATATAAATGAGATAAACATTTTTCATTAGATTAAATAGAATTAATATGTAATTTATTAACTACTCAGTAAATTTGAACTATCTAGCAAATTAGTGATCTACATAAATGTTTTGCTGTAAAAATAACTAAAAACTATTTTATTATTTTAAATAATATTTGATAGTATTTACAGATAATTACCTTTTATCATCTTTTAATCCTTAGAATTTCTCTAAGGTTTATTTTTATTTTAATCATTATATTTTGATATAGATGCAAGATTTTCATTATTGATCATATTACAAAAAAATAGAATAAAGCAATAAAAATCCTACAAAGAAGTAATTATGAACTTATATAAGTTATACTGCATTATGAAAGTGTAAACATTAATTCTAAATACCCATGAAAATGGAAATTAACAGAACATAAAAAATTAGCAAAGAAAGGAAGGAGATAAGCTTGATTAGAAGTGAAAAAGCAAAAATTAATAAAAACTTATCATAGAATCAAGGTAAAAACTACAAGGTAACTAGGTCATCATCTTAACAATCAAATAGGAAAATCATCCTGTATTCAAGTAATTTGACAAAATGGAGAAAACTCTTAGCAAATAGGATGAGGTAATTTCATTCTTTCAAATAAATTAAGATAATTGATGATGCATCTTGAACAGCTTTTCTTAGAAACGACATTTTTATGGAAATAATTTATTCAAAATAAAATCTTAACAGAAGAATAACATTGACGTTAATTCTAGAATAAATAAATAGAGGAATTTCAATGACCATTGAAGAAATTAAAATTGATATTGATACTTATCAATTAAATTATTAGATAGAAATATAAAGAACTAAGATAACAAAAAAGAATGTAAAAATTATAGAATTTATTTCCAAAATAAAGCATAAATAGAAAAAAAGTGCTGATACTGCAAATCTTCCTAGCATATAATAAAAACTGCTTTTGCTACTAATGACTTGACAAGAAGATAAAGAGATTGAAGAGAATTAGCAAGACTTTTTATAATAATAGAATCTAAAAAAAGATTAGATACGAAATAAACCATTGTCAAATGAAGGGGAGTGATAACTTAAAAAATCTAAAAAACTTGAAATTACTCTCCATTTATTAATGTATTTAATATTGAAATTTAATATTACGACTAAGCAGTAAAAATTAATTCTAGCAAATGTTCATGAGCAACGAGGGTTGCTCTTTACGACTATGAAGCAAAGTTGAGAAGTTATTGAATATTAAATAAGCTTTAAAAATGTATATAAATAAACCTCAATTAAATTAAGAAAACATTATTTTTTTGATTAGAACTAATCTATTGAAGCTTCCTAAAGTTACAATAAATGCTATGATAGTTAATCCATAAGTAAATAAATACTACTAAAGGATATAATTGGTTCTAAGTATATGAAGAAAAAAAATTATAATATAGCATAATAGATTAATGGTGGGTTTCATTTATTTGGTTTGCAACAAATCAAAGAGTTTAATTTTATATAAAAATTTTCACCTTAACTTGCTTGGATTTTTATGTCATAATTTTAGATTAATTTTAATGATTTTTTCCAATAAGTCAATTCACAATTATTTTCTATTAAATTAATTGACTGTTTATTAGAAATAGGGAGCTTATTTGTTAAGTTTAAGTATTTTTTTCTATAAAGTAAGCCTACGTTTGATCAGTTTTTTTTAAATATATATTTCCATTATTTTTCTATTGCTCTCTTTTATTATATAAAAATTGGTAGCAACTCCGTACTTTATTCTCTGACCGCTTACAATATCAGCATATCATTATTTTCTGATGGGGAATCTCTTATGTTGGAGGTTATTGCTTTATATCCATTGGGTCGTTGAGTTATTAGGATTTTTCTGGTTTAGAGTTTCTGGAATTTTAAATTCCTTTACGATCTATTCTTTTTATAAAATTCTTCCTTAAATTTGCTACAGGGACAGATTTAGAGATAATTCCTATCGTAATATTGAGTTTTCAGATTTAAAAAATTCCATAGTGTTGATTAGTTCGTAAATTTACTGATAGAGCTTTAATATCCTTTGTTAAATTGTGATTCTTCATCTAAAGAAGGTAGAGATTGTTATAATTTCCTGTAACGAGTTATTAGGTTTTTTTGGAGAGGTCTGTTATTCTTAGGTGCCTTTTGCTATAATATAACAATAACAAATTTGATTGATTTCTTGATTTCTTGTAATTATGGTAATTATTGATTTTAATATTTGATAATGAAGTTGAAGTATTAAAATATCTTATAAATTTAATAATTAGGAAACTAATTTTTACAAACTATTTAAAGGATATTTTCTTTCATTATTTCTATTATTCAAAATTAATTCTATGGAATATAATATATCCCTCAACTAATTCTCAAATTATAGAAATAATTTTATTATATTGAAAGACATACAACTTATCTATATATGTAATATTTGGAGTTGAAATGCAATATGTGATATAGGGTTATAAATAAATGATTTATTAGTTTGTAATGATATGCTTATGATTAACAAATTAAATTTATTTTGATTGTCTTAATTAATTTTTATATAGATTAAATCTTTTTGCTTAAATGCTTCAAAACTAATAATTAGTCGTTTATATAAATTATTGAGGATTATTATTTTATCATCGTAGCAATTAATTTTTTTTGAGAAAAGCGTCATTAGAAGCACTGCTTAATTAAAAAACAATACATAATTTATAATTTTCCTATAAAACATTCTAAAGAAAAAGTTATATACAGCAACAAAGTGAAATCTCCATATCTCCATCATAGCTTTAAATATTTTTGTTTTTTCATAAATTTTACTAAAAAGTGTTTAATTTATTCATCTTAAAGTAAAATTTACCTCAGAGTCTTCTAATAATTATTAGTAGTTATTAAAATATTATATTATAAGAGTATGCAAAAAAAGTAAACATTTATAACATAAAAAATTATAAAAATGATAACTAACTTTCTAAATAATTAATTAACAAAAAGTGCTAAAATTTAGCAAAGCGTTAAATCTTAGTTTGTATAATAATAACAATATTCTAAAATATTTAAATGATAAAATAAAAAAAACATTTTTTGCAGTATTTCCTAAACAAAAACTTAAATTTTTAGTAAAATATTTAACTGATAACACATAAATAACTTGCTATTTTATCAGTAAAATAAATTATGTAAGCTTTTTTACTGAGATCTCCGATTTTCTTTTAAAATGTCTTGAATTTGCTTGTTTAATAATATAACTTTGATATAGATTTTATATTTTTTCTGAATTATCTCTTATCCTTTTTCAGTTATATTTTTATGCAAACCTAACATAAATTTCCCATAAATTTTTGTAAATAAATTATTAAATAATTATAATTTAAAAGGATTAAAATCTTAAAAATTTCTTTCAATCAATAATTTTTTAATTTATTTTTCTTATTTTTTAGTATTAAACTCTTACATTATTTTTTAGTATTTTCTTGTAACTTCATTAATTTATTATCTTTCTAATTAGATGGAAAAATTTCAATTTATCTATTACAACGTCTCTAAAATTTTTTTAATCTTATTTATTTTATGAATTTGCTATTATTTAAATTATCATCATTATTAAAATTCTATATTTTAATCATTTGAAAATATAATTTTTTTAATTGCATTTAAAATCACCATTTTAGTACGTTATTTTAGAAAATGATTTTCTAAGAAGATTTAATTATTTTTTATCTACATATTTCTTCCTTTCTTTTGTTTATTTTTTTAATATTTTCTAAAAGATTATATAAAATATTTCTGTTAAATAAAACCTAAAAAAAGTTTTACTTTATATCTTGAATAAAACTTTTATTAATCTTAAATTATTTCTTAATAAATTTATTATAAATCTGATTAATTTTAAATTTTAAAATTGCTTAAGAAATTTAATTCAAAATAATTTTAATTTTATTTATTTTTCATAAAAGAGCATTATTTATTTTAATGGATTAAATAAAATTAAAATAAACAAATTGTGAAAGAAATAATCAAATACTTTAAGTTTTTGGTGCTGAAATATCTGTTTGATACTATTTATTACTGATATCTAAACTTTCTAATAAATATGGTCTAGAAAATCTTGGCAAAAATAAAATAATTCTATGGAATAAAAAAAATAGTAAATATAGCTAAATTTATGAATTATTTTATTATATCAGAAGTAAATAAATAAAGTTTATATTTTTATTTAAATTTAAAACTAAAATAATTAATTATTTGTAGAACTTTGAATGAAAATTAAAAAAAAGTTTAAAATTAATAATATTAATTTAAATGTTTGCTTTTATTTTAAAATTTAATGCAATATCTAATTTTATAAATTTTGTTTAATTAAAAAATATTTTAAACACTATTTATTTAAATTTCTAAAGTTAAGAGTCAATAAAGCATAAAAATTATTAAAAAAGATATGTTTTAATTACTATTTATTTTTTATATTTTTAACTTTTTTATTATTAATTTTATCATTCATAAAAATGCTAGAATGCTTCAAAATTTTTTTTAAACTACATCCTCAAAAAATGTGAATAGACAGTAGCATCTTTCTTTCTTTCTCATCTTCATTATATCGTAAATTTACTAGCTATGAAGAAAAATAGAAAATTAGAAAACGGCTAGCAATAATCCCTTACATAAACTCCTCTAAATTAAGCAAAAAAGCACCGATATGGCACAACAGTTGTGACTGGAAAAGCTTTATAAAATTAAATTAATGGTAGAAGAGATATTCATTAGAAAATTTACTACAAATTATTTCATGATCTGCCTATAAAGAGCAAATCCTTGGAATTTACTAGTAATTAACGTCCAAAATATCTTTGGATCAATAAAAACTGAAGTTGATTTAGAATTACAGTTGAAACATTTTTATTATGGTTATGAAATAATTGGTTTAACAAAGTGAAAAAGTGCTGTTAGTTGAGACTAAAAATAAAAATAAGAAGAAATTTCTCTTTTGTAATTCTGAAAGGTGTCTGGTGAGATATTACAACAAATTTATAGAATATAGGAAATTTTAAGACAATTTAAATTGGAAAGAGCTGATAAAATTTTAGCCGAGATTATCCAAATAATGTTTTACAGACATTAAAATCTTTAGAAAATACAAGACTCAAAGTAATGGCTAACACTTATATATTGGACTAGAGAAATATCCGGTAAATTCATGGTTGAGGAGAGCATTCAGATATTTAAGAAGCTTACTTAATTATTTAAAATTAAAATTCATTACTTATGATAAATTATTTTTGCAGAAATTAATTAGTATAAAATCCTCGATTACTCATTAAAAGTAAGTTCTAAAAAAAAAAGTGATAAGTGAGCAATCCTCTAATAAAAAATTAATAATTGCTATTTTCAAAAACATTTTATTTATGTTGTAAAAGATTTGAATAAGTAAAAAATAATTTCTTTATCTTCTAATAAAAGATTAGATTTGATTTCTCTTATAAAGAATTAAGATTGTTAAATATTAGTTCTAAATGATCAAACATTTATCAGTTCTATCATAATAAATTAAATTAAATTAAATTAAATTATTTCTATATAATAACTTTTTATTTTTTAATAAATATTATAAGTAAAATACATATTTTTTTTAATTTTATCATTTTTTAAAGTTCTATATTAGTAAATGTAAATGAACGTAATTACCTATAAGATCTTTTTGTATGAGATATATTTTAGTTTAAGAAAAAAAGTTTTTTGTATCTATTTTAAAATATCGTAAAATCTAAAATTTATCATTTGAAAATATAAACTTTATCTATTATTTAATTTAGAAAATTATAATCGAAAAAATTTTATTATTAAAATGCTTCTTTATTTAAGCCATATAAATATAAATTTATAATTTTAAAAGTTTTTAATTAATTTTTACTTTATTATTTAATCCATCTGAAAAAAGTTCGATAGTATAAATAAAAAGTAAAAATACTAAATTAAATAAAAAAATTATTATAAAAATTTAATTTATATATAGAAGAATATTTCTAATAGAATCTATCTATAGTAAAATTATTTTAGTTGTTAATTTCTATAATATTTTAATATTTTGTATTAAGTATTTTAATTATTTAATTTTAGCAATTTAGTTTTTATTATTTAGGTGTTTTCTATTACATTTTTATGTTAATGTTCTAAAATGCATTTAGATTTCAACAGTTTAAATGAGTAGAGGTAAAAATGTATATCTAAGTGTTTTTTAAATCGATAGGTTAACTGATATTTTTAATTTTTTAAGCGTTGCAGTTTAAATTTAGAAGTGAATTAAACCGAATTAGTTGGTGAAGAAAACAGAATGTATAATAAGAATAATAGTATGGCTTAGTAATAGATTATGTAAATTAGTTGTAAAAACTGATTAATTGAGTATATAAAAAGGTTTTTAGGAATAATTACATGTTTATGCAATTAATTTGTAAGATTGCTACTAAGGTTAAAAAAATATATTGGCTAGTTTAGAAGCATAAAATGAGTTTATAAGAGCAAAATAATAGTTTTGAAATATTTAACTTTTATTTGATAAAATGAGTAATTTAAAGTGCTTTGATTAGAGTTAAACTATATTAAATAGTTATTTATAAGATATTTGCTAATGTTCTCCACTAAGAAACATTTTTTAAGATAAATCTGGAAGAAAAAGTAGGTGAAATGATGAATTAGTATTTGTTGGGTTAGTTGAATTAAAATAGATACTTCTTACATTTAAAGAGATAAATTCTCTTGTTAATGTAATGATGATTAGAATAAATTAGATTATATAAACTTCCTTATATAAATTATCTAAATAATTATATAACTTATACCTCTTCAAAAATATCTGAAACACTCTAATTTTATAATTTTCCAAATATTGATCCATAGTAGAGCTTTTTATTAGTTTCAGAATTCAGGTTATCAACTTATAAATTAATTTAGGGCTAATCAGCTTTATCATTAAGGGTTAAACATACACTTACTAAAATTTTCCTTATTTTGCTACTTATAAAATGTTAAATTTAAGGGAAAATAAAGTTAAATTGCATTTCCTGCATATCTCTTTATAGTGTTAAATGATATTTATCTAAGTTCTTCATACTATGACTTTAGAAATTCAATTAAAGTTAGTATTAATCTTAATACACTCACTGTATATAAGTATTTTAAATTCCATCATTCATATTATCACATTACTATATAAATCCCATTTTGAGTATCTGGGTTTTAAAACTTCAAAACTACTAACTTGAAGGTTTTTGTGAAATGAGAATTTAATTGCGTCAAGAAATCTTATGCTACTTAAATGTTCGCTAGCTTTATGCCATAAATATTATTCTTCTTTATAAATCAAAAAAATAAGCAGTATCTTCAAGAACTTTATCTTTACTTTCATATTGTCTTAGATCAATAATAGTTTCATAATGCAACTCTGAATATTAGTTCGTTTTAGAATTTTACCTACTTTCTAATTATCTATAAGGATTTTTATATGATATACAATAATTCCTTTTCCTTCTTCATTTCTATGTATAGAAAACCAGTTATTAGAAAATACTACATTAGCATAGCAACTATTTCTAACTTGTGAACAGTTACACAAAATTAAGTTATTTTCTAACGTATTGTATTAAATTCTTCAAAGAATGTTTCTTTATTAACTTCTATTTTTTACTCAAATTCATTATCAGCACTACTTGCAGCCATTCATCAAAACTAAGCATCAAGATTTTCTTAGCTAAATAACTAAGAGTTATTTACTAGTTTTGAAAACATTCTATTTTTAGTCTCAATTTTAAAGTTTGACTTAATACAGCTGTGCTAATAATAGAATTGCAGTTAATATTTGATATTTAATTAAGCAATCTCTACTATCAACCTTCTTACTAATAAACCTGCTATTTAATTTATTCCTAGTTTATTGCTTAAGAAAATACTAAAAAGTCTCTATCATATTATTGCTTATTTACTTCTATAGCTTTACTAAATAAGTAGATATTATATTCTTCTACCCATTACTTTTATCTTCAAACATTTAGTATATCCTCTAACAATACCAACTACAAACTTATCTTTACAAATATAATCAACATTTAGATTACCTTTATTCCAACTTTACTAAATTATTATCATCAAATTATTACACATCACTACATTATTACACCACTACATTATCATATTACTATACATCAAATCCCTAAATTTACCATACTATCAAACCTAATTATTACATAACCCTAACTAACTACTATTCTTTATTTCTCTAAAATACACAAAATATACAAAATATACAAAATAGAGAACTTTAACTACTCCTACAATAAGTATTCCTTTCTAAATTACTCTGTTAGTTTGCATATGTAAAGGCTGCTAAATTTTTTATGTTTTAGTACTAATTATCATGCTACAATGCTATATTAGAAGTATTTAGAAAAATTATAATATCTTATTAATTAGGTGATACTACTAGGTATTACTGGCATTTTGATGCTTACTTATTGCAAATAAAATAGTAGACTTCAAATCTTTAAGTCCTAAATAGTTAATGAGATAGACTGAGAAAGATTATACTTCTCAAATTAGATGAAAAAGTAAATGTTTATAGATCTTTAATTTAAGGTATCGTGAGGAAATGATTGTGCTTTTTAGTAATTTCCCTATACTTAGAACTTATTAAAATAACTACTTTCCTCTACTATCTTTCTAATATCCTGCAGAAAATTGTATAAATCAATTACTTTATTTACACTAATCAAGAGTTCTAATAAGAAGTTCATATTTAACAACAGTTATAATTCAGACAACCATCACCATTCTCACTAAATTTCAAGGAGAATTTCACGTATTTTAAGTTTTAAATTTTCTGAGTGATGAAGAAGAGGAAAGAATTATAGAGATAGTAGAAAGTATCTTTTATAAGTTATAGATTTGAAATAAATAGTACTTTAATATTGTAATTACAGTATATCTAGAATAAATCTAGTCTTATAACTAATCCTAGTATTTTATTTAAAATATATCAATTAGTATTATATCAAAATGCTAAACTAAGATACTATATAACTATCATTTTAAATCATATACAAACCTTAAATATTTCCACATATACTTATAATACCATAATATAATACCCACAGTGCCAGTTACTAGAGGTAAATAGCCAATATTTACTCACTATTTAATAACCATAGTAAGATAATCCAAATTATCAAATTTAATTATAGTAATCCTTATATTTAAACTGTCACTTCCCCTCTATTATAATAAGTAACCAAATTTTTAAAAAATAACTACTGTGTGAGCTTTCAAAAGATATCTAATTAGCAATTCAATGTTAAGTTCATAATCCCTAGATTGTGTGTAATAATGGAGGACGCGTTATTTATAAGATGTGTTTTATAGGTTTCAGCCAGATTATCTAATAAATTTAAAGATTAATAAGGATTAGCCTTACTTTAAATGTATTTATGAGGAAAATAAATTCCTTTGGGACTCTTCTATGGCTAATAAGTCTCTACTAAGATTTCTTATAATGAGCTAAAATATGGATTTTATGAATGCTAAATTAGCAGCGAGTTGAAAATGAATATTGCTACTGTATGTCAGCTATTACTAAATTTGGTTAGTGTGTTGTGAGCAGCTATGATTATAAGTTATTAGTAGAAGCCATGAAAAATGCTACTTATTAATACGATATGACATATACTGTAGCTATAACGAGTTATATGATTTATCCTTAGAAACTTATAGTGTTAGTGATAATAAAAATACAAAGATATTTTTGAGCTGTAAGTAATAGAATCTTTATCTCCTGCTTTAATAATTTTTTTATGATCCTCAGTTTCAAACAGCATAATATTTAAAGAGCGTTTGATAGCTTCTGAACTTTTATTGTCAGAAGAGTTCCTGAAGCAGAAGAATGTAAATAGCTAAAGAATCATAAAAAGAGTTCTTATCAATAGGAGTGTCTCAAAGTATAGATTAAAGTAACTAATATTATACTAGCAGCGTTTTTAATGGAATTATCGTTCTTGTGATTACAGGAATATGAGCCACTTCTTATATCTACAACTTTTTTTTGAATTCAAATAAATACAGAATTCCTTGAAAACTTCCGTGAATCTAAAACCACGATATAATAAGAATGGGTATATTGTAGATGAAGATAAAAGAAAAAAAGAAAGTTCAATAGTTAATATTAGATAAAGTTTCATCTCATGAAGTATATAGAATGAATGAGTTTTAAGATCTAAAAGAAATATTGAAAGGTAATTAAGAAAACTATCTAGAGTTAATAAAAGTTTGGCTCATATGAATGTAAATTATTCTTACTATAAGTTAGGAAAAAAATAGGATATTAATATTCTGTTGTTTAATTACTACCAGAATTTTGTTTCAGAATAGTAGTTATTATAGTCAGCAAAAAAGAAAAAAATTTACTCTCTTTTAATATGGATTTGATGTATACAATTAATACGATAGAGGAGGTAAAATAGACTTAAGATACCAATAAAAAAAATAATAGAGATAGATAAAACTTACTTGCAATATGTATGGAAATTCAAAAATACAATTGAATCAGAGGAAATATCTACTTAAGTGAGATCTAAATTAATATCTAGTTAGTATCTATTAACATAGAAAATATATATTTTAGCTAAATAATAATAAAAGGATAATTATTTCGAATATAGAGCATTGTATATTAAATAATAATAGAGTTATAATAGAATTACTAAGATTAACTGTATATTAGTTAATAATTAGTATTTTTATAAGAATTTAGCTAAATTATCCTATATGATAGACTTAAAGCCTCTAAATTTAGGTAATTTGAGTATAAATATAAAATTGAATGTTTTTTGTGAATTTTAATCTGTTTGATTGGGAAAAGAGAATAAGAGAAATGGTTGAAGTAATATATATAAAAGTTAAAAGCACTAAACTAGGTTGTTGATTTGAATCTTTTTTCTATTTAATTTGATTAATAAAATTTTCTTATTTAGATTTAATTTTTTATCTATTTACTAAAAATATCTCCAAAATGTTTATAATTCCAAATTAAATAGTAAATCACATTTAATAAGTTAAACATAATTCCAATATAAATATTCATTTTATTAATAGCTCTCTTAAAGTAAGTATTATTTAAAATCATTCTATTTTATGCATACTCAAAATCATAAGTAAAAATAGATTATGCTTTAAAATCTTATATATACCCAAAAAATTTTAGATACATATTATAAACAAAAAAATAATAAAATATAAGATACAAAAAACATTTCAAATTATTATAGAATACATTTAAATCATTAACATTAACTATCATTCTCAAATTACTTTATATTCATCTTCCTCAAATATTTACACTCTATTACTAATACAAAACATACCAAAATACTATCAATACTATCAATATCATTAACTACTTTTAACTATTCCAAATCTTATCTTCAAAAACATTATCCCATATAATTCAATTATTATTACTATTTAACTTACAACATTATGCCTTATAACCTACACTCAACAAAACAAAAACATTCCTAATAATACATTTAATCATCAACACTATAACATACAACAAAACCATAACCACAAAATTAACACTTATATTCAATAAAAAATAACTAGACATACATAAATATAGGGGTTAACCAGTTGTAATTAGAATAAGAAAAACTAAATCTACAAACATCAATATAAGAGGATTAAGACCTTACAAAATATTATTACTTCAATTCATCCAAGAAAATAAGATACACATTATGTCCAAATAAGAGATTCATGTACCTCAAATTTAAAACATCCTATATCTTTATGGATTCAGAGCTACCATAAAAGTAGGCATTTATCTAGTAAAGTGTGGTGTTTTACGTTAGAGATAAACGAATAAATAGAGTAAAAAAATGAAGTGTATGGACTTAACTAAGCAGAAATATATTAGGGTTGCAGATAATTAGTATAAGCCTTGATGGTAGACTAGCGATAATTAGCATCTACGCACCCACAACCTAAGATCAAACAGAACTGGGTATTTTCTATGATGGCGTAAGATATTTTGTTCATAAAGCAAACGATTTAGAGCTTTAAATACTAATTATGGGGGACTTTATGCTCATATGCCATAATTTTTTCCAAATATTGTAGAGCAATGCCTATCAAATTTTATGCAAAGAGTTTAATCTGACATGAAAAGACCCAGATTAAGATCCAACATATATCACGGTAATAAGGGAGAGGTAGAATCAAGATTGATTACTGTCTAACAGACCAATTCATTACGCACAACATAATATAATCTAAATTCTATCAAAGCAGGATATTAGGAAATCATTAACCTGGCAGACTAATATTATAAATAGTTAAAAAAATAGTGATTAAGTAAAGTAAAAAAAGATCAGTTTTAAAAACTTCAATAAAAATTGGTATAAGAAAAATTCGATAAATGAGTTGAAGATATGGAAATAAGCAAATTCTCTCATCAAAATTGTGAAAAATTCTATGACAAATTATAAGAATAAATTCAATAAGACACAGCTCTAATATGTGGACATACTACTTCTATGCCGAAACAACTAAGAAAATAATTCAAAAGTCATGCCATAAAAGTAAAACGATTAATAAGATAAGCCAGATATAATACAAGAGATCAAAATAAGACAGGAATATAGACAAGGTATGAAAAAGATTATAGAAATCAATTTATTATTCTCCTAGATGCAGTCAATAAAGGAAACTTAAGTGACACATGAAAGAATATGCAGAGATTATATAAAAGAGGAAAAATAGCAACGTGAATACTAATAAATTAAGAAGATATCCAACTCTTCAAGGTAAGTTGAGAAAATTTCTATAGGAATGAAAATAAAAATCTACTAAATCAATTTAGAAATAAATAACCAATAGAAATCAAAATGGTAGAAATTAAATAATGTATAAGAAATCTATCACAATGAAAAGCAACAGGACCAGATCAAATAAAATCAAGTACAATAAATTCTGGAGGGTAAAAATTAATAAAGGGGACAACTCAGCTAATAGGGAAATATTAAAATCAGGAAATATTCCTAGAAGAGCAAAAGAATCATATATTAAACTTATTCATAAAAAAGATAAACACAGTTAACCCGATGAATTGAAGACCTATTTCCCTTATTAATCATATCCTAAATATTATAGATCTATGGATATTCGAATAACTAAAATCATATCTTATTAGACTTGACGATGAATTATAATACAGTTTTAAGCCTAATAAATCTTAAGCTCAACATATTTTTCACCCTCAGAATTATCTAGGAGTATCTTTATAAAAACAATAAAGAAGCATTTTTAATTTTTATTGATATAATGAAAGTTTTTAAATCAGTTATAAGGAAGATATGATAAAGCTTGAATGAAATAAGAGTACCAGAATAATTAATAAAACTTCTTGCTGAAATATACAGAGAAGAAGACATTAAATTGAGAATAAATTACCTCTTTTCGGATAAGTTTATTACAGAAAAGGAATCCAAATAAGGTTGCATATGTTTTACCAGTTAGCCTATGCTGATGACATAGCTTACATAGTTTAGCCAGACTAAGTACAAGAAAAGAATGAAGATTATACAAATGAGCTGAAAGTTACATCTTGTCAATGGCTGAAAAAACAAAATGACAATTATGAAATGGAAATAATATGAAATTCTAAACGACAATAAATTAACTGGTATGGAAATATAAAGTTTAAATACTTTTAAATTTCTAGGTCACTGAATATAAGAGGAAGTATCATACTAAAAACATCTAGAGTTTAAGATTACTGAATGTTAAAAGACATAAGGATGAATCCTTTATTAAATCACATTATAAAAAGGTATTACATCATATAATGCGCAAATGATACTAAAAGCTTTATCTAAATTTTCGGATATGGAAGTTAATGTATTCCATTCATTGAAGAAACTATAGGTAATAACATACTAGAGAAACTGGAAATAATTTAACTTAGATTTATAAGAGTGATAATAGATAGATCTTTCTGCAAATAAAACGAAAATACTAGAGTGCGTATTACAATTTACAAAAATTCTATTTGTGATAATGGATATAAATGTTCAGATAAAAACTACTATTAAATTTCGAATCAACAGTAGAATGTTGAATGTATCTGCTAAAAAACAACATTTTTATTTGAAATTTAATCTTTAAAAGTTCTGATAAACTGCAATCAATGGGTGAATTATAGTTTAGGAAGAATGAAATGAAAAAAGATCAAATCAATATTAAATGAAGCTATAAAATTCCACATCAATGTAGAAACAATAAACCGCATATAGGATATTACGACAAGTTTCAAACAGAGAAGTTACTGTAATAATTTATTATGGATTCACCCAATTATCTAAGATACAACAAACACAGAAAATAGGAAATTTGTTATTTGTTTAGATTTAGAGACAAAAGTAGTGGAGCTGATTAAATTTTAAAGGTAAGACACCTGCTTGAAAATAATATATGAATATTATGCTCAAATGGCGTATTAGATGAAATTCACATAATTGAGATATGTTGAACAATACTAACAAGAAAGAGATATATTAGTATAAAAACTAAAGACAATAGAACTTAGAAAAAACAAACAAATATAATGCTAATTAAATTAATCTTAATCAAAATAGTCTGGGGAAATTACGAGTTTGAAAGCTGAAGTAAATCATTAAAGAAAGAACAAAAATCTTAATAGGTTCAAAGATTTTATCGAAAGTTTGCCAAAGAAAGTAAAATGGGATATCTAAATAAAACCCTCACTTTCCATAGAAAAATAAGTTAGAATTAAAGAGTCAGTTCAAGTGAGCATATCTGAAATTACAAAGTACTTGTTAACAAGAAAAAACTAAAAGTAGAAAAAAGTAAATGAGACTAATTTGACACTAAGTTGGAATATGATCTAAGAAAGGTAAAAAAAAGTTCACGGATGAAATAAAAACAAGGAAGATAAAAAAGACTACAATAGATAATAATAAATAAGCAATTGCTTCAGAAAGATTCATTAGTAGAAATAGATCCTTAATTCTCAAATTAACAAGCGCTAGATAGTTGGAAGAGGAGATAGAATAAGCATATGATCATCAAGAAGGCCAGGTAAAACTAAAACATTTTTTGATTATTATTAACAGTAAAATTTGGTTTCTTCTTCTGAATTTTGGTGAACATAGTAATGGTGGAATCACGTTATTTATATTTATAGATTTAATTTTTTTTTAATAATAAAGTATAAATGAGGTATATCTTCCGGTTAGAAATTTAAAAAGATCTTAAAGTTTATAGGAGTCTCTTTTTTCTAATAGAACTCAAGCTCCTATCCAGTTATTCTTTTTTTTCCTTCAGATCTTTCAATCGCTCGATGGAAAAATGATTGCCTTATGTCAGATCGATCTTCAGATTGCTCTTATTTTTTCTCTTGCTGCGGAAATTTTAGTCATAGGTACCATCAATTTTTGCAAATACTGTATAATTTTCTTATTCCCTTTGGTTTTATTTATGTTTTTTCATTTATTTCTCTATTTACATTGAAATATAATTAATCTATTAGGATTTTGTAGGAATTATTGTAATTTTCTTTTAATATATTTACTTATTTAATCTTGCTTCACCCTGTTTTTTTCATCTTATTCTTGAAAAATTCAGATCTCATTTTCTATTATTTGAAGACTATCTCTTAGTATTCTTTTTCCTGTGATGTTTGTAATGTCCGCCATAGTAAGGCTCTTTATCTCCAATGAAATCTTCAAATTCTTCTTTTTATTTAGATCTTCTTACAATGTTTGGATTCTTATTATCAGTGTTTATAATAAGTCTTGCATATAAATTGGATCCATTATTTTTTATAGTTTTCTCGTTCAAGCTGTTCCAATTTGTTTTAACATTAAAGTACTTTAATCCTTATTATTAAATTGGCTAAAATTTATTTAATTTCTTTGGCGGGCCCTTTACCTTGAGGAAACTAGAGTGTTTAAGGCAGGCTCCTGTCTGAATACCGCAGCTGGAATAAAACTCGTGGTTATTTTTTGCGAGACTATCTACTATCTTTAATAGGGACAGTTGGAGGCATTGGTACTCAGTAGTCAGAGGTGAAATTCTTGGATTTACTGAAAACCAACTACTACAAAAGCATTTGACAAGGATGCTTTCATTAATCAAGAACGAAAGTAAAGGGATCCTAGACGATCAGATACCGTCCTAGTCTTAACCATAAATTATGTCGACTAAGGAATCGGGGAGACCGTATAAATCTCCTCGGCACCTTCCGAGAAATCAAAGTCTTTGGATTCTTGAGAGAGTATGGTCGCAAGACTGAAACTTAAAGGAATTTACGGAAGGGCACCACAAGGAGTGGAACCTGCGGCTTAATTTGACTCAACACGGGGAAACTTACCAAGTTCAGACATAGTAAGGATTGACAGATTGAGAGTTCTTTCTTGATTCTATGGGTGGTACATGGCCGTTCTTAGTTGGTGGAGTGATCTGTCTGGTTAATTCTGATAACGAACGGCACCTCAACCTGCTAAATAGACTCTTTCTATCCGAGGAAGTTGTCTTCTTAGAGGGACTTCCAGCTTTTAGTTGGAGGAAGTGTGAGGCAATAACAGGTCTGTGATGCCCTTAGATGTCCTGTGCCGCACGCGCGCTACAATGTACTAACCAATGAGTTTCTAAGTATAGCTACTCCGGCAACCTCGTAACTGCGTCGTAGTTGGGATTGGTCCTTGCTATTCTTGTTCATCAACTAGGAATTCCTAGTAAGCGCAAGTCATCAGCTTGCACTGATTAAGTTCCTACCCTTTGTACACACCGCCCGTCGCTCCTACCGATTTCGAGTAATCAGGTGAACCTCTCGGACTAATGGGAAGCTAATTGAACCTTATGACTTAGAGGAAGGAGAAGTTGTAACAAGATATTCGTAGGTGAACCTGCGGATGGATCATTAACATTAATATAAAACATTACAAAAACCAAATTTATTTACAGCTTTATGCTGCTTTTCATTTTATCAAATATATAAACCTAAACAAAACAAAAACCCCAACAATAGATGCCTAAGCTCTGGCGTCGATGAAGGACGCAGCGAAGCACGAAATTCAATGCGAATTGCAGGATTTCGTGAGTCATCAGGTTTCCCAACGCAACAAGCACCTTGGGGAAACTCAAAGTATGTTCCTTTCAGTATCATATAAAATACAAATGTAAGTGAATAAGAATTCTCTTACCAAGTGAAAAAACTGAGTATATGTATTTGTGATCTGAGGGGAGTAAGATAACCCGATGAACTTAAACATATCAGTAAGCGGAGGAAAAGAAACTAAAAAGGATGGCTTTAGTAACGGATAATGAAGCGGTCAAAGCCCACTTGTAAATCTTCGGAATTATCAAAGTTAGGGAGGAATGGTGTTGGATTGATTGACCAAATTGGTCAGGAATGACACGTCATAGAGGGTGATAACCCCGTGAGGTTCAATTAGATTAAAAACCAAACTATCTAAGAGTCGGACAGCTTGAGATTGCTGTCCAAAGTGCGAGGTAAACTCCTCGTAAGGCTAAATACGTCCAGAGTTCAATAGTGCACAAGTACCGTGAGGGAAAAGTGAAAAGTACTTTGGAAAGAGAGTTAAAAGACCTGAAATAGTTGGAGAGGAAGCTGTGCGTCTACAATAAATCTGAGTAAAGCTTTGAAAAGAAGTATTGCAAGGATATAGTGGACAGATATCCTGTCTTGAAACACAGTCCAAGGAGTCTAGCTATATCGCGAGTCTGTACATGAAAATGTGTAGGTGAAATGAAAGTGCTTGGGCAGAACGAAGCCAGGGGAAATTCTGGTGGAGGTTCGTGTAGGTGCTGATGTGCAAATCGCTCTGTAGATCTAAATATAGGGGCGAAGACTCATCGAACCATCTACTAGTTGGTTCCCTCCGAAGTTTCCCTCAGGATAGCTGGAACTTTTCGTGGTATCCGGTAAAGCCAATTAATAGAGGTTCGGGAGGAGTCACTCCTTCCTCCTATTATCAAACTTTAAATGGGTGCAATAACGTTTCATAAATGAACGTGACATGACATAAATGTCCCTAGTGGGCCAATCCTGGTAAGCAGAACTGGCAATGAGGGCCCAACCTGAAACGGAGTTAAGGCGAAAGAACCCGTCTGCAAGAAAAGTCGTTAATCCATTTAGACAGTAAGACGGTGGCCATGGAAGTCGGAACCTGCTAAGGAGTGTGTAACAACTCACCTACAGAATGGACTAGCCCTGAAAATGGAAGTCGCGAAAGGCTGGTGCCCATACTCTGCCCTCTGGTGTAGGAGGGTGTAGTATCTACATGGAGGTAATTCTGTGAAGAGTTATGGAGCAGGTATTAGTGCAGATCTTGGCGATAGTAGCAAGTATTCCAATGCCAACTTGGAAGACTGAAATGGAGAAGGTTTTCATGAGAACCGCACTGTATTATGAGTAACCCGATCCTAACTTTACGAGGGAAAGGGAATATGGTTAATATTCCATAGGTACTTACTACATAGTGGTGACTCAATATGCTGTAATATGTCGGTGGAGAGTTGTCTTTTCTGTCTAATATACATGTGTGTCTGGATCCATTATAGTGAGGGAGGCGTGATGTATGGAAGAGTAGTAAACTGTATGTGTTGTCTGGAGCACCAACTACGATCCATGAAACTTGCGGCATGTAATATGTAGGAGTATTCGTACCTATACCGCAGCAGGTCTCCAAGGTTAGCAGCCTCTAGTCAATAGAATAATGTAGGTAAGGGAAGTCGGCAAATTAGATCTGTAACTTCGGGAGAAAGATTGGCTCTGAGGGCTAGGTAGAAGTCTCCACTGGAGGGCTTGTGTAACTTAATTTTCACGGAAGTGGAAATTTGTCGCCATGACCGAGGGTGGTCGGCCCTGCGGCGAATGGCCACCTCAGAACTGGAGTGGCAGGAGGAATCCGAATGCTTAATTAAAACAAAGCATTGTGAAGGTGATCTGTTAACACAATATGATTTCTGCCCAGTGTTCTGAAAGTTAAGGTGATGAGATTCAACGAAGCACGAGTAAACGGCAGGAGTAACTATGACTCTCTTAAGGTAGCCAAATGCCTTCGTCATTTAATTAGTGACGTGCATGAATGGATTAACGAGATTCCTACTGTCATAGAGTAACTTTCTAGCAATGTAACTAAGTGAGATAAACCGCCAGGTGGGGAGTTTGGCTGGGACAGCACATCTGTTAAAAGATAACACAGGTGTCCTACGGCCAGCTCAGAGCAGACAGAAACCGCTCACAGACCAAAAGGGGAAAAGCTGGCATCATTTAACGTCTCATTGTCAGGATAAACTGGGAAATCATGGCCTATAGATCCTTTTACGAATTTTAAGCAAGAGGTGTCAGAAAAAATACCACAGGGATAACTGGCTTGTGGTAGCCAAGTGTTCATAGCGACGTTGTTTTTTGATTCTTCGATGTCGGCTCTTCCTATCATTATGAAGCAGAATTCACAAGTGTCGGATTGTTCACCCGTCAAAAGGGATCGTGAGCTGGGTTTAGACCGTCGTGAGACAGGTTAGTTTTACCCTACTGATCATGCGCCACCACAGTAATCCAACTCAGTACGAGAGGATTCGTTGGTCCAGATCTCTGTTATTGCCATTGGTTGAGCAGTCCGTGTGGCTACACTACCATCTGCATAGATTATGACTGAACACCTCTAAGTCAGAATCTAATCTGGGAGGGACGCCTTCTATCTACTAATGAAAACAATACTTTTTATATCCTCAAGCCCTCCCCATGTCTGTTAACAGAATAAGAACGGCTCATCACATACAAGTAGATAAGATAGATCCTTTGTAGACCACTAAGTATTGACCTGGGGTTGTACGCATGAGAGTAAGCTTGCCTTACAATCTGATGAGACTATTACAAAGTCACTTGATCTATCTCTTCTTTATCTCTCTGCTGGGACTTTACTCATTTAAATACCTAGTAGTACCTAAAAGTAAGACCTAATAGTACCTAGTTATAATGAGAAGTAGCACCTAAAAGTAAAACCTAGTCGTACCTAGTTGTACCGAGTAGTTGTAGCTATTAATGCCTATTTATACGAGAAGTTTTATCTAATAGTATCACTTAATACCTTGTATTACCTTGTCATACCTATTAGTACCTAGTAGTACCTTTAGTTACTTATATTTGTATCATCTATCTAGGGTTTTACATCGAGATTCTTATTACTATCTCTGCTGGGGTTTTACTTACTTTAACTTACATTGATTATTAAAGTACAAAATTTCAAATTTCTGAAAATTCGAAAAAAGAGAAAGAAAAGAAAAAGTTTTGATAGATGAAGAATGGAACGAAGATGATGATACTTAAGTATTAAGCACTTTAAGTGCTTCCGTTTGAGAAAAGAAGATTCAATATAAGTAGATAAAAAGTAGAAAAGAGACTTGTAAGCTTAAAATGATGTGCTTAATGAATGAGTTATGTGTGACAAAGGCGTGAATCTAAAAATTGAGAAATGCATATATAAGAAATGAAAGATGGCTAAGAAGGTAAAAAGATCTTGATGCCTATAGTGGTGGCTTAGCGTATATTTTTTAAGACAAGTAGGGGTAAAAGGCGGGCTGTAGTATAGATATTTGAAGGGTAGTGTTATGAAACATAAATGAAGGGGGAGGAAAGGAGTATATAGAAAAAGGGGATGGAAATAGAAAAGTATAAATCTGGCTGATCCTGCCAGTATTCATTTGCTTGTCTCAAAGACTAAGCCATGTAAGTATAAGCATTTACTTGTGGAACTGCGAATGGTTCATTAAAGCAGTGATAGTTTATTTGATGGTATGTTAGATAGCCGTAGTAATTCTAGAATGCATGCAAGATGTTTATTAGATATCGTCCGTGTGGGAATTATAATACACAAGGACCATGAAGCATGGCGGGTCATTCAAGTTTCTGCCCTATCCGTTTTCGATGGTATTGGACTACTATGGCAGTGACGGGTAACGAAGAATTAGGGTTAAATTCGGGAGCCTGAGAGACCACATCTAAGGAAGGCAGTAGGCGTGCAAATTACCCAATCCTGAATGAGACAAGAAATAACGACACTGGGCTTCGTCTCGATGATTGGAGATTCAGTATCTCTTACCTAAAGTTATTTTCTCTTTTCGGATTTTTGATAGGAGTGCCCCATCTTTTGTGATTTGGTCCCCTATATTTTGGATATAAACCATCTCTTTTTTCTCATTTTTTAAGAGAAATTAATCTTTATTAGTTTGTATTTTATTAATAAATTAAATTTAATAATTAAATTTTAAATATTTTAATTTTTATTTCATTGTAATTAGTTTCTAAATACTAAAACTAATTTTATTTTTTATAAATGGATATGTAACAGTGTCCTAACTGTAGAAATGCTTTCGATTAAGGTTAGTTTTAAGCCAAGCAACTTCCTTGCAACTGCGTTTAATGTTTCAACTGTCTAATTGCCATATATCAGCTTACGGGAATGGTCGCATGTACAAATCATGCTCAAATGTTTAACATCAGGCCTTAGGATCTACAAAACTATATGGTATAATAACCAATATAACCTTTGTTGCCTCAGCAACCTCGTGCATTGGATTAATTATGATTAAATCAATAACTCGATTGGTTATAGGAATAATAGAATTAGAAATAAGAGCAGCTATAGTTTATAAGAAATGTTATTAATGGTGTTAGTTAGTAGTGGAATAATATCTGCTAGTAGGTAATTAAATGAATATTCAAGATCTTGATAGAATAATATTCTTAAAGAGTTAATAAGATTAAGAGTTTACTGAATCGATTATCGGAACTCAATATTCAATAATAATAGTAATAGCGCTAGCATATCCACCAGCAGCAGGCAAATCAGTATTGGCTATAAGAATAATAGTAGTAATTTACGGATATCTTAAGAGAAATCAATGAGATGAAGTAAGAATAGAATTTAAATTTGAATGATTAAGGTTTGCGATACAATATTCAATATTATCTCTTAAATGTCTTCAATTTTCTGAGAGATCATTCATAGGGTTAGATATTGACTCAGTAAAAAGCTTGTTAGTTAATAGAATCTTATTTCAGTTAATAAAATGTAATAAGTGGTTTATGTCAAGATCAATAATAATAATAGTAGTTTCAACAAAAACAATTATAGGATCTCCAATAATAAGAAATTGAATAAAATCAATAATTATAATACTTATATTAAGACTAAGCCTCCCTAAGACACTAAAGCTAAAACAAGTAATAAGATTAAGAGTAAGTAATGTAAAAAGACTAATCTCAGTTTAAAATATATCAAGAAGTTTCAAGTACTCTATAAAGTAATGATTAACAGTTACTTCAACATATTATTGAACTTTAGTTAGAGTAATAGAACTTTTAAGTTCAATAATTGTAAGAGCAGCCAAACTTGATAAAATAAGCCTTAGTGAATTTCAATACTCTAACATTCGAATAGTTAAATCAAATTTTAGATCAACTAATACAACAACAAAGTATTGATATCTAATTTTTGAAGTAATCTCCTTTAAATTACTCAAGCTTATCCTTTTCAACATCAATCTTATTATAGTTATCTAGGGTATAAGATAAATAACTGGCTGATAAATTAAATTAGGTGTTGGACTTATCTAGAACATCATAGGAAGTATCGTAGTTATCATCGAATGTGATAACGATACTTAACTACCTGAATGTTAAGTTTGCATCATAATAAAATTTCTCCGACATGAGATTAGTGCAAGCAGATCTATCGGACATGACATTTACTGAATGTGATTTCTCCAATTCAAGTTTCCATCAATGTAATTTAAGAAATACTAAGTTTATCGGCTGTGTATTGAGTAATGCTAATCTTTCCAATATAACAACTGAGTATCCTCATGAAATTGATTGCCATTCCAACTGCATCAACTCAATAGCTATCTCTCCTGACAATCAATACATCATCACTGGTTCAGATGATAATACAATTAAGGTCTGAGATTCTTAAACATCTGCCTTAATCAATACTTTATCCGGACATACTTCTTTTATTTACTCGGTAGTAATCTCCTTTGACTCTAGATATATAGTATCAGGTTCATCCTGACCTGACTCAACCATAAAGATCTGGAATTTCTCTGATGGTACTCTCCTTAGAACTTTAAAGGGACATACTGATCGTATTACTTCGGTAGTAATATCCTCTGACTCTAGATATATCATATCAGCATCAGGATTTCCTGAAAACTCAATAAAGATCTGGAATTTCTCTGATGGTACTCTCCTGAGAACTTTAGAGGGACATACTTCTGGTATTACTTCGGTAGTAATCTCCTATGACTCTAGATATATCATATCAGCATCTCGAGATAAAACTATCAAGATATGAAAGTTATAAAGTTCATTTTGGGATTTTTTATCTAGTTCCTGTGTTAAAACTTTAGAGGGACATACTGATCGTATTACCTCGGTAGTAATCTCCTATGACTCTAGATATATAATATCAGCATCATGAGACTCAACCATAAAGATCTGAAATTTCCCCAAGGGTACTCTCCTGAGAACTTTAGAGGGACATACTGATCGTATTACCTAGGTAGTAATCTCCTATGACTCTAGATATATCATATCAGCATCTCGTGACTTAACAATAAAGATATGGTCTTTTTCAGCTGGTTAGTGTGTATTAACTTTGAGTGGTCACAAATATCCAATATGGTCGTTGGCATTATCAAAGGATTCGAGATGGATATATTCTGGAGATTCTATTGGTAACTTGAGAAGATGGAATGTACAGAGGTTGTTAAGTGTTGATTAATCTGTGGGATAGGTAGGTGTCAATTTAATTAATTTAATAATAAAGTAGTAGGATTGGAATGAGGTATATGCTCCCTATGGAATGAGATTGAGTGATTGTGAAGTAAGCAACATATAGATGAGTGAGTAGGACTTTAAGAGAATTATGTGATGAGATGTTTTTATTAAATTAATGAATTTATTAAATTAATATATTTATTTAGATTAATGAATTTAAGTATTTGAATAATCAATATACTACTATATGCTACTATATACTACTATATACTCTATATAATACTAATCTACTATACTATATATACAGTTATACAGTTATACAGTTATACAGTTATACAGTTATACAGTTATACAGTTATACAGTTATACAGTTATACAGTTATACAGTTATACAGTTATGAAGTTATACAGTTATACAGTTATACAGTTATACAGTTATACAGTTATACAGTTATACAGTTATACAGTTATACAGTTATACAGTTATACAGTTATAAGTTATACAGTTATACCTATATACAGTTATACTCATATATAAAACTATATTACAATGATATTATACGGTTAAAAAGCAATGATAAAATATTAAATGTATACTAAAGTTGAGTTACGACTCTAAGCAATAAAGTAGCAAAATAACAAAGTGTCAATGTAGTTGAATAAATTATAATAATAATAAATTATAATGATATAAGTTTTTGTTTAAATTGTTGAGGTGTAAGACAAGAGTATGTTGGATTAGATTAAATTTGTGTAAAAGAGGGTGTAAGTATTTACTAAATAAAGGATAGAATGTGTTAATGATTTTTTAAAATCTAAAAGAGTAATTACGTTATTGTTTAAGTATATTAAAAGGATAATTATTTTAAGAATAGTGAAATGCTTATAATTGTTTATAATTGTTTATAATGAGAAATAGTGTTTTGTGAGAAGAGAGAGTGCTGAATAATTATAAGAGTATAAAGATTAAAAAAAAGTATTTAAATTTTTTAATATTTTTTATTGAAAGAGGAAGAAAGCATATGGAAAATTATAAAAGTAATTATTTTTTAAATTATAAAAAGTTTTCTGTTATAAAAGTTTCTGTTATAAAAGTTTCTGTTCTAAAAGTTTCTGTTATAAAAGTTTCTGTTATAAAAGTTTTTTAGTATAGAAGTTTTTCTGTTGTAAAAATTTCTGTGGCAATATTTAATTTATAAATCTTTTAGGAGTTTACGGATGAATTATATAGAAGGTGTAGTTAATTTAATTTTTAATTTAATTTTTAATTTAATTTTTAATTTAATTTTTAATTTAATTTTTAATTTAATTTTTAATTTAATTTTGTATTTAAATTTGTAATTATTAGTGTGATAAGATTGATATTTGATGTAAATTTTTGCGAAAATAAAAATTTTGTTTTTTTGCTCAGCGTTTTGCACTGCAAGACATTTTTTTGAATGGACTAAATTTTTGCAAAATGGGACAAAGGGTGTGAGAGGGTATAAAAAGTTTAAAAGGTGTTAAAAGATAGAAGTAATAACATTTTTGAATTAAAGGAACTAAATTTTAATAAAGGAATTTTTAAATTATTTTAGAAAAAAGTTTAAAAATTTAGATTTTTTTTTTAATAAAAAGGAATATTTTTTTACAACGTTTTGGTTATTTTTTTATTTTGAATTTAAAAAAAGTTTGAAAATTTAAAAGGATTTTTTTTTGAGAGTTGAACATATTAGCGAAAGGGAAATTTTAATTCATAAAAAATATTTTTAAGAAAAAATTGTAATTTTTGAATCTCAATAAAATATTTTTCGATATAAATAAGAACAGGGATATATTTTAAAATTTTATAAAAAAAATTTTTTTGAATTAATAAATGAATAATAAAATGAAAAAATTTAATTTTGTTTTTTTGCTCAGCGTTTTACACTACAAGACATTTTTCGGACGGACTAAAATTTTTTAAAAATTTTGAAATAAGATTGAATTTATAAAAGTGTAAAAAAATCGGTTAAGTAAAAATTTTTTGATTTTTAAAGGATAAGCTGGTAAAGTTGTAGATGGACTTGAATGCATTTATACAAAGTAAGGACTTAGATTTTAAAACTCCAAAAATATTGTGAATGTAAACATAGATAAATGTGTAAAAATTTTAATTTTGTTTTTTTGCTCAGCGTTTTACACTACAGGAAAATTCTCGGACGGAATACATTTTTTTGAAAAATTTCAAACTAATACTTTAATATCAATTATTTTTTTCAGCATGCTATTTCCAACAGTAATTTAATAGATAAATTTATTAAGTTAAAATATTAAAGTAAAAATAAACTTTTTCTATCTCAGAAGTTTTAAAAAGCCGAAAAAGAATTTTTAATAAAAGAAAAAGCAAAATATCTTAAGGCAAATTAATGATTGATTATAATATTTAAATAGTATTTGAATAAAATAAGAAAGATACTAACTGTATAAATTGAAGAGTCTAAATAGTTGAAGTATGGAAAGTAGTAAAATTAGTTGATACTAAAGAATATGTTTTAAATAATAGTTTAACTAATATATTTAAAATAAGTAATATTTTTGATTAAATATAAATGATAATGGTATAGGTTATTTTGAGAATAAATAAGATATTTAATACTTTATTTATGATTGAAGAGATATTAAAAAACATTGATTGATTAAAAAATGAAATAATGATATGAGAAACAAAATGAAATGGTAAGTAAGTAATTAAAAAATGAGTATATTAAAGTATTAAATACTGATTCATAATAAAATTTTAAGAAATTAAGATTTTTATAATAAAAATAGTAGTTTTTTAAATGATTTATAGCATGAGAAATTTAAATAAGATATTCAATTAATTCTTAGAAATAAATATAAAATTTTAAGTTTAAATCTATTTTATAACTAGTTTATATATATCACTACTATTTATGTTTTATCAATATTTGAAGTTTAAAATAAAGCCTATGCAACTAATTAGTTAATTATAAACCTAAATTATTGATTGTTTATAATTAAATAATAATGAAATTAATTTTAAGTAAAATAAATTTGTAAGCTTTAAAATGTAACTAAAAGATTGCTCAATTAATTATATAAATCTAAATAAATATATTACTATTAACTATGAAATAAAACTAATAAATAAAAAGTATTTTTTAATAATGAAGGTAAAAGAATGTTTTAAATGATTAATAATAAGCTATAAAATATCTTATCTAATAATTTAACTTTCTAGTTTAAAAATTAATTTCATTTTAAGGATAATAATTAGTATGCTTATTATTAAAAAAATAGTATACATTTTTATATTTTAGCATTTACAATATTTGAGTAACAAGTTAATAAAAAAGAATTAATTACATTTTTTAAAGAAATATTAATTATTAATAAAGCTATTCTAAAAAGTACTACTTTTATTACATTTTATTATTACTAAACATAATTTTAGTCTTAATATCAGAAATATAGTCAGATTAGTAATAACCTAAACTTTTTCCTAAATACCTTTCAAATTAAATTCACTTCCACAAAGTCATAACTTTTATTTCAGTTCATATAATTAACAGATTTATGGGATACAAATTATGACCAAATCATTATTTCTACCCAATTTCCTTTTGAGAACTATAAAACCAAAAAATTAAATAAACATTTTATTAAAAACCAAATTTACCTTATATAGACATGCCACTGCACATATATTCAGATAACAACATCAAAGATTTTAGAAATTTCCAGAAAATAACTATATTAAACTTAGCAAATGTATAAGAAAGAAATAATATCAATCTTTTGCTTGAGAATTCATTCAAAAATTATATTTAAATTAACTTATCATATGAATCAGATACTTCATTTTTATTATCTCCTTAAAGTTATGTATCCTTCGTTTCATCTTCCAACTCTTACCCCTTGCTTCTTGTGCTTTCTTGTTGTTCTTTTGTATTCTAATTAATTATTTATGCTTTTACCTACAAATTAAATTCTTTTTTTAGTAGATTTATACTGAAAATTTTTAAATACAAATCTACATGGATCAGACTTTTATAATATCGATTTGTAGAATTCCTAGATTAGTATAAGCTCAAAAAATTTTAATAAATAAATAAGAGACAAAATACAACATTATTTCTATAATACAGCTACAAAAAACTTTAAGAGAATGAAAAAAGCTAAAATATATGCTAAGCTATTTAATAATATTTACCAATTTCCACTAATTATTTACTCTAAGTTGAACAAATAATTTAGACAGGAAATTTTAGTATATATAAACTTAGAACACAATCCTATAATTTTCGAAAAGATCTTTAAGATTGTCATTATCCTATTGATAATCCCTACTGTATGTGTGGAGAGTATTATACATTCGAGCATATTTTTAAATATATATGTTGATCTAATATAAGAATTGATTATTTTAAAAGATTAGGAATTATAACTTAAGATGCTTATATTATATGATTAAGGACTTATAAACTCCTTTCGAAGTCTTATTTGGGATATTTAGATTTATAAATAAAAATATTTCACATGAAACTTATATCAAGAAGACTAGAATCATTAGAAATGGAAAAAACAAAATGTAAGAAATAAAAGATAAGGATACAGCATTAGTAATTAAAAATTGATGAGATCAAGATTAATTTACAAAGCATTAAAAATGTTAAAAAGCTTTACAAATATTTACTAACGTCTATAATTGAAGAAAACAATTCTTACAGTTATAAATGTCAAAAAACTCTTTTAGTTTAGAAATTTTAATTAAAACATTTGAATTAATTAAAATAATAAACTTTCTACATATTTTTAAAAACAATCAAAGAATTTGAACACTATTTGGAAACAAAATTAAATTATTTGATATAATATACTTTTGAATATAATTATTCCCATCTAATAATTTTAGTTTTTTAATTAAAAAATAAAATTTGTATACATTTATTTTCCTAAATTTCTTTACAAATCTCAACATTAGCCTTTAAACTAAGTCTTAATGTTTATTTAACTAACTTCAATCTATTTTTTCAAATTTAGAATGTAAAATATTTCTTTTTAAGATTTATTAAAGTCTTTTTTTACTGCTTTATAGATCTATTATAGACTGTGCTGGCGCTCTACCGACTGAGCTAAACCGGCTTATTTATTATTGTATCACTTATTTAAAAATAACTAATATCTTTATAGTTTATTTATCATTTTACTTTCATAAAAATGGAGAACACGGGTATCGATCCCGTTGCCTCTCGTATGCGAAAGGAGCGGTCTACCATTTGAGCTAGATCCCATTTTAATTATAGCCTCACCGTTTTCTTAAATATTAAAAATTAGTTTCTAAGTTATCTAAGAATTCTTATAGTTTATATTTTAATGAACTCAAATACATTTCCATTTTTTATCCCTTATTTATATAAAATAATTTATATAGAACCAACAACTTTAAAGCAATATTAAAGTTATCCTAATAGACTAATTATAATCATTTATAATAATAATAATAATATACTTAAAGTTAGTAGAGTTTTGCATTCTCTGGAATTGCAACCAGTTCCTGCGGACAGTTTTTTTAACGTGGGTGTGATCCACGACCTTTTTATTAAGTGGAAGGTTACCACTGTAACCGTTCAAGTGGTCTTGCAAAAAGCTTTTATTTGTAGATCCCTGTTGGAGTTATTCATAGTTTATTGAGTTGTCTCCATGTTCTTTTCTGCTCTTATTCGTTTATTTTCTTTCACTATCAACAGTTTTTTAAAATATGTTGATTTGATTTGCAACATCAACAAAGTTTGTATTATTGTCTTTATTTCGTTCTTTTTTATGATAATTTATTTTCTATATTTTCTAATCTTTTAATGAAACTTGTAGCAATCATTTCTTTTTCTGGATTCAATTCTGTTTTTAATTCTATTGGTATTTTTTCTATTTCAATTTTCGTGTCATATTTAAAGTTTTATTGTGACTAAGTTCAGAGTTGTTCTTCCGTTATCAAATTGCTTTGAATGAGCTGTCTTCTGAGTATTAATAATTCGTTGTTTTAATCCTCTATGCTATTCATTAATTCCCTTATTTTTTCTCCTTAGTTATAAGCTATTTCTTCATACTTTGAAATTAATTTTTACATTTGATCTAGTTAAATTTAAAGTTTTTGATCAGATTCGTTCTTAGGTTATCTTATCTCTATAGATCCTACCATCACTTTACCTTCTGATGACGAACTTGACTCCTCTCGTTGGTAAATGAAAAAACTAGTGATAAAATTTTTAAATTTTATAAGAATTTACTTAATTGAAAAGGATCTCAATTAAAAAGAGAGAAAAGAAAGTAAAGAATGAAATTGGGAACAATTATTTTTTATTTTTTAGCTCTGAGTCTTACACTTCAAAAAATTTTCAAGATGGATAAATTAAAAAAAAGGATTAGATTTTTGATAGATATAAAAATTTTTAACAATGGTATTTAAATTAAGATATAAAAGATTAAGCTTATGAAATTTTTAACACATTGCTAAATAAGTTTGATTAGAATCAACATATACTGACGGGAAATTTCAACACTCTTTTATAAGGTTTTGTATACAATCCTGAAAATATTTTGATAATACATATAGATTATAAGAATTTCTCCTAAAAAATGATCTTGAAATAATGAATGATAGTAAAGTTAAATTCATGTATACAAAGAAACTGTATAATTGTGGTGTAATGATTATATCATTATAAGCACCAATTTAAAGTAAAAAAAATGAAAATACTTAAAATTCACTAGTTTTAACTAGCGACTCTTCTTTAATTGATTATAAAGAAGCTTCAAACTCGTAGATAAAGCACAGGTAGGTGCATAAAAACCTCCAAATAAAAGAATTAGAGTTGCTATAAATCAAATAAGTAAACATAATAATGGATTTATTAAGAAAATTACTAAATATCTGTAGTTAAAAACTAGAAAATAAATTCTTTCGTATTCCACTGAAATTACTTCGAAATTCTCTTCATCGTGGACATCAATTTTAGCATCTATTGAAAGAAAAATAAACCTATAGGTAGAAAACTAGTTTAACCGCCCAAAATATTACGCCGAAGATACAAAAAGATCATCCAAAAAATCTTCTCAAAATTAAGATATTATCTAAGACACTCCGATCTCTTAAGATATGCTTTCAAATCTGAATTAAATATTAAATAAAAATATACTTTTATAATAGTCAAAAAGTACGTAAACTTAAGATTTATTTTTGAATAATAGTAATCAAATTCGATTAAATTGAATGTAATAAAAACAGTTAAAAGTAAGACAATAATATTAATTCTGTTAATTCAAAGTATCAAAATTTATCTGATCTTTAGAATTAAAATAAGCAATTTTAATAAAATGATGACCCAATAAATGCAATATAAAATTAAGCAATTAATAACTCATTTAATGAAAATTAGTTTATTTTAGAAATAAAAGTACTTAAATATGATTTATAAAGATTAATAGATAAGAACTATTTATTAAATGAAAAGTTAGATAGTACAGAAACAAAATACGAACTAGAAAAAATAAACCTTGATAAATTACTAAGAATCATCAAAAGCATATTATAAAGCATATATTAATAAAATTAATTAGAAATACAAAAAAATAAAAATTAGTTACTAAAATTTGACTTATAATATTATTAGGAAAAGCTATTGAAAAATAATTAAATATTATAACAGATAAAAAATAACCTATTAATAATTTTAAAGTAGAAAATTAAACTGAACAACTTTTATTAGATAATATTACTTTTAATAATATCTTTCTATAGTAAAACATAATTAATAACTACTTTAGGAAATTTTTCAATAAAAATTTGAGAGGAATTAGTTTTCATTTTAATCCAAAGAGTAAATAATAGTTCAAGAATAATCAGTATAAACAACTTATGTTAATTCTAAAGAGATAACTGTTTAAACTGATTTTATAATGAAATGTATTGAATAAAGAACTCAAATTAACAATAGAGTTTTTATAAATTAAGAAGCATAAACGCAATAGATAAAATTATAAATGAGTCAAACATAAAATGAAGAATCATTATTATATTCAAAATAGGAATATTTAAAATAATAAATTTCATTCTACTAATAGTAATTTTTTGGACAACAACACATTTGGTAACAACTTTAAGAAGTTTGATAATAAAAAACTAATATTGAACTTGAATTAAACTATATTTTGAATTATAATTAATAACTGAAATCTTAAAATTAAAAAATAACTGATAAAGTATAAATATTATAAAGCTAACTTTAAATTTTAAACTTTGAATGAGAAAAGAAATATTTCTTGGAAATAGGATTTATGTAATAATTTTTAATAGAATCTATAACTTAAAGAATTGGATTATTAAAGCATATTAAGTTAATTACTTTTGTAAAAAAATAAGTATATCCAAGAATTTAAAGATGCTTTCACATAAACAAAAATACCTTAACTATAGAATTATTACACACAGGTTGAAATTTAATCCAGTGATTAAAAAATTAAAACAATTATTTTGACTTTAGATACAGCTACTGGAACAGACCTATTACATTTGAATTAAATTTCCTAGTGCGACTTTATTGATTCTAAATATATAATAAATAATATGATCAATTAAATGAGCTACTAATCAATTAAATCAAAGCTTTTGATAAAGCTGTATCAGAAAAATGTACTTTATTGGAAAATCTGAAATAGAGCCAAATTTTAAAGTAGTAAATTTCTTCCAATTTAACATTTCTATCCATAAAATTCTGTGAATAATCTTTTTAGATTTTCAACAACTCTCCATTCATAAAATGTAAAATAGAATACTTAAGAAATTATTTGGAATAAGATTCTATAAATTAATTAAAGAGAAAATATCCAGATCCATATTTTCCATCTACTAAATAACATATCAATAAAATGGAACAAAATTAGGCTTTTATAAAAAATTACAATGTCAAATCAAAATAGCTAAGAGACTTTATATTATCTAATTTTTGAAGAAGAACTAATCTCTAAACTATAATTTAAAACAGATACGTTGTACTTGACTAGGAACTTGATAAAGGATAGATTGAAAGTCAAGTAGTTAAAATTAATATTGATAAGAGATTATTAAAGATATATAGCAGAAAATATCTCTATATTATAATTTAATTTTATGACTAAAATAAATAACATTAAAAAAATAGGTTTATCTTGAAATCAGTGGACAAAAAAAATTTTTTAATTTATGAACCTGGGTGGAAAGGAGGCTCTTAACTAAATCAACAAGGAAACAAATTATTTTAGATCAAGATAATCACTAAAATAGAAGTAGCATCAATCAAATTAAGATTGGATATGTCAACATAAATGGATTAGCAAGTAAACTATATAAAGTAGAAGAATTCATAAGAGAAAATAGTATTGACGTTTTTTCAATTAATGAAACTTGGTAAAAACAAGATTTCCATCCAATATTAATATAAGGTTGAAGGACTTATTACAAAAATTCAGGAAAAGGAGGAGATGTATGTCTAGTTATTAAAGAAGAACTCAGGAGTACTGAAGAAACTAATATAATTGATGTATCCTAGAATCGATTTATCATAGCCAAACTAGATAATATATTTATTACGTCCTGCTACATGCCAGATAATAGCTAAAATGAGAACATAAAAGACCAAGCATATGACTATATTAATTTGCTACTTAATCAATTCCCAAATATCCCACTTATTCTAATGGGAGATTTCAATGCTCCTCTATAAGATTATGGAGACAATTCTAATAATGACTATGATAATACAAACAGATTCTAGGAACTTATTATTCAGAAGTATCTTGAAATAGTAAATAATATGAACAGCAACACTTGCATACATAAAGGAACAGATTTTATGTATTGCAATAACTATATTGTAATAAACAATCACCTGAATATTAATCAATTTGAAAACTTCTAGGTTCATTATAACTAACTATTTACTGACCACATATCAATTACGGTAAATTTTCTCTTCAATACAATTCTCTATTAGGACATAATTACCTAAAGAAAATATAAAATTAGCAGTCTATAAGACATTATGACAGATAAAAATATTAAGAATCTTTTTTTGAAACTTATAATTAATTTTTTTAATCTGATAGGAATAATTTAGAGGATTAATACTAATGTATTAAACGCAATATATAATATAATGCAGATGTAATATTAGGTTCATTTATTCCAGATCCTAAATATAATAAACTTACAAAAGACCTCATAAAGAAGTATATTGAAGTTAAAAGAGCTAATTAAGTATATAAAGAAACTCACGCGTAGTTTGGAAGAATTAATTAATAAGTAATTCCCTTTTTAAGAACAATTGGTAAGAAGAATATTAATATAGAGATTAAGTAACAAGACTATCTGAATGTTACGAAATAGATATTAATAATTAGGAATATAATAGTAGCTTTAATACTTTTACAAATATATTAAAAGTAAGGTTCAACATTAATTTTATGAAGTAACTATTAAAAGACTAAAAAGGATGCCACTGCAAAGTTATTTATAGAATAATTAGAATAATAATAATAATTCCCCTAAATTACCTATCCAAAACTAAATAAATAGTATTGAAAAGAAATAATTAGTATATACAAACTCAGAACCTAAAGTTACAACTTTCGCAAGGATCTTTAAGACAGACATTATTTAGTTGAGAATTCCCGTTGTATGTGTGGAGATTTGATTAATTTGAAAATATTCTGGAATGCGATTGCTATATAGATATGCGAGAATGGTTAATAGCATAAATTGAAAAATGCGATATTAGAAAATTAATAACCTATTACCAAATTATATCAATTAATTTCCAAAAAAAAAATTAGAATACATTGATCTGCAAATTAAAATTTTCCATAGGATGTTGCTTAAAAGGAGATTAGAATTATTCGAATTCAAAAAAACTTATAATAAGAAAGTTCTGAGACTAAGGGTAAAGAAGCGAAAGAGCAAGATAAAGATGAAGAGAATAATGAAAATAAGGAAGAAAAAGAAGAATAAGAAGAAAAAGATGAGTAAGTGGAAGATTAGAATGAATAAACTGATGACGAAGATAATATAGCTGAAGAAGAGGAAGAAGAAAGTGTTTGAGTTGAAAAACTTTTAAAAAACATTATAATATCTTTAATTGAAGGAAGTAATTCCAACAATGAAAAGATGTCTCAAGACTCTTTTAGTTAAATTTAAATTTAAGAATAACATGTGTAAGAGAAAGATTTAGATTAGCTATCTATAAGTCATTAAATATTGCACTAGTGTTGGGAATACTAGTTGATTTTTAACTTTCATTATAATATCAGCAATGCTAGCTCCAATTTAACGAAAATAATTCTACTTAGTAAAAAGATAAAAATTACACCATTTAATCTTTATTCTCAAAATCAGAGCAACGAAATAAATCTGATGTAAGATAACCATTTTTTAAAATGAAGAGTTATCAAGATAATCAAAACCTTGCTTACTTATGAATATTTACAAATAATCATTATAATTGATGATTTCAAAGAGTTTAATAAGCATAGAAATATTAAATTAAAAATGTTTATTCTAAGAAAAAAAATTCCCCATCTTTTACATATTAAAAAAATGTATCCTATCCCAGAAATGCTTATAAAAAAATTTCTAAAAAAATTACTTAAAAAAATTCAAAGATTTTTACAATTAATTTCCAAATTTTATTTTCAAAACGATTTTAGATAACTATTTTAAAAATTATTTTAGAAACATTTTTCAAAGAATTTTAAAAACTTTTTAAAAACTACTTTCAAAATTTTTATTCCAATTTTAAAATTTTTTATTCCGAAAAAAAATTATTCCGTGCCGAAAATATTTGGTAGTGTAAAATACTGAGCAAAAAAACAAATTTTCCATTTTCATGAAATTTAAGCTCTAAACCTGAAAGATAAATAAAACTTATTATCAGAAAAATTAATTTTCCAATCGGAAGCAATAAATGTTAAACATAAAATTTAAAATTTTGTAATAATCATCAATAATAATCAATAATAATCAATAATCAATATTAAATATCAGTCATAAAAAATAAATAATATAAAACAAAATTTTAAATAAAATAAAATACTTAATTAAATTTTTAAATAATAATCAAAATTATAACTGACTTTAACCTTATAAATAATATTTAAACTACTCCACAAAAAAATTAAAATTTATACTTAACTTGAAATTTTTACAAAATCTAAAAATAAATCTATAAAATTTATAGAATAAAAATAAAACTTAAACTTATTTCATGTCTTCATTTAACAAAATTAAATTAAGTCAAATAGTAAGTTACTCAACTCGAAACCCTCCATTTTCTTATCGTATTGTCACCCGCTCCCGATACCAACCATCTATTATCAACACTCAATGCTATAGAATATATTCATCCAATATGCCCTTATAAAGTCTTAATACACTCACCCTTATCAAAGTTCCAGATCTTGATTAGATGATCATAAGAACCAGAAAATATTACACTTGAATCAACACTTAACTGAATACTTTGTACACCACCTTTATGACCTTAAAGAGTACGAATACACTGACCAGATGAGAAGTCCCATATCTTAATAGTACTGTCGCCAGAACCAGATATTATATATCTATTATCCTTAGACACTATTACCGATAAAACTCAGTCTGAATGCCCAGTAAGATATCACACAAGCTGGCCAGTTTAGAAATCCTAGATCTTTATAGTTGTATCATCAGATCCCGATATAATATATCTAGAGTCATAGGAAATTACTACCGATCTAACTCAATCAGTATGTCCCGACAAAGTTCTTTGGAGATCACCATTGTGGAAATTTCAGATCTTTATTGTGTTATCGTAAGATCCTGATACGATATAGTTAGAGTTATAGGAGATTACTACCGAGGTAATAGTAGAAGTATGCCCCGTTAAAGTTCTTATGAGAGAACCAGTTTATGAATTTCAGATCTTTATAGTATTGTCTTTGGATCCTGATACAATATATCTAGAGTCTGAGGAGATTACTACCGATCAAATAGTAGAAGTATGTCCTGTTATAGTTCTTAGGAGAGCACCTGTCTGGAAATTCCAAATCTTTATCGAATTTTCAGGATATTCTGAACCTGATACAATTTAATTCAGGTCACTTGATATGGCTACCGATAGCACAGAAGTGTCAGTAAGGACTTAGCCTAAAAAATATAAAAGAAAAACCTTTACTTTGGTCATAGCTAATCTTATTTATTTAATTTTAGTAGCATAAGTTAGGCAGAATTTCATACTTAAAATGAAGTAGAGATACTTTTCCTAAAATGTAGCTTCTCGCTCTTAAGAGTTTTCTTAAAAAAATACTTTTAGTAAATTGCTTTTCTTTTTTCTCCATTTTAATTTTTATAACTTACTTCTATAAATATTTAATTAAAATAACTCAATAAATTTTACTGACTCATTTCAATATAATTAAACAATTTATTTATTTATTAAGCATACTTATAAATATCTTATTTCTAATTCATTGATTTTTCTATTTTTGTTTTAAATCAAGACAAGATATTAAACTAATAGTATACATGCTTTTACAATTTTAATTATTTTATATCTTTTTACTTTTAAATAAAAGAATAAACTATTGTATCAAAAGTTTATAACGAAGAATTATATCCTTATTATAATAACTTTAATATACATTTATTAATTACTACTTATTTGTGCTTTAAATCAAAGACTCTTAATAAGAAAACCTTATTTCGTTATAGACTCTTTTAAATGATAAATAAAATATTACAATTCTTTTAAATCTACTGTTATTAATTATTGTTTTTCACTTACATTTAATCAAAAAATTATTTCTTTAAGTTATTTACTAATTAAAAAAATGAAATAAAATTGAGTTTTTTATTAATTAGCTTAAATAGAAATTAAAAAACACCAAATTATTTAAAACAAAGTATTTTTAGTATTTATAAGATAAATCTTTTAATTATCCACTTTCTTACTATTATTCCATTAAATCTTTTTATTTATATAGGTCTCTCTTAAAATAATAAAACAATATAATTTATTTTAATGTTGATTCTAAGCAAAATAGGCTAAATGTAATAAATATAAGTAATAGAAAGTAAATATTTAAACTAACTAGAAATGGTGTATCACTAATTTTATCTTATAATTATTAAATAGTAGTATTTAATTTTATTATTAAAATAAGCTTTAATATGTTTAATTATGTCTATTAAATACTTAATATTTTATCCTTTTAGCTTTATTAGTTATTAATTTAATTTAATTTCACTTTAATTAATAAAGATATTAGATTAGTTATAATTAATACATTTAGATAAATTTCTCTTTTATAGCAAACTAATATTATATTTATTATTTATGTTATTTTTGTAATTATCATTTCTAATTATTAATACCTAAATTATTCTAGATTATTTAAAGATAAAAACTTAATTCTATTATTATATATAAATCTATATTATATTGCTACTACATTAATACTCTCTTTCTTAAAATAACTTGTTTGCTATTAAGAAAATTATAAGCTTTTTTAAGAAAGAAATCATATTTTTACTATCTTCTATTATTATTTTCTGAATTAATAGAAAGAGTAAACTTAACACAATATGCTTCTTTGTAATAAGCGTGAGATAATATAAGTATTAAATTAGCTAATATAAGTTATTTAAAACTAAAATGATTGTCACAATAAATCCTAGTCTAATTGACTTTAGTCATAAGATTTAAAAAAGAATACAGTCTTTAGTAGCAATAAGAAAGGATTTAAATAAACATAATGAAAGTGAGAAAAAAATTAAACCTAAAAGAAAAAAGTTTTAAAGCTTAAATTTAAGTTTATTAATTAAAAGATTCAAGACTATCACTTACGAACTAGAATTAAATAGCTGCTAAATTACCATTTTTCTGAATAAATTAAAATAATCAATTGCAACAAAAAGGCATGCTTGATATTTAAAAAATATTTAAGCTTTCAAGCAGTTACAGATTGGATATTGAGCGTGGTTTAACAAGTGTTTCTTAAATAAAATAGAATAACAAAAGTTTTAAAAAAGAATTAAATAATTATAGAATTCCGGTGTTTCTAAATTAAAAAACAAAGTCGCTAAAATTTAATTAATCAAAGCCATAAATAAAAAAGCGGCGAATAAATGAGAAATGTACATGTCCAAAGGGGTTACCGAAATGTTTACTTTGAACTTATAAATCTAAGAATTGTCCTTTTGAAAAAACAAAAAAGTGCAAATCCTTCTAGATCTACAAATATTCAATGGCCTTTATAAAATTTAGATTGAAACATTCATGCAATAGTTTGAGATTTAAATTCTCAAAGAAGTATAATTGTACACACTCTTTAAGTTTTTCATTTTCTTTATTATCTTAAATCAAACATTTTCAGTTGCGTTTATTTTTTATTTTCTTTGGAATATAAAAAATTGCTGTCTTTTTCTCCAACTTTGAAATATCTTAGATTGAATTTGTTGCTTCATTCACTACATTATTCAATAGGCATAAATTTAAACCCAAAAATTACAACAACATCTATACTTTAGTCTCTTGAAAACATTATCAATCAAATCTTTTAAAACTCTATCTGCTTAACTTCCCTTTTCTTAATTTAGATTTTTTTATTCTATTTAGATTTTCCTTATATCTCTAAGTTAAAATAAACCTTAAATATTAACTACTATAAAAAAGCTTTAAAGCTAAATTTTATTATTAAATTGGTTTAATATACTTATTAACAAATCTCTTGTAAATAAAAACTTAGAATGAAATATATAGTATATTTGAAGGTTTAATGTATCTTGTTAATTTATTAAGATACATAAATAAGAAGTATTATACAGAATTAGGCTATCTTTAATTAAAGATACTGAATCTAGTAATCTTAATAATTTATTAATTTAACTAGTAATGCTCCAATATAATAAATAATCAATTAAATACTTTAATGAAATTATTAAATCTGAGGTTAGTACTTTAAAGTTGTTTTTGGTTCGTTTGAACTTGCTACTTTCAGTTTTTTATTCTCTGCTCGATTATAAAAATAAGTCTGAGAATCCATGAGATTGAAGTACTTAAAGATTTGAATTCGAACTAGTAGTTAAGTTTCCGTTTTACTCGACAGCTCTGTTTATCTATCATATCGATTCTGAGAAGCTTAGTATCCGAAGAACTTACAAAATTAAAATTTAACTTTGAGTTAAGAATTCGTGATACTTGACATCTCTTTAGATAACATATAAAGTCTTAGAAATCATAAATTCTAAGTATCTAAAGAATGAAAGAAGAATTTAAATATTCAACTTCGATGAACTTGAGAGTTCTGTTCAGATCACATTTAAGGTCGAGAAAGCTTTAAAATTAAGTACCTAAAGAATATGAGTATAACAAGAAGTCAAAACTCGATTTAAGTAAAGAGTTCTGTTCCAGATAACGCAATAAGTCTTAGAAACAAAATTATATAGTAATTTGAGACTTGGAGATTAGATAAGTTGCAAGTATCGGTTATAGTCGTGAGCTCTTCTCGTAAACAAATTGCAAGTCTTAGAAGTTCAAAACTTAAGTACTTAAAGAATTGATGAAGAACAAGAATCAGAGTACTGTTTCTATCGAGAGCTATTTTTAGTACTAAATTCAATTCTGAACGCGATAATGCGAAAGTACTTTAAGACAAGGAGTAGAAAAAGGAGTTAAGTATCGATTTAAGTTGAAAGTTCTGTTCCAGATAACATGACAAATCTGAGATTTAACAAATCGGAAGTAATTTAAGTCTATGGGATAAGAAAGAAGTTTCGGGCAATGTCGAGAGCTTAGCACTTAATCGAATTGCAGTTCTTAGAAATTCAAAACAAAATTACTTAACTAATTGCAGAAGAATAGTATCAGAGTACTGTTTCTATCGAGAGCTATTTTTAGTACTAAATTCAATTCTGAACGCGATAATGCGAAAGTACTTTAAGACAAGGAGTAGAAAAAGGAGTTAAGTATCGATTTAAGTTGAAAGTTCTGTTCCAGATAACATGACAAATCTGAGATTTAACAAATCGGAAGTAATTTAAGTCTATGGGATAAGAAAGAAGTTTTGGGCAATTTCGAGAGCTTAGCACTTAATCGAATTGCAGTTCTTTATGACAAAAATTTCAAATACAAAAAGACTTGGAGTAGTACGAGGTGTCAAGATTCGCTTATAATTTACATCTATTTTTAGTCTCAAATCATATATTAGAAGCGATAACGCGGAAGTATTTTGAGGCTATGAGTAGGAAAAGAAGTCAAGTCTCGATTTAAGTTGAGAGTTCTGTTCCATATGGTGCTATATTCTTAGAAACAAATGTTTAATCAATTGGAGACTTGAAGATGAATCAAGAAACAAGTCTCGGATATAATCGAGAGCTCTTCTCGTAATCTAATTGCAGTTCTTATATGTTACAAATATAAAATACTTAAATACTTAGAAAGAACAAGGATCCAAATATAGTTTCAACGCGATAGCTCTTTATATTCCTAAAATTAAATCTTTGATGCGATAAAGCGAATTACTATAAGAATTGGAGTAGAAAAGGAGTCAAGTCTCGATTTAAGTTGAGAGTTCTTTTCAAGCAAAATGACAAGTCAGAAAATCAACAAATCTGAAGTAATTTAAGATTTGTAGATAGATAAGAAACAAGTTTCGTGCAAAGTCGAGAGCTTTGCACTTAATCGAATTGCAATTCTTAGAAGTTACAAATCTGAAATACTTAAAGATTTGGAGAAAAACAAGAAGTCAAGTATAGTTCCACGCAAAAAAACTTTATAAATACAAAACAAAATCTTAAATACGATAAAGAGGAAATATTTTAAGACTAAGAGTAGATCAAAATTCAAGTCTTTATTTTACTCGAAATCTCTTTATAAAACTAAAACCAAATAAAATAAGCGATAAAGCGGAAATACTTTAAGACTTGGAGCAGAAAAAGGAGTTTAGTTTCGATTTTAGTTTAGAGCTCGTCTCTAGATGACATGGAATTTCTTGGAAGTTTTAAAGCTTAAAACTTACAAGCTTAAAAATTAACTTTAATTTAGATTACGTTAAACTCGATAGCTTGTTATGGATTAAATAAAGTCTTAGAAACTATAAATCTGAAATAATTTAAGAATGAAAGAAGTATTTCGGTTTTTTAACCTCAATGAACTTGAGAGTTCTGTTCTAGATCATATTTAAGGTCGAGAAGGCTTGCAACATTAAGTACTAAAAGAATATTAGTGTAACAAGGAGTCAAGACTCGGTTCTACTCGAGAACTCTGTTCTAGATCAAATGAAAATTCTTATAAACAATAAATCTGTCGTAATTTAAGACTTTGATTCGAACTGGAAGCTAAAACTCTGTTTTTCTTAAGAACTAAGTTCTTTTTCTCAAAATTAGTCATAGAAGCGAAAAAGCGGAAGTACTTAATTACTTAATTTTTGCTTTGTTTTAAACTATTATACTTGAGTTCTCATTCTTAGTTCTCATAGAAATATTGATAAACGATAAAGCTAGTTTTCGTATCGTGGAAACTTGAACTTAAAAAAATGAAAGAATTCTACTTGAAGCTCTTAACTATTTCTCAAAATAAGATTGAATCTCGATTAAACTGAAGAACTTAAGAGTATGAAATAAAGCTTAGAGTTAAGAAAGCTCTTTTCATGAGCTCTGTTCAATTTCTCAGAAAAAGACCGAGTCGCGATAAAGATAAAAACTTAATCGATGGAAAGTAAAATCGAGTTGTATAGTCATGTTTTAGCACTAATAGAATCGTTATGTTTTCCATTATTAGCAAAGCAAATTCCTTTTTAGTGGTAGATATTCTTATCTTTTAATCAATTTAAATTCCCTTGTCTCAGCAATCATTAGGTTCAACAAATTTTCCTTAATTTTCTAAATTTAACCCTTTATATTAGTAGGCAGTTACATCACTAGGATTTTTCTATAAAGCTTTGCTATTACACTCAATAGAATCATTATTTTTATCTAATTTTTATAACACTTTTTTGTCTTTCTACTACTAAGAAAAAAATTTAAGTTTTCAGAGTAGTATTCAGCAGGCAAATTTTTAGTTTACTTTTTCTTTTACTTAGTTTTTCTACGTAGCATTAGTCTCCAAATTGTGATATAAGTTTTTACTCAGAAGTTAAGGAATTTTCGTAAGCTTCTCCTTGTAATAAATTTTTTCTACTAAATTTTCTCAAGTTTTAAGCGAAGTTTTGTCAGCTTTATGTTTTAACAACATAACTGTATTCTAAAGAAAATAGTTTAGCGCATCATCTCTATTTACTACTAAAAACTAATGAAAGATACCTAATATAGACCTGGCAGCATATTAAATTAAAAAGCTTCTTTTGAGCATATTAATGTAAAGTATGATACAAAAGTTGGTGTTGTATTTACTTATTTTTCAGTTTATTACTATAGCTATTTTACTAAGATAAATACATATTCTCCGTAATTTTCAGAAAGCCTTGCATCTATAATCTTAAAAAGAAATTCTATAAACAAAACTTTTAAGTAATGATGCTTTATTCCATTCCTTTTATCCCTGAATAGTAAAATTAGGTTTCCATAGTATTGCTCGTTATTAGTCTTATTGCTATTATAATTCTCTTTTCTTTAATATCACTACATCGTCTTTAGGAGTGTATATTTCCTACTATAAATAAAGCAACTACTGCTTAATCTGAATAATATAGATAAATTTTGTTTGATGGAACATAGAGCTTTATGTAAACTAAGTTTAAGCAGTAAAGGATGTTTTAATTTTATTAAATTGGTAAATAAAAATACTCCGTTAAGTTTATAACCAACTATTTTATATATAATAGACAATTATATAAGTCTTTTCTTACTATTTTCAAATACCTTAACTACTTTCTTTTGCTTATAAAATAATAACTCTAATTTATCTTCTTTCTATCTAATTATGTCTCAACCTCTTCATTTATTTATCTATTTTATAAAGTTACTATAGAATATTTATTTCAATAAAGTTACAAATACTATAAATATAGAAACTTAAATTAGTTTATTAACTTTCATAAAGAACTTATAAAATTATATCGTTTATATAAAGTTTCTCCCTTCAACTCTTTTTCTCATCCATCTTACTTATTTTTAAACTTTCAAACTTGAATTCTTATGAGTCTTCCTCTAATAAAAAAACTTAACCTTAACTTTATTATTTTATACTTTATTCTTACTTCATTTTTTTAGTTTGACCCTACTAACTTATATCTCCATCTTATCTTTATGGATTTCACTTTTATTTTAATCTTTCTATCTAATTTATAAAATAATCTATATCAGGTCTAATGTTCTGGTAGAAAGCTAAGCATCTGTAAAATAGATCAGTTAATTCAGGTTCTTATAATATTTCGTTTGAAAACCTAGGAATCATTTTATTAATATAAACTATTTATTTTAGTTATTCTTATTCATTTATATTTGGATAAACCATTTCTTCATTGAATATCTCTATTCCAATACAACCTAAAGATCAGATATCACTTTTCATAGTCACATTTCTTTCAAATTATTCAGGAGCCATTCATTGATGTAATCCTCTTTATTCTATTGTTGTTAACCAATGAGTAGAATCGAATAATCCTAAAATAACTATTTTGGGTTAATATTTCTTATCTAGTAGAATATTTAGAGATTTTAGTTCTTTATGTATTAAGTTTCTAGAGTGAATAGCCTTTAGACCTTCTGCTATTTAACTAAGTAAATTAAGTTTCTAGTAATATCTTAAAGGAGATCCTATTTTACTTTCTTTGAATAGCTACTTAGTCTAAGTTTATTAGAATAAACTACCAAATCACTAAAAATCTGTTAAGAGGCATAAATTGTAACTTCCTTGTTCTTAAGTATCAATAGCAACTCCTGTAAGTCTTTAAACTCTTAAGCTGTTTATTAATAGAAGTTCTTTACACTCAAAATAGAACTAATCTAATAAAATATGAAGATCAGTATTTTAGTGAAATACTTTAAGAGCATAAGTAGACCCATCAATAGTAATAAGATAGACAATTCCATATTAATCTTTAGCTAGTACTTATAAGTCATCTAGAAATTATATATTAGGAATTAAGATTCTATAGTTCAATATTCTAATTTTAGAATTATTATCATAACCAGCACCATTTTAATATAAAAGCTGTCATATATGATCTATAGTAATGGAATTTTATTATTAAACATCTAAAGAAACAATATCTATTTAGGGAATTTTAAACTAGGGGTCTAATTTGTTGGCTTCAATAAAACATTAGAGAGATTCAATAGTTTTATTTAAAGCTTACAAAGATAAACCTTTGTAGTAATAAGCTACTGCACAGTTTGAATTAAGCTAAATTACTATGTTAAGACACTAAATTGCTTCAGAAAAATTATTTAGCTAATAAAGTGAATAAGCTTTATGTTAGTAAAATTCTGGGAGAATAGAATTTAGCCGAATAGCTTTGTCAAAACTTTAAATCGCTTCTTAGTATTTTCCTTATTTCATCAATACCGATCCTTTGTTATTATGTACAGTTGCATTATTAGGGTCTAGTTTAAGAGCTACATCAAAGCTCTATATCGCTTCTTAGTATTTCCCTAACTTTTCCAATGACCATCCTTTGTTACCATGTACAGTTGCATCATTAGGGTTTAGTTTAAGAGCTACATCATAGCTCTAAATCGCTTCTTAGTCTTTCCCTAACTTTTCCAATACCGATCCTTTGTTGTTATGTACAGTTGCATTATTAGGGTCTAGTTTAAGAGCTACATCATAGCTCTAAATCGCTTCTTAGTATTTCCCTAACTTTTCCAATACCGATCCTTTGTTGTTATGTACAGTTGCATTATTAGGGTCTAGTTTAAGAGCTACTTCATAGCTCTAAATCGCTTCTTAGTATTTCCCTAACTTTTCCAATACCGATCCTTTGTTGTTATGTACAGTTGCATTATTAGGGTCTAGTTTAAGAGCTACATCATAGCTCTAAATCGCTTCTTAGTATTTCCCTAAGTTTTTCAATACCGATCCTTTGTTACCATGTACAGCTGCATTATTAGGGTCTAGTTTAAGAGCTACATCATAGCTCTAAATCGCTTCTTAGTATTTCCCTAAGTTTTTCAATGCCCATCCTTTGTTATTATGTACAGTTGCATTATTAGGGTCTAGTTTAAGAGCTACATCAAAGCTCTATATCGCTTCTTAGTATTTCCCTAACTTTTCAATACCGATCCTTTGTTACCATGTACAGCTGCATTATTAGGGTCTAGTTTAAGAGCTACATCATAGCTCTAAATCGCTTCTTAGTATTTCCCTAACTTTACCAATGTAAATCCTTTGTTATTATATACAGCTGCTTAATTAGGATCTAATATTAAAGCTATATTGAAATACTCAATAGCTTAAAGATAATTTCCCTCTTCTAATAATTAGATTCCTTTTCGATTATACTAATTTGCTTGTGACATATTTATAAATGTTAATAGAATGATAATAAGATTTAATATTTAATAATAATTTAATATTGTTTAAATAATAATAAGGAAGATAGTTACTTTTATGATGTTAATTTCTAAAATAAAGTAGTTAATTTATTAATTAAATATTAGCATTTAGTTAATACTTTAACTAAAAGTTAGTTAGTTAATTCTATATATAATAGTTATTATTAGTAGCTATTAAGACTATTTAGTTAAGATTATTTATTTATTAATTAGTGTTTATTATTTATATTTGTTAGTAGTAAATAGATATTTAGTTATAATGCTTACTAGATGCTTATTGTTTAAATAACTAAGTAGGATAATATTAATGCTAGTATCTTTTATATTTAGTGTAAATAAACATTTATTTAAATAATTCTAGATGCTTTATCCATATCCAATAAATAGAAATCAATTTATATTTCATTTTTAGATCTCTATGATAGATTTCTTTAATTATTTATGCTTTTGCTATTTAAGCAAGAACTTTATGTGATTATATAAAACATTATATTCTATCCTATATTCTTTTTGGATGCAGAAGACTATCTATTACTATTCAAGTGCAGAAAGAAGTTCTAAAATTTTAAAAAGATATCTCAAAGAATACTGAAAAATATAATAAACTAACCCTTTTTATTTAACTTATAATAATGTTTCACTTTAATAAAAGAGTTTTTGTATGAAGCTTCTTATTTACTTCAGATACTACATTTATATAAGTTTAAGTTTATTAATGTCAGCCTTCTATTCTCATTTGGTTTCTTATATCTTCTTACTTTTCATCATCGCTTCTAAAGCTTTCTTTTTATTCTACCTATAGCTCTACCTAATTCGATGTGCTTTATCTAAATATTAATTCTTTTACTATGCAGATTCCAGTGAAAATTTTTAATCCGAAGGTCTTTTTCTGATTATTGATTAGAAGTAAAGTATTAGTTTAAGTAGATAGTTGTATGTTATTAGTCTTAACTAATTTCTACCAGGAAATTTATCAGAAAAATTTCTAATTAAGTTCCAAATAGTAGACACATTTGAAGATATGTCTAAAAATTCCTTTTCCTTCACTAATATAGGGATAACTTTTCACAAATGTAAATGTAAATAATTTGAAAACTATAATAATGAATTAGCAACTTAAGTTTGAGATAAATGCTTTTCTATATTTCTTGCTAAATTTAGTGTAGTTTATTTCCGGAAATTTCTAAAGTCCTTCAAGTTAATCTCTGAATATCTGTAAGATGTGTATGTCTCTATAGCATAAAATTGCTTCTTAATAAAACTAGTTTCTTATTTATTCTTCTATAAAGTTCTCAATAGAAAGTAAGTTGGAAATCATTATTAGATTCTCTTAGTTTTTTCCATAAACTAAAAACATCTTCTTTACTTACTAAAAGATAAAGATTTTTAGTTTCAATTGCATTCAAATAATTTTCTTATTCAGATTCTGGATAATTCAAAGATTCTTTCCGTATTTTGAACTAGAAATGGAAAAAGCGTTTTATCATAATGTTTTAAAATAGTAGTCATTTGAAGTCTATGCAGTATAAGCAGAGATAGCGACTGTAAAGCCTTTCTTTTCATCGTATGCATGCTTTTGTTTATTTTTTCCTTTCATATTACATATTCCTTTCATTACAGTTCAAGACATTTCCTCACCTCTATATTCAGACTTAAGTAACATAAACATGCAAAAAAGTATTTACAATGTCAGAAAGTAACATTGCCGTAACGGCCCAGAGTATAAATACATTTCTTAATCAATTCCAAATAGATTTGAGTCCTCTGTTAATAGTAAGAGCTAAATCAAATAAATCAAATAACATTAAGCAAATATAATGTTAACTAGGGTGAAGTTTACCAAATAATTAGGAGTAGCTACCAGATTGAAAACTGAATTTGGTCATTATAAGTGAAGTGATGAGTTCTAATAGATGCCTTACAATAAAGACTATATAAAAAGCATATTAGAAAAAAGAAAGCTAGGATACCAAAAAAAAGGTTTCTCATTTAGTTCCTAGCATATCTAAAAGAACTCTACTTATAAATATCTAAGATTTAAATCTATCTCCTTTCATTTAGTTATTTCCTATTAAAGTTCTATTTACTTTACTTTTTACTTATGATAAATTGCCATAATTCTTGAACTGAGGGAATTAAAGGTTTACCTTAAGTCTAAACTTGATTTTTTAAAGAACTTGATTTAACTCTAAAACTAAATCTGAGAAATGATGATAGCTAATAAAATTAAGACCAGAAAAACTAATATTTAGTAAAAAATCTTTGCCTTTAAGTTCAAGATCTAACTCAAAAAAATAGTCTGAATAATAAAACTAGCTTTTGAAATGAGAGACGCTAAAGATAAATTTTAAGTCAAAAGTTTTTTAAAGAGCTAGTATCTTAAATTATTAATTAATTAATAACTCTCAAAAAGGAGTTATTAAAGCACTATTTCCAGATTTAAACTGAGAAAATATGAATATACTAATACTAAAAGATAATTCTTAATTCAGACTTATTTTATTTGTATCAAAGCTCATCTTAACCTTCAGGCTTGTATGATACTGTTTTTTCAAGAATGACATTAAAATTTATATCTCTACCACTTAATGATATTTATTTAGGAGCTTGCTTAAGAATCTTTTTTCTAAGTTTTGGTCTGCTGAAACTAAATATCAAATTTTGGTATTCTAGTATCTTAGATGATAATTTTCAGAAATTTTAGTAGGCGAAAATAAATCATCACACATCCTTGAATGTGATTAAAAGAGGTAGCTTCTTCTTTGCTTATGTTTTTCAGGTTTCTCTAAAGAGAGAAAGTAAATAAGAATAATCTTTTTGAAATAACAAAAATCATGCCTCTAGATTTTTTAATGCTTCGTTCAGAGAACGCATATGTAATTATTAATCCTACCAAGTTTAAGAAGCGAAAAAGTTTTATAGCTTGGATAGTTTAATTATAACTAGTTTGATTTGACTGCTAATATTTCCATGAAAAAATTGAGAATAAGTATATGAACTAGGTTATTCTCAATTTCATATGACTTTTTCTAGTCCTTATTATACAAGCTTCGAAATAAATATTGTAAGTTAATTGATATTCAGCAATGGATGAATATTTATAAGTTATTGATGGTATAATTAAGAAGATAGTAATACTTTGATAATAATAAAATAAAAAGATTCGTTGAGAATTTAATTTTACTGCTAATTATTTTGAAAAGAAATGGAATAAATCATCATTACTTTTATTTGATTGATGATATTTATCCTTAAAACTAATTTAAATAAGACTTTTTTAATACTAAAGAGAATTAAATTTTTCTTAATATGGAGCAGCTAAAAGTCATTATAAAGTAGATTTGATTAGAACTAGAACTTAATGAGGTGCTTTACTATGAAGTACAACAGCAGCAATCTTTATTATATATATTTGAATATGCGGGCCAGGGTTTATTTTAGAGTCTTAGTAGTATACTTTAATCGAAAGCTTATTGTTTAATAGAGTCGTTGTAATAAACTATTTTCATGGGAGTAGCAGTTGGATTTTGACTTAATTTATCGAAACAAGTATAAGAAAGGAACAGACAAGTATCACTCTTAAAACTTGAAAGAATTTATTAGAAACAATAGTTACAAAGAAAATATTACGATAATTAAGTAACTCCTGAAGAGAAATCTTCATAATTATATGCAGAATACGGTAAAAAGAAAAATAAATAAGCTAAAAAAATTGATATTTAGATTTAATAATTAAGTGCAACTCAGAAAGATTAAATTATTTCTTATTAGAATAATCATGAAAAATAATGAGCATTGTTAATTTAGTTAAGTGCTTTCTAAGAGATATATCTTAGAAAATAATGAAGAACAATACAATGCTAGCTAAAATTAAATGGAAATCATATTATTATCTCTAATTTATTGAGAAATCCCTATGATCATTTAAATCAAAGAATGAAATAAAATAAGAAACAATCTTTAAATAAAAATTTTTAGTTAGAATTTTAGGAAAAAAATCAAAAAATCTTGTTAAGAAAATACTATTAAAATAGCTTAACTATAGGACATTAAGAAATGTTCTATCCCTTAGAAAAGAAAAAAAGTAACTATTTTAAAAATAAAGCGAAGATGTACAATAAAATAAAGGACTTATAAGTTCATAAAAATGTAATGGACTTAACCCTTTAAAAAAGATAAAACTAAAAAAAACCAAAAAATTATTAATGCGATTACAATCTCTAAAAAGACTTGAAAGCTCAAAAAAATAGTTAAAAAGAGAAAAAGTAAAAAAGTTAGAAATAGTTTTAAGATTTAGTTTTCACAATGAAACTAGACGATAAACTGAAATTTAATATTTGAATTTTAAGGCAAAACTAAGTTCGCTTTATGAGCTTGAACTATTTCTAAAAATAAGTCTAATTAGTGAAACGAGAAAATGAATTATAGCTTGAAAATTTAACCTTTAGGTATATTCAATTTTACTTAAGAGCTTGATTCAGTTCTTAAAAGAAATCTGAGTAATTAAGTAATCCGATGAAGAGAAGGCTTTAAAGTTGAAACTTAAAATTATAGCAGATCAACATAAGAACTGGAACTTACTAAAAAATAAGTCCAAGTAAAAAGTAAATCTCATTAGAAGAAATAACGATGAAGAAAATTAAATAAAAAGTAAATAAAGACTAACAAAAGTTCTCTTAAAGAGTTTAACCTAGTGAAAAAATAAAGCCTGAGTGTTGAAACTATATGATATGCAGTAGTTGAAAAGAAAAAATAGCATACTCAGTTCTCTTTTAAAGCTTAATCCAGTTATAAAAAGATGTCTGAGTAAAGACATAAACTATAAAATTAGATTCTATTCACGCATCTAATTTTGATTAAATTATTGTACTAGATCTTTTTTAGAAGCAAGTATTAATAACTAAAGTAATACCAAGCTATTTAACTTAGCTAGTATAAATGATTGATCAACCTTCTTTAATGCTTTTTATAGTATTTCACTATCTTTTTCTATCTTTTTATTTATGCTTATTTTACTTATCTGTCGCAATTTCCATAAATAGATTTATTATTTTAAGATATGTATTCTTCAAGTGTACCATTTCAATAAGTAAGTAATATTTTTAATCTTGCTACTATAATTAACTGCTTACTTTAAACTTAAGCCGAAGGAAAATTAAAAATATTAAAATTAGTAGATTTAATTTATACCTTCTTTTTTCATAAAGCTATTATAATTTTTAATATATCCAAACATCAACCATTTTTATACATCACTTTAAAGAGCAGAGCCGCTGTATTTATAACTCATGATAAATATTTTAAAACCCTTATTTGCTTATAAATAAAGCTTTGAAGTTTAAATTAAAAGCTAAATAATAATGAATGAGTTAGTGAGGAAATAAAGCAAGTAGCAAACTAAAAAAATAATGCTATAATCAGATAAAGAGAGTATTGTATAACATAATTAGGCACTAGAATATATATGTTATAATATATCAAACACTTTATAATTACATTATAAACTAGAATTATATTAGAAAGAAATATAGGCTATCGATTTCTACTTTTAGTGGAATATTTTGAAGATTAAAATCACAGGTAGATAATATTTTAGATTATCGAAATAAAAAATCCTTTTGGTATAGTTTACTAAATATTTGAGTGGCTTTTATATTGATAGTTTATTTTTGGCTTTCTTGTCCTTTTTATAAAATAATGAGTTATGGTGTTTAAGTGTTTTTAACTGTTGATTTTCTCCTATTTAAGAGAAATGAATTATAATTTTTAAATTTGTAAACTAAAAGAGTATTTAATACCCTTACTGTAAGAATTGATTCTTTTAATATGAAAGTTAGTAAGTGTTTTAAATGTTTTTTAAATATAATCTTAATTTCATCAATTTTCAATTAATCTTATTATAGTCCCTTCTTGTATTTTTTTCTTTTAAATTTGCCTATTTACATAAATTAAAATCTTCTTCAGTCTAACTTCTTATGAAATATTTTTATTTATAGACTAAATATCCCAAATAAGACTTTGGAAATTAATTTATAAGTCCTTAATTATAATATAAGATATCTTAAGTCATAAATCCCAATTTATCCTTCTATCTTTATTTTATTAGACTCTAATATCTTTTAGGTTACTAGTATATAAAAGGTTTATATATAGATATTCATATTACTATTGCTTTTATTTTATATAACCTATATTTAACTTAAGTTAATTTTTATAATGGAAGAGCGAAATAATTAAAGCCTTTTAACTTTACTAGTATAATTAAGTTTGTGTTATCGTCTATAATTTCATTCAATTCAGCTTTAATCTATTCATATTTGTATCTTTGCTTTCAAAACTTTGATCAATAGTTTAGATATTCAATCTCTGAAAGACTGAGTCTATGCTATTCTTCTAGGATGGTAGATTTTGCTGATTATGGTATATAATTCTTACCTAATTAATTTCATGTTTCTAGTTAGATAGCTATTCTCTTTTGATTGAAGCATTCTATGATTAATAGCTTAACTCTTTTCATTTTTACTTTATTTAATCTAATTAACTTTTAAAAGTATAGATATCTAGTCTTTAGCTCTAGTTATATATAAGAGATTTATATAACAGCTTAGCTAATTCAGGTTCCTATGTTATTTCACTTTTAAAGAAAGGAATTTGTTAATCAACACTAACTGCTTTTATTATTTATGCCAATGAAGCTTGATTCGAATAAGGTAGACTTTCATTAAAAATCTCAACCGCAACACAAGCAAGAGACCATATGTCACTTTTTTAACTTACTTTGTTATCAAATAACTCAGGTGCCATTCATTAGTAAGAGCCTCTTTATTTCAAAGTAGTAGTTATATTAGCTTCATTAACAAGACCAAGATCTGCTATTTTAGGATTATCATAATCATCTAGTAAAATGTTTTAAGATTTAAGATCTCTATGAATTAGATTCTTGCAATTAATTGCTTCAACTCCTTCTGCTATTTAACTTAATAAGTTCAGTTTCTTATAAAATCTTATTGGAGATGCTTTTTAATAATCGGAGAATAATTTTCCGCTATTTATTGCATTAAATAAACTCCTTTAGTCATAAAATCTGTTAAATGGCAAAATCGATAACACCCTATTACAGAAGTGTCAATTGATACCCCTAAGAGTTTTAGAACTCTATTGCTGTTTATTTCTAGGAGAGCTTTGCATTCTTTATAAAAACTATCTATCAACTCTTGAATATTTTCCTCTTAGTTAATTACTTTTAGCGCATAATTAAAGCCTTCGATACTTTTAAGATAGACTTTGCCTTATGATCCTTTGCCTAAGACTTTCAAGCTATTTAAAGCTTATTAGTTAGGGATTAATTATTAGAAGTTTCAAATTCTTATTCTAGATCCTTCATTAAATCCAGCTCCATTTTCAAATAGAAGGTTTCAAATATCATCTATAGTAGTTGACTTTTAAGTCTGACTATGTTACTGTGATCTTTATTAAAACGAGAAGTTTAAAACCTGAATTTCTTAATGTTCCTAACTTTATGTTGGTATATTTTCTTCTTAGATTTGCTTATCTTCAATTTGTTTGTAGTTTAATGGACTAACTATGCTTTAGTATTATTTAGTCATATCATATTTTTCTAAAGCGTCTAGTTGTTACTCACTATTTTAGTAGATAATTGTTGAGTCAGGACTTAAACTTTTTGCTATATTGAAACATTAATAAGCTTCAGCTTATTTTTGTAATTAAATTAAAGCTAATCCTTTATCATAGTAAGCAATAGCGTAGGTAGGATCAAGTTGTATAGCCATATTGTAACACTCAATAGAATCATTCATCTAACCTTGTTTAGCCAAAGCAAGTCCTTTTTAGTGATAGATATTCTTATCTTTAGAGTCAATTTAAATTCCCTTATCGTAGCAGTCAATAGCTTCGACAAATTTTCCTTAATTTGCTAAAATTAATCCTTTGTTGTAGTAGGCAGTTACGTCATTAGGATTTTTCGATATAGCTATGTTATAGCACTCAATAGAATCATCATATTTTCCTAGCTTTTATAAAGTTAATGCTTTATTATGATACTTTCGTTAAATTAGGATCCAGATTTAAAGATATGTCAAAACACTCGATAGCTTCTTAATATTTCCCTAAATAGTGTAAAGATAGTCCTTTTTAGTGATAAGCAGTTAGTATTCTTGGATCGAGTTTTATAGCCTTATCATAGCACTCTATAGCTTCAATATCTCTTTCTAAAAAGTTTAAACTTAATCCTTTATAGTGATAGGCAGTCACGTCATAAGGATCAAGTCCAATAGCTTTGTCAAAGCACTCAATAGCTTCTTCATATTTCTATAAACGGTTTAAAACTAATCCTTTTAGTTTCAGGCAGGTTTATAATTAGAATTGGTATAGGTTCTTAATAGTTTGGTAATTAGGATGATTACTTTGCTATAATAGTATATTATATCTGTTCCTACATATTTAATATTAATAGTTTATGAACTACTTAATTATAATTAAAGATAACTATTTTCCTTTAATTAAACTTATTATTATCAAACAATTTTACCTACATCCATTTTATATCTTACACTCTATATTTAACTATCTATTAACACTTTTCTACAATAAAATTCATTACATTACAAATCTAGTAATAATCCTAAACTTATTAAATTTGTGAAGGTAACAGAAAGACTATACTGTGATGTGCTAGGATCATTTTACAAGAACAATGAAGAAAAGTATAGACAGAGAAATGGAAGACCTCAAGCGGGAGTATGGAAGGCAGAGAGTGAGATGATAGAAAATTTTCAATGTTAATTTAGTTTCTGAAGCTATCCCTATAATTAGCGGGAAAGTAGTTAAAAATCCTTCTATAACTCCGAACGTTTTACTACCTGACTATCTATAAAAATAGGAGTTACGAAAAGAATATCCTAGTTCTGGTTCTAGAGATATGGATAACTCTTTTTTGCACATAATTTTATAAAAGAAAGAGATAATTTAATTATTGAGGTAATTTAGGTTTAATTTCATGAGTTTCCAATCATTTCATTTTCTTGTATATCTTTCATTTTAGACCGTTATTGTACTGTCTGTATTTTCTATTTAGTAATTTTACTATAAATATTTCTTGATTCATCGTTTTTAGTTAAATATTATGATTTAAACAACTTTGTTTAGAAATTTCTCACTTGGGGTTAAATTATTTTTTAACTTTAATGTCTATAATCTTTTTCTAAGCTATTGCAAATTTGTAGACGATTATTACAAAATCTGTGCTTGATACTGTAACTGATTTTTATATCGATCATGCTATTTCTCATAAAATACATTTTTTTAATTAAAAGCAATCAAAATCTTTGTTCTTTCTACTACTAAGGAAGAACTAAGTTATCAGAGTAGTATTCAGCAGGCAACTTAAATTTTGTTAATTTTTGTTATTTAGTCTTTCTACTTATCATTAGTCTCCAAATCGTAATATAAGTTTCTACTTAGAAGTTAAAGAACTCTCGTAATCTTCTCTTTGTTTCTAATAAATATTTTCTAGTTTTGAGCGAGGTTTTATCAGCTTTCTTTTTTAATTAAATTCGAAAATAAAGTAAGAGATTAGCTGTATTCTAAAGAAAATAGTTTAGCTCAATAATTCTATTTAGTAATAGACTTGCTACTTAAAATTAATGTTAAGTTCCAAATATTAGTCCCTGCTTGCATATTCAATTAAAAGCTTCTGATGGAATCTTGTAGCTTATTGAAGCAAAGCATGATAAGTTCCAGTCTATCTACTTATTTTGCAATTTATTTCTATTTAATTAGATAAATATTCTCTGTACCCTTCAAAAAATCTTAGTTAGTCTTAAGAGCAACTTCTATAAAAATTTAAGTAATGATGCTTTATTTCTATCCTATTATCACTGAATAGTAAAATAAGTTCCCATAATATTGCTTTTTATTTAATTTTACTACCATTGCAATTCACATTTATCAACTATCACTACATAATCTTAAAAAAGAATGCACAAGATGCTTCTAAGCTAAGCTGTATGTCCAAAAATAGAATTGAGTTGGATGGAAAAACATAGGCATATAAGGAGTAAAAAGCAGAAGTTGGTTCTGATTATTGAAAATAAGATTTATAGAGATATCCTTCTTGGAAGAAAATGAAGACTTACAGTTAAATCTTAGTGTTTTGATATTAAATAAGCATGGTTACTTGTTATTTAAGATAACATTTTGATAATATTAGCTTCTTAATTTAAGCATAAGCTATTAAGGAATTAAATATATTAATTAAAAGTAGCTAAATTATTGTTTAAGAAAATCCTTAAGTCTGAACTTGTTTCCTTGAAAAGAATGATAGAGCTCTATATTTATATAAAGCAAACAATGTAGCTGATGAAATGAATGATCCAATGAGCAACATTAAGTCTGAACTTATTTCCTAAAAGAGTTTATTTGATTTCTATAATAAATTGAAGTAACAAATCTTTCTGATGAAAAGAGCTATCCTTAAGATAAGACTCAAGTCTTTACTTTTTACCTTGTAGATCTTGATTGAGCTCTAAAAAAAATAAAATTAACGAATCTATCTGGGTAGTTAAATAGCGTAATTTTCACAGTTATGAAGACTAAAGCTACTCCTTATTTTAGAAGTACACTCAATATTAAAAACTAGTTTATTAAAATGTTTATAACGAAGTCAATTCCATTAATGAAACTTGTTTTCAGATAAAGGGAAGTATAATAATAATTCCAGTAAAAATACTTTTAGCAAGCTAAAAATATTTAGGATATACTTTCAATAAGTTAGCTTATAAAAAAGGATTTAGTTTCAAATATAATTGGATGAATTAATGAAAGTGGTTCTTAAGTTTGTAAATAGTTAGTTCAATTTATAAATTCAATTCTCAAGAATTAAATGATTGTTGAATCTTCAATAAGCTCAAGCTAATAAAGCTGTATTTTAAGATGAATATAAATTCTAAGAATCTGTATTTATTTAAGAACCTAATTTGTGTATTCTATAGTTGCTAACAATTATTTAAATTGGTTAAAAAGTAAAAAATCAATGAAGCCAAAATAAATACCATTTTCATTAATTTGATCTTAAAAATTAGTCCAAAAGTTTAAAAGTTATTAAAGGATCACTGCTCTTACATAAAATAGAAAGAATAATAAAATAGATATTAAATTAGCAACTTAAAATATTTGGAGTTAAAACTTCAAATACATTTAGTTTTTAGTTATTAAGAATAAAGTCAAAATTATAAATTACTAGGTAAGATTATCTATAAATATTTATGCCTAACTTTGCTTAGTAACATACTCTCATATGCTATAATTAGAACAATAGAAGTTATACACTTCTATTAAACATTGCATTTGAATTATATATTCATCACTATATCTTTTTAAAAGCTTAATGAAATAATAATATTTTACTTTAAATTCTATCTCACTGTTTTTAACTAAAGACATACTAGTAATGTTTCTATTTGAAGATGATATATTTAAATAGTTGTATTGGTTTGATTATTCTTATATTTGGATAATATTGATTACACTGTTAAAAAGTGTAAATGTAAAACTAGAATCTCAAATATCTTACCTATTATATACAAGTGATAGCGTTTTAGAATAGAAGTTTAATCATCTATCATTATAACTTAAATATGTTATTAGCTTAGAATTATGATGTACAGTAGTTTTAATGTTTTATATGCTTTATTTATAGTTAATTAGGTTTTCATTTAGTTACAACTTAATCTTTTATTTATGACTTCAAATATCATTAGTCAGTATAATCGTACTTATTATTGTAGATTATTTATCCTAGTGTAACTTCTTGGTATATCCATAAACATAAGAGAAAACATATAATATAGTTCCAAATTAACCGCAGTTACTACATTTTTTCACTAATATACAGCAACTTTATTTATCAACTCAGATAGTGGGTTTTCAAATGCTAAATCCTTTAGCTTTAGACTACCCTCAAATTACAATCTCTTATCCCATTATTCGAAGACCTTTTTAATGTAGATGAGGATTTGCAATAAATAAAATCCTTCGTTTTGGACTAAAATTTAATTTCTGATATTTCACTAAGAATTTTTAAAGCATTATGTGACAAAAAAAACAAGAAGCTTCATTTTTAAATCTAGAGATGATAAGATAAAACTTTAAAATGCTTAATAGAAGGAGCTAATTATAGTAAGAAAGACTTTACTCATAACATTCTTCACTTTTCTATATTTATATACAAAAAACATTCCCAGAAGTACAAGAGTGGTCTATAGTGTTAACTTCAATACTTTTAAATAAATCTTTCTTGTCCATACTTAGAAAATAAAAAGCAATGAGAAGAGCTTAAGGAGAGAGTCATTAAATCGTTAAAGAAATCACAAGATGGGTAGTTAAAAAAAATTCCTGTTATCATTAACATTACTCCAAATTACTGAAACTCTGAGATTATCATAAATTCTGCTAAAGAAGGGGAATTTAAGTAGTTACTTTGACTTTCAATTCCAGAATTATAAGATCATTTGCCCTCTAGGATTAAATTTTGAGGATAACTGAAGAATGTCCTTTTACTAGTGGCAGAGTATCAGTAAAAATGTAGTGATATTTGGCATTAAGAAAATGCTCTGATGTAGTGAAATGTATTATTGATATTGGTATTTTTGTAAATAAAGGAATAGTCAATATAGATAATGCTGTTAATTAATAAACTATGGAGCAAAAACATTATAGATTTGTTCTTTAGTTTAAAATTAGGACTTTTCAACAATGATCTATGACAAGTTTATGAGCATATATTTATCTTTTGAATTACAAACATCTTTTTGAGAAGGAAAAACTAAAAAATGATAAGAATTTCTAATTAAGCAATATAAAAAAGAATAAAACAATAAACTTAATAAAATAAGTAAATGCTTACTCTTTAACAGATAGTAAAACTAGTATGAAGATTTATTAGTAAAACTTTAGTTTGACTCTTAAATAATAAGAAAAAATAGAGAAATCAGTAAAGAGCTTTCAATTTTTAAGAAGCAAGTAGGAATAATTATGAACTATAATTTAGCAAAAAATTGAAGAGCAACAAAATAATAATAATTTTGGAGTATAAAATTAGATATAATCTCAATAGGAAGTAATTGAAATATTTAAAATAAACTCTAAGAAAATTAGGAGAGATTGAAGGTTTAAGAAAGACATATGATTTTATACTCAAATAAAGAAAGGAGAATAAAATTTCATTCAAATGAGAGTAATGGATTCTTTGTTAAAATATGATTAAATAAGTTTTCTATAAGATAATAGATTTAGTAAGAAAATGAAAAAAAGGTAGAACAATAAATTAAAATTTAGTTATTGAGCAATTATAAATAGCTTAAGCTAAATAATGCTGAATAAACGAATTCGAATGAGAGATAACCAAGAATAGAAGAAAATAAACTAAAGAGATCTAGGATGAACGTGAGTATTTATCTAGAGAGGCTATTCGGTCCATCTCAAGAGTTTCCAGTGTAAATATTTTCTTGCATTTTTGTTCTAGATTGGTATTCTACAATCAGTATTTTCTGAGTTCAGTATTTTAATGTAGGATTTTCTTGATTCGTCTTTGACTGAGAGGACTAGCTTGAGAAACCTTACTTATAAAGTTCGTTTTCTGAATTTGAAATTAATTTTTTAATATTAATATAGGTAAATTATTTTCTTAAATTAAAGTAAATTAGGTGATAATTGGTTTAAAGTTTGTTCTTGATCTTGAAACTTAACTTTATATCGGTCTAAGCAATAGAACATAGTTTACATGTCTTTAAATTAATACTGCTCATCATTTTTTGATCTTTCTACTGCTATGAGAAAGTTTTATCTTGTTGAGTTGTATTTAGCAGGCAAGAAAGAAATTTACTATTTCTTTTTATTCTTAATTAGTCTTTCTGTTTAACCATAGTCTCTATATATCATGATATTAGTTTAATACTCAGTACATAAATAATTTTTGCAACTGCTAAGAACCTAAAATGAATCTTGATCTACATATTCGAATTCTTTCTAGAGGCTTCAGTTTAAATTTGTAATATTTCATAATAAATGCTTTTATTAAAATTCCAGTTCTTCTTAAACTGCTTTAGAGTAAGTAACTTTTAAATTAGAAAATTATCTTTCTGTAGCTTTAAGCAGATCTGCTATTAATTAATCTGAAGGACAGCTTCCATCAATAAAATAAGTAATATACTTGATTCCATTCCTTTTATATCACTTATCAACGAAATTATGTTCTCATCATATTGCTTTTTTTGTCTTATTCTTATTCTAACTTCTATCTTCTTAAATATCACTACCTAGGCCTTAAGAATGTACCTTTGTTGAATATCAAGCAAATCACACTATTTACATCTAAGTTTTTTTCGTGAGGAATGGATAAAACGTTAACTCCATTAGAATAACTTTGCTAATATTTCCATTTTCTAATTTCGTAGAATAACTAGCTGGTTAAAACGAATATGATATTGATAAGCTATTCCAGCTTTAATGATTTTCCCACTTCTTAGATACAATGAAGGACTGAACATTCATATTTCTCTTTTAAAAAGGAGAATCTTTGAAATATAAAAGAGGAAACTCTAGAAACTTAAAATAAGAATATGCTTCTTTAATTGTACTATTGAGAAAAATCGCCTGAAAAAGGACAAACTAAGAAAGCTCTATAATCCGTATAATCTTTGATAATATCCTAAGCATATATAGCTTCAGAATTATCTGCTTAAATAAGGTAAGCTTCTCTATAGCTTTTATATCTTTATTTTGGTTAAGCTATTTAAAATGATAAATAAATTATTTACTAGAAAAACTTATCTTTCATAAGAAAAACCTTATCTGTTATATATTCGTTAATAATCAATGATAGCTTAGGGAGATAGCAAGTGATACTTTCTTGAGTTTTGAAAAGAAAATTAGTTATAATGATCTTTTATAAATTCTTGTAATTATAAATGTTTAGATTTAGCTAATATAATGTAGAATAATTAGAGTTTGATTTAATGCTTATAGACTGTATTATTATTATGCTTATAGAGAAATACTATTTTTATTTTATTTAATAGTTGAATATCAATCATTAACTCTAGATACTTTCCTTTTATTTAACTAATTTAATAAAGAACTACTAAATTTAAACTTTAGTGCATATATAGGTAATTAGGAGTATCCATTAACTAGTTAATAACCAAATAATTAAGCCAACTGTCATTTTAAGGATATAAAATCATTCTGAAAGCTAGATGAGCTCTTTGACAACTAATACGGATGTAAAGGTTCTTAATCTTTCCCAGAATAGAAAGGTAAAAGAGATTTTTATTTCTAGTCCTTTTATAGATGAATAAGGAATTGGGAAGAGCTTAGTAATGATGCCAATAGATTTTTTCATTTTTTGTAGATTAATTTTCCTTCTTTATTCAGATAAACTCTTTCAATAAGCTTTAATTATTTGATTACCTTAAAGAAATAAAGTGAAATAATAGTTATTAAACGAATTATAACTAGAATTGTAGTGCCATCCTAAAGTCAAGCTGAAAGCAAAATAGTATAAAATACCTTTTGCTGTTACAAAACTGAGGCATGAGAAATTTTATTTTGGTATGAAGGATTTAAGATGTGAGCATATCTTCATTTGCATATTGCTTCATAACAACTATAAATATCAAGCATTCTGTTACTGAAATTTCAGTTTAATACTAAATCTTTAAAACGAATTTGTTCTCCTTACTCTTTTTATGTTGCCTTACTCTGAGAAAATTATCCTTTCTTAGTTAAATTAATCAAGGGAGTTAAAATTACTCATTGGATAGCGTGATGAATTGCTTTTTTTTAGATCCGGATTTTTTTCTTTAGGTTCGATATTCTTTACAACAAGCTGAAATCACTCGCTGAAGAAAATTAATTTTTCAGTTTCCTTCAATCTTATTCTTAGAAGTTAAGTTTTATTAATATAACTGATTTAAACATAACAAGATGGCCTTTCTTAATATAATATAAAGATATTTAGATTTAAAGTAAAATAGCGTTATTTCCTCCAGATTCATCACGCAAAATCATGCTTTGACATAGTTATCTAATATATCATTATGGAATGCTATTGATTAGAAGTCGCTTCTAAATTTTAGTCAGTTACCTTCTAGCCTTCTATTTATCTTTTTACAGAACATTTGGCTGAATGCTTCCTTATCATATAGATCTAGTTTCTTATCAAAAGTATAGGATTCTCGACTCCTATTTGAAGTTCAAAAGGAAATGCTTTTCATTTTTTTTAGTTGCTCATGATAAATAGATTGTTAACCTAGTCATATGCTATATTATATCCTCCTACAATCATCAAAGGTTTAGGCCAAATTCCAAAGCACAAATATGGAGCTGGTAAAGTTATGTCACTAGCACTTCACTTATCGTTTATATCATCGTACACTTCAAAACTGGAATACTCTTAGGTATCAGAACTTCCTCCACAAATCATGAGTTTGCTCTTATAAACAACTGCTTGATGTTCTGACCTTTCTTATTTAATCGGTGATTTTTTCCTTCATTTATTTTCTTTTAAGTTATAGCATTGAACATCTTTTATCTTTCTAATTGATAAATGTCCTCCTATTACATAAATTTCGTTTTTAAAATACGCAGCTGCTGATGAACTTACTGGTAGAAGTAGCCTAGGTAATCAACTAAGTTTTTAACTATTCATATTAATACTGCAAGCATCATATACTCCAGTTTAATAGTAATTTCCTCCTATTATATATACCAAATTATTCACTTTCAAGTTAGCAGCAAAATTAGGTATTTCTTCTCTTATATTTACTTCTAAAAGCTTATCTTTAAGAACCCAATAGACATACATATAGCAGCTTCCATTCTACAAATGATAGACGAATTAGTTGTTATACTAGTAGCTATTGAATATCTCGTATTTAGACAGAAGGATAGGAATCTTACCATATAGTCTAGCAAGTTTGTTCCCTCTTTTTTATTTCCCAATAGATCGAAGAAATAAGACAGGAGTTATTGACTCTTATTTAGACTTCATTTATTTATAAAGTATTTATTTCAATAACTACTTTAATGTGATCACCTTATTATCTTATAAACAGACTTTAGGTCTTAGGTGTCATATTCAACTTGCTTTATTTCTTATTACTTATATGAAAATTGGTATCTAACCCAGCAGCTAATTTTTAGGTTCATTCAAGATTTCTTTCAAAGTAGTTGCAAATAGTTTTTGATACTCTAAACGGTTTTATGCTTAGTCCTTTAACTAAATTTCATAATCCCTTCTTACTGATCCAAACTATCAACTCTTTAGCTTGCTTATTAGCGTTCTTATTCACTTAATATTAACTCTACCTTAATATTCGTTATTATACTACACTAGTATCATTCAAAAGGAGGTGAATAACACTATCTAATAAGTAGATAAGAGGTAAGGAAAGAAAGTTAGTATGATTATTTAGGCCTAAGTAAGTAGATGGTTGAATGACTTAAGATTTAAAGCTAAAATGGCTTTCGCTAATTAGTGCTTAAGAGAAAAGTTTCTATTTCAAATGGACGCAGAAAAAAGAGAGTTAAAGGATTGCTTCATATGAAGTTATACAGCTAAGTTGCAATAAGCTGGAAAATTGGCTTTCAGCATATCTTTGATAGCAAAATTACTGATGTATATGAAAAAATTTTTAGGGGAATAACATTTTAATGATATAAGGATTAAAATGAGTTAAAAACTAGAATGGATATACAATTATTGAAATAGAATCTAGTATTAAATAAAGCAGACACTGATTTGCTATATATAAAGAAATGAGTATATTAAGTCTTATATATCACTAAAAGTCTATTAGGCGTTAGACTTATGATAATGATAGATAGTTTACTCTAGAAATTTAAATTAAAACTTTATGAATAATAAAGAATAATAAATTTTGGAAATAAGCTATTAGACTATTCAATAATAAATAGGATAATTTGCTAAGAGTAATACCTATCGATTGTTATTAATAAATTTAGAGAATATGAATAAAAAGGAACAGTAGGTATAGTAAAGGTATTTTATGTATTATAAGTAGCTTTGTATATAGAATTAAGCATAGACTAGAATCTACTTTTTATAATCTATGAATTAAATCACATATAATAACCTTGCAATAATGAGGGTAATTATTTTCATATTTGCTATGATTATTAATGTAAAAGATAGTTGCTCTTTTCTTAGTGATTTTAAAATGTGATTACATAACTTCTTTAAGCTTTTTAAGCAAATTTATTAAAATAAAACAGAGCAAGTTAAATTATTTCATTTCTTAATTAGTAAGTTTAAGAAATAGAAAATAGCTTACTCTAATTATTCTTTTTCTTTCCAATTAATCTATAGCTCTAAAAAATTATTTAAATAGCAGATAATCGTTTATGCTTCTTTATTATATTTATGTTCTCCAAGATTTTAAACAACTCGTGCTACCCAAATACACCTACTAGTAATACACTTACTTCTCCCTTGTTATAATCTCATATACTGCTCCTAATTCAATCTTATTCTATTTCCATGCATCGATATTCATTTTTTAGATTAAATAGATAATTTAATCTTCCTCTTCACTACTTTAATCATACCCATCATCAAAAATTATACTCGAACTTTAATAAATTTGGTAGTATTAAACTTATTATTTTTATATACAATTTTAAATATCTTTTTCCTAATTTTTTACTATTAAATAAAAATTCAGATAAACTTTAGGTAAAGTTTGATATTGTCTCTTTTTTAAACTTACATTCTTGGTTTTCTTATTTTTAGAGTTATTCTTCCATTAATTCCATCATTGCTTATCCAGTTCAAATCTAGTATTAAGCCTTTTTGCAATAATATCATTCTTTGCTCTAGTTCCATTTTTTTGTTAATTTTTTATTGTCTTTCTGCTTCTTTGCTGTTTGTGAACCTTTATTTAACTTTCCTCAGATTTAATTCAATTTTTGTTTTGCCAAATATTCCAACTGTTCTTAATGCATTTTTTTCTCTCTAGTTAGTTCCCTGAGTAACTATATGTGCTCATTGGTACCTGCTTTGTAGTATTTTCCTATTATTTTTTGTTTAAGTATAGTTTTGTCTAAATAACCTCTTCTTCTTATTTCTAAAATTCTTTTTTGTGATCAGTTATTATTTGGTTTATTTGCTTTCTCGAAAACTTTCCTAAAGATTCTGTATTAATTACTCAAATTTGTAGCTTCCTCACACGATATCAACTATGTCCAGATTTAATTAAAATTTGAATCCTTAACTATCTCTGAAGTAAATTTATTAAAGTAAGATTTTTCATAGACTTCTGTTATGATCTTCGTAAATATTATGTGTCTTATTTCCCTTACTAACCTAATCTGCAATTTGCATCTTCAACGGGATGCCTTTCTTTTAGAGTTTACGCTGCACCACTATATTCGTACGTAATTTAAAAATAAATAGCATATTTCTTATTTTCTATGCTTATTATATCTAAGATAATTTGGCAGTCCTAAATGAAGCTTTCCAATCATTTGTTGCAATAATTGAAATAGACTCACGTGTTTCACTTTCGTTCTAAGACTTTTACCCAATTATGAAACTTAATTTACTCCTTTATTTTTACTACTATTTTCTTCAACATCAGCTTTTTTTGAGTAATTATTTCATCACTCAGTTATAAAGTTTTCAGTACTTTTTTAGAATAAATTTCAAATAAAAATTGCTACTTTTTAATAACCGACACATTCATCTATCTAATATGAGGCTTAGTTTAGGAGTAGCGATCTTCTTTAATAATATCATACGTTATCATAGGTAATGTTACAGTTTTATGAATTGTTCTATCGATTCATTTTACACACAGAAAGGTAAGTCTATTTAAGCTCTCAATGATTTACATTAAGCAATTTCTAATTTATTAAATATGTCATTTCCTATTATTTCTTCAATAAACTAAATTCACTTCCATGGTTAAATATTTAGTTAATGAAGTCTTGATGCTACCAAATCTCATTGATAGAAAAAATATAAATATTGTAATAATTTGTAAATTGTTAAATGCTTAATTATTTAGTTCTAATTTCATATTGCAATGCGCTAATTCCAATCTATTTTCACTACTCCATTAATACAAACTACCGTCCATCCAAAGTCTATATGTAAGGGACACCTTTTTAATTTGCTCAATTAATATTTATACTAACCTAATTTATTCTAAACCCCTTATACCAACCTATCATTATCAAATTTCCATCATACAAGGCTTAGGGCTAGTGTAAAAAATCATATTTAGCATGTAAAAATAATAATTGCAGTGAGAAATCATCTACCATTGTATCAATTTTCCTGAAATTTTACATTACTACACTATGAATATAATCTAGGGAAATGTGTATATCTTTAGAAGCAAAAACTCAGAGTAAGATCTTCTTAGCAATATTTTAAAGCTAAATGAAAAATGGATGTGGTAGCAAGTTCAAATATTTGAATCCTTGTTGTAGAAAAGATTCGGGAATACAGCTGCTCAAAATTTAAAATTTTTGATAATATAGGGGATTAAAGATAGTCAGTAATTTAAAATTATGTGTATAAGTACAATACAATTAGTAGAACTTAAGAGCAGGTCTCACAAAATAAACTTCCAACTACCAAAAAAATAACATATGACATAATATATGGAAAATATTTATACAAGTTTGATGGATAAACTATTCCAGGAGAACCAGCCAAATTTTTTTTTGCTTTAGGATTCAATGTATGATTACTTTTCAGCAAAGATTAAGATTATCCAAGAAAACTCTTGCACTGTAATATTTACGAATAAGGAAATAATCTATTCATTTCATGAGTTGTATATTTACATAATTACAATGATAAATAAATTTATTCTTACAATCTGAAAACTTTTTAATTTCTAAAAAAAGGAGAAATATCAAAGAATAGAGGGATGACTGCATTTAGCACAGTTGATAATTTTATGGCTATTTACTTAGGATTATTTTCCGGGTTTTACTCTTAAGATGATTTTATATTAATAGATTTGAAATAATGAAAGGATATTAAAGTCATCAAAGATAGTTAAGAAGATTTTAAGATTGGGATCATGTTATGACTTATTATAAGTGAATGCTAATGTTTTTTAGCAGAGTTCTTAAAGGATGTTTTGATATAACTAAAAAGTCTGCAAACTAATTATAAAATTTACAATATTCCTCGATACTGAGTCCTAACTTAACTTTATTTGAGATGACCTTGTAGCTTCGAACTTACGAAAATGAAAATGGAGAATGTTAATTTTATTCTCATGGTACTTATACAAAATAAAGTGAATAAATAGGATTTCCTTGTCTACCTGTTTTAAGATGGGATTAGGATATAACTCTCTTACTTCCTTAACTTCTGGAATTCATATATCAAAATATGGTTTATACCAAACTCTTAGTATTAATTAATAAAATTAGTGAGCATTTCCACAATCATCCTAACTTATATATCTTGTAATTAAAAGCCTTATCAATACTCCTTCTTTCCAACCAACTATAAATTATCCTAGCCGTTAAAACTTTTCACGCTTTTTTTGTTCTTACTCAGAAAGAACTTTGATAATTTACCATTCTAGCCCATTATAGAATTTTATTCTATTAATCATCAAAATCTTAAACTATTAAGTTAAAATATCTTAAATATCTAGAATTTAATCTTTAATCTAAAGAGATTAAGCATTTCTTACCTTTGAAGAATCTGAAGTGGTAATTAAGAATATTCTTCTATCTTCTGAGTATAAATATTTACTGCATAGATAAAATTCTGGCCTTTAATGAGCTAGTTTGGTGAAGAAGCTGCTAGTAGATAAACTCAAAAAGAATTTAATAAGAGATAAGCCAACTATGGAAATGAGGGGAAAATTATACAGTGAAGATCGCTGGATTTACGGATAAAACTCAATTCTAGTGTCCCATCAAAATTCTCTTATAAGTTCAGCAAGAAACTCTCATATTTTTAAGTTTATATCGTAACTAGCCGATACAATTAATTTCTAGTCACCAGATATCACTGAAGATCAAACTCCTCCCTAGCGTCCCATCAAAGTTTAGCCTAAAAGATAAATATTTACCTTTACTTCATCTTTATGCAAGTTAATAATTAATAAAGGTTAAGTGAAAGTCTTGATTTCCTTTAATGCAGAAATTCTCAAATTTTCCATTTTAGTTGAATTTTTCATTACTTATGGATCTTATTTTGGGGCTTATTTTTAGATTTTTTCTAAGCTACTCAATAGTAAGCTTTATATAGTTTCCAGACTTGCTCTCTCATTTGAATTTTAAGTCCAAAATTTTTCAAATAAAATCTTATAATCCTTAGGAAATTCCTCGGGAATTTTTTCTCTATCTCCAGCTTTTATATCCTCTCTTATAGATAAGTTATCAGTTTCTTAATAGTACACTTAATTAGTTGCAATTTCCCAAAGCAAAAATATCTGGTTATTTCTGTATTTAGGCTTTAAGCACATCAATTCAGGAGCTATCCAACGAATGTTGCCTATCTAAGTTTTTGATTCGAAAGATTAAGTTTCCATTCTCACTTTCGACAAATTAAAACCTGTTATTTTAGCTCTTAAATTCTTGTCCAGCAATATGTTATTACTCTTAAGATCTCTGTGAATAATATTCTTCTCGATAATACACTCTAGACATATCACGATATCCAAGCTTATGTTATATCTGATTTTCTATGATAGATATTGCTTATTTTATATAAGCTAGTATAAATTGTAAGGCAGATATTCCAATACCAAACACAGCAGCTAAGGACAGTACTCATATAAAGATACTATTAGGATGATGCATCTTTTAGGTATTGATAGCTCCTATTCCATCTCTTTCTTAGCTGCCTAAGATAAACTTTAATTGTAAAACTCTTTATCGCTATTAATGTTCTTCCTTCAGTAAAGCTTTTCAAAAAACTCTAAAGCCACCCTTAGCAATCTCATCTATTTTCTAAATGTTAGAAACTTAGATAATATAATCCTAGCTAATCTACGAAACAGTTGATTATAGATAAAAAGATGAAAACTCTTAAATAAGTAAATAAAATTGAATTTATCAAGTACTAAAAAAATGGCACTATTGAAATTATAAAATAAAGGTTCTACTATTAATTAAAAAAACATATTATTAATTAATTAAAGAGAATAATATAAAAAGGATTATTTGGTATATTTTATGAGAAATTAAAATAGTTTTGAAAAGTGTAAAATTTAATTAAGTTTAACAAAATAGAAATAATCTAATTCTCAATTAGTTTTTAACTAAAAAACTGTAATCACATAATAAAATAGTAAAGAGATTATAAAATTTTAGAGAATTAACTTATTTATTGCTAAATAACTAGATATCTTATTTATTACAATGTACAAATCAGAACTATGTAAAAATTAACTATTTTTGCTTAACTGCTAAATTTAACTTATTCTCCAGTTTTATAAAAAAAATAATATAAAAATTTAAGTTTATGAGTTAAGGGATCCAAGACGATCAGATACCGTCCTAGTCTTAACCATAAATTATGCCGACTAGGAATCGGTGAGACCGTATAAATCTCCTCGGCACCTTCCGAGAAATCAAAGTCTTTGGGCTCTGGGGAAATGTGGTCGCAAGACTGAAACTTAAAGGAATTGACGGAAGGGCACCACAAGGAGGTACCTGCGGCTTAATTTGACTCAACACGGGGAAACTTACCAAGTTCAGACATAGTAAGGATTGACAGATTGAGAGTTCTTTCTTGATTCTATGGGTGGTACATGGCCGTTCTTAGTTGGTGGAGTGATCTGTCTGGTTAATTCTGATAACGAACGGGACCTCAACCTGCTAAATAGACTCTTTCTATCCGAGGAAGTTGTCTTTTTAGAGGGACTTCCAGCTTTTAGTTGGAGGAAGTGTGAGGCAATAACAGGTCTGTGATGCCCTTAGATGTCCTGTGCCGCACGCGCGCTACAATGCACTAACCAATGAGTTTCTAAGTATAGCTACTCCGGCAACCTCGTAACTGCGTCGTAGTTGGGATTGATCCTTACAATTCTTGGTCGTCAACTAGGAATTCTTAGTAAGCACAAGTCATCAGCTTGCACTGATTAAGTCCCTGCCCTTTGCACACACCGCCCATCGTTCCTCCGATTTCGAGTAATCAGGAGAACCTCTCGGACTAACGGGAATTAAGTGAACCTTATCACTTAGAGGAAGGAGAAGTTGTAACAAGATCCGTAGGTGAACCTGCAGATAGATCGTTAATATTAATATCAAACATTACAAAAATCAAATCTATTTACAGCTTTATGCTGCTTTTCATTTTATCAAATATATAAGCTTAAATAAAACAAAAGCCCCAACAATAGATGCCTAAGCTCTGGCGTCGATGAAGGACGCAGCGAAGCACGAAATTCAATGAGAATTGCAGGACTCTGTGAATCATCAGGTTTCCCAACGGTACAGGCACCTTGGGAAACTCAAGGTATGTTCCTTTCAGTATCATATAAAATACAAATGTAAGTGAATAAGAATTCTTTTACCAAGTGAAAAAACTGAGTATATGTACTTGTGATCTGAGGGGAGCAAGATAATCTGCTGAACTTAAGCATATCAGTAAGCGAAGGAAAAGAAACTAACAAGGATGGCCTTAGTAACGGCGAATGAAGCGGTCAAAGCCCACTTGTAAATCTTCGGAATTATCTAAGTTAGGGAGGAATGTTGTTTAGGTTTGATTGACCAAATTGATCAGGAATGACACGTCATAGAGGGTGATAACCCCGTGAGGTTCAATTAGATTAAAAACCAAACTATCTAAGAGTCGGATAGCTTGGGATTGCTGTCCAAAGTGCGACGTAAACTCCTCGTAAGGCTAAATACGTCCAGAACCCAATAGTGCACAAGTAACGTGAGGGAAAAGTGAAAAGCACTTTGGAAAGAGAGTTAAAAGACCTAAAATAGTTGGGAAGGAAGCTGTGCATCTACAATAAATCTGAGCAAAGTTTTGAAAAGAAGTATTGCAAGGATATAGTGGACAGACCGACCCGTCTTGAAACAAAGTCCAAGGAATCTAGCTATATCGCGAGTCTGTGCATGAAAATGTGTAGGTGAAATGAAAGTGATTGGGCAGGACGAAGCCAGGGGAAATTCTGGTGGAGGTTCGTGTAGGTGCTGACGTGCAAATCGCTCTGTGGACCTGAGTATAGGGGCGAAGACTCATCGAACCATCTATTAGTTGGCTCCCTCCGAAGTTTCCCTCAGGATAGCTGGAACTTTTCGTGGTATCCGGTAAAGCCAATGAATAGAGGTTCGAGAGAAGTAACTTCTTCCTCCTATTATCAAACTTTAAATGGGTTCAGTAACGTTTCATAAATGAACGTGACATGACATAAATGTCCCTAGTGGGACAATCCTGGTAAGCAGAACTGTCGATGAGGCCCAACCTGAAATGGAGTTAAGGCGAAAGAACCCGTCTGCAAGTAAGGGCGTTAGTCCATTTAGACAGTAGAATGGTGGCCATGGAAGTCAGAACCCGCTAAGCAGTGTGTAACAACTCACCTACCGAATGGACTAGCCCTGAAAATGGAAATTGCGAAAGGCGGGTGCCCATACTCTGCCCTCTGGTGTGGGAGGGTGTAGTATCTATATGGAGGTAATTCTGTGAAGAGTTATGGAACAGGTATTAGTGCAGATCTTGGTGGCAGTAGCAAGTATTCCATTGCCAACTGGAAGACTGAAGTGGAGAAGGTTTTCATGAGAACCGCACTGGATCATGAATCACCCGATCCTAACCTTATGAGGGAAAGGAAATATGGTTAATATTCCATAGGTACTTACTACATAGTGGTGACACAGTATGTCGCAATATGCTGCAATATGTCGGGGGAGAGTTTTCTTTTCTGTCTAACATACATGTGCGCCTGGATCCATTACGGCGAGTGAGGCGTGATGTATGGAAGAGTAGTAAACTGTATGTGTTGTCTGGAGCACCAACTACGATCCATGAAACTTGCGGCATGTAATATGTAGGAGTATTCGTACCTATACAGCAGCAGGTCTCCAAGGTTAGCAGCCTCTAGTCAATATGATAATGTAGGTAAGGGAAATCGGCAAATTAGATCTGTAACTTTGGGAGAAAGATTGGCTCTGAGGACCAGGCAGAAATCTCCACTGGAGGGATTGTGTAACTTAATTTTCATGGAAGTGGGAGTTTTGTCGCCATGACCGAAAGTGGTCGGCCCTGCGGCGAATGGCCACCTCAGAACTGGAGCGGCAGGAGGAATCCGACTGTTTAATTAAAACAAAGCATTGTGAAGGTGATGAGATTCAACAAAGCGCGAGTAAACGGCAGGAGTAACTATGACTCTCTTAAGGTAGCAAAATGCCTTCGTTATCTAATTAGTGACGTGCATGAATGGATTAACAAGATTCCTACTGTCCCTATCTACTACCTAGCGAAGCCACTGCCAAGGGAACGGACTTGGCATGATCAGCAGGGAAAGAAGACTCTGTTGAGTTTTATTCTAGTCTGGAGTGTAGAGTGGCATAGGAAGCGTAGAATAAGTAGGAAGCCGCGATCTTGAAATACTACTACTAATATCACTTTACTTATCCTGTCATACAGTAACTTTCTAGCAATGTAGTTGGGTGGGAGAAACCGTTAGGTGGGGAGTTTGGCTGGGGCGGCACATCTGTTAAAAGATAACACAGGTGTCCTACGGCCAGTTCAGAACGGACAGAAACCGCTAGCAGTCGTACCTAGTTGTACCGAGTACATGTACCTATTAGTACCTAGTTAAAAAGAAGTTGTACCTAATAGTACCTAATCTTACCTAGTAGTACCTTGTTGTACCGAGTAGTACCTAGTTTTTCCTTTAGTTACTTATCTTTGTATCATCTATCTAGGATTTTACATCGAGATTCTCATTACTATCTCTGCTGGGGTTTTACTTTCTTTAACTTACTTTGATTATTAAAGTACATAATTTCAAATTTTTTAAAATTTGAAATAAAAGATGCTAAAGACCCAACTTGAAAAGGTATTGACACTTGACTATTTAATGATGATGAAGAAGAGATGAATTTTTAAGTGCTAATCAATAGTAGAAGGATAGAGATAAAAGAATGAAAAGAAAAGTAAAAAGCATAAATAAGAAGATTTCTTGGACTCTAAAGGAAGTGAAAATTTCAAATTTATGAAAATTTGAAAAAAGAGAAAGCAAGAGAAAAAGTTTTGATAGATGAAGAATGAAACGAAGAAGATGATACTTAAGTATTAAGCACTTTAAGTGCTACCGTTTGAGAAAAGAAGATTCAATATAAGTAGATAAAAATTAGAAAAGAGACTTATAAGCTTAAAATGATGTGCTTAATGAATGAGTTATGTGTGACAAAGGCGTGAATCTAAAAATTGAGAAATGCATATATAAGAAACGAAGGATGGCTAAGAAGGTAAAAAGATCTTGATGCCTATAGTGGTGGCTTTGTGTATATTTTTTAAGACAAGTAGGGGTAAAAGGTGGGCTGTAGTATGGATATTTGAAGGGTAGTTTTATGAAACATAAATGACGGGGGAGGAAAGGAGTATATAGAAAAAGTGGATGGAAATAGAAAAGTATAAATCTGGTTGATCCTGTCTAAATGAGGCAATAAATAACGACACTGGGCTTTGTCTCGATGATTGGAGATTCAGTGTCTCTTACCTAAAGTTATTTTCTCTTTACGAATTTTTGATAGGAGAGCCCATCTTTTATGATTTGGCCCCTATATTTTGGGTATAAACCATCTCTTCTTCCTTATTCCTTAAGAGAAATTAATCTTTATTAGTTTGTATTTTATTAATAAATTAAATTTAATAATTAAATTTTAAATATTTTAATTTTTATTTCATTGTAATTAGTTTCTAAATACTAAAACTAATTTTATTTTTTATAAATGGATATGTAACAGTGTCCTAACTGTAGAAATGCTTTCGATTAAGGTTAGTTTTAAGCCAAGCAACTTCCTTGCAACTTTTTTTTATGCTTCAACTGACTAAGTGCCATATATCAGCTTACGAGAATGATAGTTTGCACGAATCATCAACAGATGTTTAACATCAGGCCTTAGGATCTACAAAACTATATGGTACAATAACCAATATAATTTTTGTTGCCTCAACAACCTCGTGCATTGGATTAAGTATGGTTAAATCAATAACTCGATTGGTTATAGGAATAATAGAATTAGAAATAAGATTAGTTATAGCTCTTAAGAAATGTTATCAATGGTGTTAGTTAGTAGTGGAATAATATCTGCTAGTAAGTAATTAAATGAATATTTAAGATCTTGATAGAAACATATTCCTAAAGAGTTAATAGAATTAAGAGTTTACTGAATCGTCTATCGGGACTCAGCATTTAATAATAGTAATAGCGCTAGCATATCCACCAGCAGACAAATCGGTATTAGCTATAAGAATAATAGTAATAATTTACGGATATACTAAGAGAAATCAATGAGTTAAAAAATTAATCTAATTTAAATTTGAATGATTAAGGTTTGCGATACAATATTCAGTATTATCTCTTAAATGTCTTCAATTTTCTGAGAGATCATTCATAGGGTTAGATATTGACTCAGTAAAAAGCTTGTTAGTTAATAGAATCTTATTTCAGTTAATAAAATGTAATAAGTGGTTTATGTCAAGATCAATAATAATAATAGTAGTTTCAACAAAAACAATTATAGGATCTCCAATAATAAGAAATTGAATAAAATCAATAATTATAATACTTATATTAAGACTAAGCCTCCCTAAGACACTAAAGCTAAAACAAGTAATAAGATTAAGAGTAAGTAATGTAAAAAGACTAATCTCAGTTTAAAATATACCAAGAAGTTTCAAATTCTGCTTTAAGTAATGATTAACAGTTACTTCAACATATTATTGAACTTTAGTTAGAGTAATAGAACTTTTAAGTTCAATAATTGTAAGAGCAGCCAAACTTGATAAAATAAGCCTTAGTGAATTTCAATACTCTAACATTCGAATAGTTAATTCAAATTCTAGACCAACTAATATAACAATAACAAAGTATTGATATTTAGTTTTTGAAGTATCATCCTTTAAATCACTCAAGCTTAACCCTTTAGACCTCAGTCTTATTATAGTTATCTAGGGTATAAGATAAATAACTGGCTGATAAATTAAATTAGGTGTTAGACTTATCTAGAACATCATAGGAAGTATCGTAGGTATCATCGAATGTGATAACGATACTTAACTACCTGAATGTTAAGTTTGCATCATAATAAAATTTCTCCGACATGAGATTAGTGCAAGCAGATCTATCGGACATGACATTTACTGAATGTGATTTCTCCAATTCAAGTTTCCATCAATGTAATTTAAGAAATACTAAGTTTATCGGCTGTGTATTGAGTAATGCTAATCTTTCCAATATAACAACTGAGTATCCTCATGAAATTGATTGCCATTCCAACTGCATCAACTCAATAGCTATCTCTCCTGACAATCAATACATCATCACTGGTTCAGATGATAATACAATTAAGGTCTGAGATTCTTAAACATCTGCCTTAATCAATACTTTATCCGGACATACTTCTTTTATTTACTCGGTAGTAATCTCCTTTGACTCTAGATATATAGTATCAGGTTCATCCTGACCTGACACAACCATAAAGATCTGAAATTTCTCTGATGGTACTCTCCTGAGAACTTTAGAGGGACATACTGATTCTATTATCTCGGTAGTAATCTCCTTGGACTCTAGATATATCATATCAGCATCTTATGACAAAACCATAAAGATATGGTCTTTTTCAGCTGGTTAGTGTGTATTAACTTTGAGTGGTCACGAATGTCCAATATATTCCTTGGCATTATCAAAGGATTCAAGATGGATATATTCTGGAGATTTAGGTGGTAACTTGAGAAGATGGAATGTATAGAGGTTGTTAAGTGTTGATGAATCTGTAGGATAGGTAGGTGTCAATTTAATTAATTTAATAATAAAGTAGTTGGATTGGAATAGTGTATATGCTCCCTATGGAATGAGATTGAGTGATTGTGAAGTAAGTAACATATAGATGAGTGAGTAGGACTTGAATAGAAGTATGAGTTGAGATGTTTTTATTAAATTAATTAACTTATTAAATTAATATATTTATTTAGACTAATGAATTTAAGTATTTGAATAATCAATATACTACTATATAATACTAATCTACAGTTATACAGTTATACAGTTATACCTATATACAGTTATACTGTTATATAGTTATACTGTTATACAGTTATACTGTTATACAGTTATACAATTATACAGTTATATTGTTATACTGTTATACAGTTATGCTGTTATGCTGTTATACAGTTATACAGTTATACAGTTATACAGTTATACAGTTATATTGTTATAATACTAATCTATAATACTATATATAAAATTATACAGTTATACAGTTATACAGTTATACTCATATATAAAAATAACTATGATATTATACGTTTAAACAGCAATGATAAAATATTAAATGTATACTAAAGTTGAGTTACGACTCTAAGAAATAAAGTAGCAAAATAACAAAGTAGCAATGTAGTTGAATGAATATAATAATAATAATTATAATGATATAAATTTCTGTTTAAATTGTTGAGGTGTGAGACAAGAGTATGTAGTTTGGATTACGATTAAATTTGTGTAAAAGAGGGTGTAAGTATTTATTAAAAAAAGGATTGAATGTGTTAATGATTTTAAAAAATCTAAAAGAGTAATTGCGTTATTAGTTAAGTATTTTAAAAGGATAATTATTTTAAGAATAGTGGAATGTTTATTATTTTTTTATAATTGTTTATAATGAGAAATAGTGTTTTGTGAGTAGAGAGAGTGCTGAATAATTATAAGAGTATAAAGATTAAAATAAAAGCATTTGATTTTTTTAATTTTTTATTGAAAGAGAAAGAAAGTATTTGGAAAATTATAAAAGTAATTATTTTTTAAATTATAAAAGTTTTATGGTAAAAAAGTTTTTCTGTTGTAAAAATTTCCGTGGCAATATTTAATTTATAAATTTTTTAGGAGTTTACGGATGAATTACTTAGAAGGCTTAGTTAATTTAATTTTTAATTTAATTTTGTATTTAAATTTGTAATTAATTAGTGTGATAAGATTGATATTTGAGTATAATTTTTGTGAAAACAAAAAATTTGTTTTTTTGCTCGGCGTTTTGCACTGCAAGACATTTTTTTGAATGGACTAAATTTTTGCAAAACGGGACAAAAGGTTTGAAAAGGGTATAAAAAATTTAAAAGGTGTTAAAAGATAGAAGTGATAAAATTTTTGAATTAAAGGAATTAAATTTTAAGAAAGGAATTTTATAATTATTTTAGAAAAAAGTTTAAAAAATTCGATTTTTTTTAATAAAAGGAATATTTTTTTTTTACAACTTTTTGGTTATTTTTTTATTTTGAATTTAAAAAAAGTTTGAAAATTTAAAAAGGAATTTTTTAGAGAGTTGAACATATTAGTAAAAGGAATAATTTTAATTTATAAAAAATATTTTTAAGAAAAAATTTTAATTTTTGAATCTGAATAAAATTATTTTTCGATATAAATAAGAACAGGGATATATTTTAAAAGTTTTAATTTTTTTTTGTAAATTAATAAATGTATAATAAAATGCAAAAAATTTAAATTTGTTTTTTTGCTCAGCGTTTTACACTACAAGACATTTTTCGGATGGACTAACATTTTTTAAAAATTTTGAAATAAGATTGAATTTATAAAAGTGTAAAAAAATCGGTTAAGTAAAAAATTTTTGATTTTTAAAGGATAAACTTGTAAAGTTGTAGATGGACTTGAATTTGAATGTATTTATACAAAGTAAGGACTGAGATTTAAAAATTCCAAAAATATTGTAAATGTAAACATAGATAATGTGTAAAAATTTTAATTTTGTTTTTTTGCTCAGCGTTTTACACTACAGGAAAATTTTGGGACGGAATAAAATTTTTTTGAAAAATTTCAGACTAATACTTTAATATCAATTATTTTTTTCAGCATGTTATTTTCGCAGTAATTTAATAGAGAAATTTATTAAGTAAAAATATTAAATTAAAAATAAGCTTTTTCCATCTCAGAAGTTTTAAAACGCCGAAAAAAATTATTTAATAAAAGAAAAACAAAATTTCTTAAGGCAAATTTATTAAAACTGATTAAATTTTTAAATTGTATTTGAAAAAATAAGAAAGATATGGATTAACTGTAGAAGAAAATTTAAGGCTCTAAATTTTAGTATGGAAATATGTAAAATTTCTTGATGCTATACAATATCTTTAAATTATTTTTTAATTAATATAATTAAAATAAGTTATGTTCCGTATTATAAACGTTACCTTAAATTTTAGAATAAATAAGATATCTAATACTTTATTTATGATTGAAGAGATACTAAAAAAATATTAACAAATTTTAGCTATTAAAAGAATTAATAATTATATGACAAACAAAATTATAAATGCTAAGTAAATAATTTAAAAATTACTATATTAAAGTATTAAATTTTTATTCGTCAGCAACTATAATTTTAACAAACTAACATTTTTATAATAAAAATTGGATTTTTTTAATTATTTATAGAAAATATGGGAAATTTAAATGAGATATTCAATTAATTCTTAGAAATAAATATTAGGTTTTAAGTCTAAATCTATTTTATAACTAGTTTATATATATCACTACTATTTATTTTTTATCAAGATTTTAACTTTAAAATAAGGTATATATAACTAATTAGTTAATTATAAACCTAAATTATTGATTGTTTATAATTAAATAATTATTGAATTTAATTTGAAATAAAATAAACTTTTTAATAAAGAAAAGTAATGCTTTAAATTATCTATTTATTAGCATATCAGCAAATAAAATCATATTATTTTGCTAATTTTTTATAAATAAATAAATTTGATTATAGAGCGCGTAGCACTCTCATTGGTGCGCAGCTCTTTAAAAAATGTTTCATACTGACAAGAATGTTTGTTACTGATAAAATTATCAGATACTGATAAACCTTGTTCAATACTGGTATAATTATTCAGTACTGATAAAAATGTTCAATACTGATGTAATTTCAGAATACTCGTATCTTTAATACTTGTTGGAGGTCCAAGGACATGGCAGGATTGTGTCTCATTGCATCACCAAAGCGGAGGACGACATGTGTCAATTATGGGTACTTAAATTCCCCACCTCTGATGAAGCTTGCAATATTATTTCTTTTTAGTTCCAGAATTAAAAATTAAAATAATTCAGTGCCGAAGGTCAAAATAGCAGATGTCTCGAGGCCAAGCCAAAGCAGAGGAAGACATAAAATCGATTATGGGTACTTAACTTCCCCAACCTCTGATGAAGATGACCTAGTTGCTCACCTTCGAACAATGAGCAAAGCAATTTAATTTATATATAATAAGAGATTCTGAATTATATTCTGATCTTTTTACATTAATTTTACTTTTAATATGATTTAAAAAAGCAAATAATGTTAATAAAGAAGCTTATTTTTTAAATATCCAAATAATAAGATATAAAAGCAAGAAATTATTAAATAGCAAATTGGATAAACTCAAAAAGAAAAAGTAGAATAGATATGATTGTTTAATAAAATCTCATTAGTTTATTAACTCGTTTACATAATCTTTAAAATTCATAATTTATTTTAAATCAGCTTAGGGTAAGCGAATTTTAGATTTTGATAAAGTAGAACTTGTGTAGATTGGTTTAAAACCTATCACTTGACCAGCATCTAAATGTCTAATTAATGCTTAAAATAGACTAAGAATTATTTTAATTTAAAGTTTTTAATAAACAAGTTTAAATTTCCAGCGAATAAATACAAATGAAAAAGTAAGAAAAAAATGTTTCCAATATGTTACTTTCAGTGAAATGTCCTAAACTTTTCCAATGGAAATTAGAAGTAGTTTATAAAAAAAATATTTTACAGCGAATTAGAAATAAAGTAATCTTTATAAAATCCTTCTTCTACAGAAAAAAATAGTTAAAAATGCCAATATATGTCTTCAAATTAAGATATTATATAAGTAGAAGTTATTAAATATGGAGGATAGAAATAGTATAAAATTTAAATGCTATAAATAATATATTTAGATTACTAACTATTCCAAATGCTACAAAAAGTTTAATAACCTACAAAGATTTTAAAATGGTATAGTAAATATTTACTTAATTATAGATATATAGCTTTATTAAATTTTCTAATTAAAATTTAAATCTTGCTAATAGGTTTTATGGATATATAAATGAGATAAACATTTTTCATTAGATTAAATAGAATTAATATGTAATTTATTAACTACTCAGTAAATTTGAACTATCTAACAAATTAGTGATCTACATAAAATGTTTTGCTGTAAAAATAACTAAAAACTATTTTATTATTTTAAATAATATTTGATAGTATTTACAGATAATTACCTTTTATCATCTTTTAATCCTTAGAATTTCTCTAAGCATTATTTTTATTTTAATCATTATATTTGGATATAGATGCTAGATTTTTCATTATTGATCATATTACAAAAAAATAGAATAAAGCAATAAAAATCCTACAAAGAAGTAATTATGAACTTATATAAGTTATACTGCATTATGAAAGTGTAAACATTAATTCTAAATACCCATGAAAATGGAAATTAACAGAACATAAAAAATTAGCAAAGAAAGTAAGGAGATAAGCTTTATTAGAAGTGAAAAAGCAAAAATCAATATAAAATTATCATAGAATCAAGGTAAAAACTACAAGGTAACTAGGTTATCATCTCAACAATCAAATAGGAAAATCATCCTGTGCTAAGTAATTTGACAAAATGAAGAAAATTCTTAGCAATCAGGATGAGGTAATTTCATTCTTTCAAATAAATTAAGAGAACTGATGATGCATCTTGAACAACTTTTCTTAGAAACGACATTTTTATGGAAGTAATTTATTCAAAATAAAATCTTAACAGAAGAATAACATTGACGTTAATTATAGAATAAAAAAATAGAGGAATTTCAATGACCAATGAAGAAATTAAAATTGATATTGATACTTATCAATTAAATTATTAGATAGAAATATAAAGAACTAAGATAGCAAAAAAGAATGTAAAAATTATAGAATTTATTTCCAAAATAAAACATAAATAGAAAAAAAAGTGCTGATATTGCAAATCTTCCTAACTTATAATAAAAACTGCTTTTGCTACTAATGACTTGACAAGAAGAATAAAGAGATTGAAGAGAATTAGTAAGACTTTTTATAACAATAGGATCTAAAAAAAGATTAGATACGAAATAAACCATTGTCAAATGGAGGGAAGTTATAACTAAAAAGGTATAAAAAACTTGAAATTGCTCTCCATTTATTGATATATTTAATATTACAATTTAATATTATGTCTAAGCAGTAAAAATTAATTCTAGCAAATGTTCATAAGCATCGAGGGTTGATCTTTACGACTATGAAACAAAGTCGAGAAGTTATTGAATATTAAAATAAGCTTTAAAAATGTATATATAAACCTCAATTAAATTAAGAAAACATTATTTTTTTGATTAGAACTAATTTATTAAGTTTCTTAAAGTTATAGTAAATGCTATGATAGTTAATCCATAAGTAAATCAATAATACTAAAGAATATAATTGGTTCTAAGTATATGAAGATAAAAAATTATAATATAGCATAATAGATTAATGATGAGTTTCATTTATTTGGTTTGCCACCAATCAAAGAGTTTAATTTTATATAAAAATTTTCACCTTAACTTGCTTGGATCTTTATGTCATAATTTGAGATTAGTTTTCATGATTTTTTCCAATAAGTCAATTCACAATTATTTTCTATTGAATTCATTGACTGTTTATTAGAAATAAGGAGCTTATTTGTTAAGTTTAAGTATTTTTTTCTATAAAGTAAGCCTACGCTTGATTAGTATTTTTTAAATATATTTTTCCATTATTTTTCTATTGCTCTCTTTTATTTTTACTAAAATTGGTAACAACTCCCCACTTTGTTCTCTGACTCTTACAATACCAGCATATCATTATTTTCTGATGGGGAATCTCTTATGTTGGAGGTTATTGCTTTATATCCATTGGGTCGTTGAGTTTTTAGGATTTTTCTGGCTTAGAGTTTCTGGAATTTTAAATTCCTTTACAATCTATTCTTTTTATAAAATTCTTCCTTAAATTTGCTACAAAGACAGATTTAGAGATAATTCCTTTCGTAATATTGAGTTTTCAGATTTAAAAAATTCCATAGTGTTGATTAGATCGTAAATTCACTGATGGAGCTTTAATATCCTTTGTTAAATTGTGATTCTTCATCTAAAGAAGGTAGAGATTGTTGTAATTTCCTGTAACGAGTTATTAGGTTTTTTTGGAGAGGTCTGTTATTCTTAGGTGCCATTTGCTATAATATAACAATAACAAATTTGATTGATTTCTTGATTTCTTGTAATTATGGTAATTATTGATTTTAATATTTTATAATGAAGTTGAAGTATTAAAATATCTTATAAATTTAATAATTAGGAAACTAATTTTTACAAACTATTTAAAGGATATTTTCTTGCATTATTTCTATTATTCAAAATTAATTCTATGGAATATAATATATCCCTCAACTAATTCTCAAATTATAGAAATAATTTTATTATATTGAAAGACATACAACTTATCTATATATGTCATATTTGGAGTTGAAATGCAATATGTGATATAGGGTTATAAATAAATGATTTATTAGTTTGTAATGATATGCTTATGATTAACAAATTAAATTTATTTTGATTGTCTTAATTAATTTTTATATAGATTAAATCTTTTTGCTTAAATGCTTCAAAACTAATAATTAGTCGTTTATATAAATTATTGAGAATTATTATTTTATCATCGTAGCAATTAATTTTTTTGAGAAAAGCGTCATTAGAAGCACTGCTTAATTAAAAAATAATACATAATTTATAATTTTCCTATAAAACATTCTAAAGAAAAAGTTATATACAGCAACAAAGTGAAATCTCCATATCTCCATCATAGCTTTAAATATTTTTGTTTTTTCATAAATTTTACTAAAAAGTGTTTAATTTATTCATCTTAAAGTAAAATTTACCTCAGAGTCTTCTAATAATTATTAGTAATTATTAAAATATTATACTATAAGAGTATGCAAAAAAAGTAAACATTTATAACATAAAAAATTATAAAAATGATAACTAACTTTCTAAATAATTAATTAACAAAAAGTGCTAAAATTTAGCAAAGCGTTAAATCTTAGTTTGTATAATAATAACAATATTCTAAAATATTTAAATGATAACACAGAAATCACTTGTCATTTTATCTGAAAAATAAATTGAATAAGCTGCTTTACTGAGATTGCCAATTTTCTATTAAAATATCTTGAATTTTTTTGTTTAATAATATAACTTAGATATAGATTTTATATTTTTTCAAAATTATCTCTTATCCTTTTTCAGTTATCTTTTTATGCAAACCTAATAATAAGTTTCCCATACATTTTTGTAAATAAACTATTATAAAGTATGATTTAAAAGGATTAAAATCTTAAAAATTTCTTTCAATCAATAATTTTTTAATTTATTTTTCTTATTTTTTAGTTTTTCTTGTAACTTCATTAATTTACTATTTTTCTAATTAGTTTGAAGAAATTTCAATTAATCTATTACAACGTCTATAAAATCCTTTTTAATCTAATTTATTTTATACATTTGCTATTATTTAAATTATCATCATTTTTAAAATTCTTTATTTTAATCATTTGAAAATATAATTTTTTAATAGTATTTAAAATTATCATTTTAACATATTATTTAAAAAAACGCTTATCTGAGATAGATTTAATTAATTTTTATCTACATATTTCTTCTTGTCTTTTGTTTATTTTTTTAATATTTTCTAAAAAATTACATAAAATATTTCTGCTAAATAAAACCTCAAAAAAGTTTTACTTTATATCTTGAATAAAACTTTTATTAATCTTAAATTATTTCTTAATAAATTTGATATAAATCTGATTAATTTTAAATTTTAAATTGCTTAAGAAATTTAATTCAAAGTACTTTTAATTTTATTTATTTTCCATAAAAGAGCATTATTTATTTTAATGGATTAAATAAAATTAAAATAAACAAATTGTGAAAGAAATAATTCAAATACTTTAAGTTTTTGGTGCTGAAATATCTGTTTGATACTATTTATTACTGATATCTAAACTTTCTAATAAATATGGTCTAGAAAATCTTGGCAAAAATAAAAGAAAGATATTAATAGCTTAATTTTATAGACTAATAATAGAAAAAATAAAATAATTCTATGGAATAAAAAAATAGTAAATATAGCTAAGTTTATGAATTATTTTATTATATCAGAAGTAAATAAATAAAGTTTATATTTTTATTTAAATTTCAAACTAAAATAATTAATTATTTGTAGAACTTTGAATGAAAATAAAAAAAGTTACAAATTAATAATATTAATTTAAACGTTTGCTTGTATTTTAAAATTTAATGCAATATCAAATTTTATAAATTTTGCTTAATTAAAAAATATTTTAAACACTATTTATTTAAATTTCTAAAGTTAAGAGTCAATAAAGCATAAAAATTATTAAAAAAGATATGTTTTAATTACTATTTATTTTTTATATTTTTAACTTTTTTATTATTAATTTTATCATTCATAAAAAATGATAGAATGCTTCTAAAAAAATTTTAAACTACATCCTCAAAAAATGTGAATAGACAGTAGCATCTTTTCTTTCTTTCTTTCTTTCTTTCTCATCTTCTTATCCTAATCTATCTCAATCTTCATTATATCGTAAATTTACTAGCTATGAAGAAAAATAGAAAATTAGAAAACGGCTAGCAATAATCCATTACATAAACTCCTCTAAAGTAAGCAAAAAAGCACCGATATGGCACAACAGTTGGGACTGGAAAAGCTTTATAAAATTAAATTAATGGTAGAAGAGATATGCATTAGAAAATTTACTACAAATTATTTCATGGTTTGCCTATAAAGAGCAAATCTTTGGAATTTACTAGTAATTAACGTCCAAAATATCTTTGGATCAATAAAAACTAAAGTTTATTTAGAATTACAGTTGAAACATTTATATTATGGTTATGAAATAAATTGTTTAATAAAGTGAAAAAGAGCTGTTAGTTGAGACTAAAAAAAATAAGAAGAAATTTCTCTTTTGTAATTCTGAAAGGTGTCTGGTGAGATATTACAACAAATTTATAGAATATAGGAAATTTTAAGACAATTTAAATTGGAAAGAACTGATAAAATTCTAGCCGAGAATATCCAAATAATGGTTTACAGACATTAAAATCTTTAGAAAATACAAGACTCAATGTAATGGCCAACATTTATATATTGGACTAGAGAGATCTCCGGTAAATTCATGGCTTGAGAGGAGCATTCAGATATTTAAGAAGCTTACTTAATTATTTAAAATTAAACATTCATTATTTATGTTAAATTATTTTTGTAGGAATTAATTAGTATAAAATCCTAGATTACTCATTAAAAGTAGGTTCTAAAAAAAAGCGAGAAGTGAGCAATCCTCTAATAAAAAATTAATAATTGCTGTTTTCAAAAACATTTTATTTATGCTTTAAAAAGATTTTAATAAATAAAAAATAATTCCTGAATCTTCTAATAAAAGATTAGATTTGATTTCTCTTATAAGGAATTAAGATTTTTAAATATTAGTTCTAAATTATCAAACATTTATCAGTTCTATCATAATATATTAAATTAAATTAAATTATTTCTATCTGATAACTTTTTATTTTTTTAATAAATATTATAAGTAAAATACATATTTTTGCTAATTTTACGATTTTTTAAAGTTCTATATTATTAAATGTAAATAAATGTAAATTACCTATAAGATCTTTTTGCATGAGATATATTTTAGTTTAACAAAACAAGTTTTTTGTATCTATTTTAAAATATCGAAAAATCTAAAATTCATCATTTGAAAATATAAACTTTTTCTATTATTTAATTTAGAAAAATATAATCGAAAAAATTTTATTATTAAAATGCTTCTTTATTTAAGCCATATAAATATAAATTTATAATTTTAAAAGTTTTTAATTAATTTTTACTTTATTATTTAATCCATCTGAAAAAAGTTTGATAGTATAAATAAAAAGTAAAAAAACTAAATTAAATAAAAAAATTATTCTAAAAATTTGATTTATATATAGAAGAATTATTTCTAATAGAATCTATCTATAGTAAAATTATTTTAGTTGTTAATTTCTATAATATTTTAATATTTTGTATTAAGTATTTTAATTATTTAATTTTAGTAATTTAGTTTTTATTATTTAGGTGTTTTCTACTACATTTTTATGTTAATGTTCTAAAATGCATTTAGATTTCAACAGTTTAAATGAGTAGAGGTAAAAATGTATATCTAAGTGTTTTTAAAATCGATAGGTTAAATGATATTTTTCATTTTTTAAGCGTTTCAGTTTAAATTTAGAAGTGAATTAAACCGAATTAGTTGATGAAGAAAACAGAGTGTACAATAAGAATAATAGTATGGTTTAGTAATAGATTATGTAAATTAGTTGGAAAAACTGATTAATTGAGTATATAAAAAGGTTTCTAAGAATAATTACATGTTATGATATTAATTTGTAAGATTGCTACTAAGGTTTAAAAAAATATATTGGCTAGATTAGAAGCATAAAATGAGTTTATAAGAGCAAAATAATAGTTTTGAAATATTTAACTTTTATTTGATAAAATGATTAGTTTAAAGTGTTTTGATTGGAGTTAAACTATATTAAATAGTAATTTATAAGATATTTGCTAATTAGGTAATTAACAATTTACACTTTAAAGATTTGATGGCTAATGAATATAAACTTTAGTATTTATGTCTATAATTAAATTCTTTGTATTTCTGGCATTGCTTAGACAAGAGATGAATGATAATTAGTTTAATTTAGTTTAGAATCCAATACTTAAATAGCAATAAATAGGAATTTTGGATTGAAAGTAGAAAAAGGAACTGGTAAAGTTCTTACGAAATGAAATAATTAGGTTTATGTTCTCCACTAAGAAACATTTTTTAAGATAAATCTGGAAGAAAAAGTAGGTGAAATGATGAATTAGTATTTGTTGGGTTAGTTGAATTAAAATAGATACTTCTTACATTTAAAGAGATAAATTCTCTTGTTAATGTAATGATGATTAGAATAAATTAGATTATATAAACTTCCTTATATAAATTATCTAAATAATTATATAACTTATACCTCTTCAAAAATATCTGAAACACTCTAATTTTATAATTTTCCAAATATTGATCCATAGTAGAGCTTTTTATTAGTTTCAGAATTCAGGTTATCAACTTATAAATTAATTTAGGGCAAATCAGCTTTATCATTAAGGGTTAAACATACACTTACTAAAATTTTCCTTATTTTGCTACTTATAAAATGTTAAATTTAAGGGAAAATAAAGTTAAATTGCATTTCCTGCATATCTCTTTATAGTGTTAAATGATATTTATCTAAGTTCTTCATACTATGACTTTAGAAATTCAATTAAAGTTAGTATTAATCTTAATACACTCACTGTATATAAGTATTTTAAATTCCATCATTCATATTATCACATTACTATATAAATCCCATTTTGAGTATCTGGGTTTTAAAACTTCAAAACTACTAACTTGAAGGTTTTTGTGAAATGAGAATTTAATTGCGTCAAGAAATCTTATGCTACTTAAATGTTCGCTAGCTTTATGCCATAAATATTATTCTTCTTTATAAATCAAAAAAATAAGCAGTATCTTCAAGAACTTTATCTTTACTTTCATATTGTCTTAGATCAATAATAGTTTCATAATGCAACTCTGAATATTAGTTCGTTTTAGAATTTTACCTACTTTCTAATTATCTATAAGGATTTTTATATGATATACAATAATTCCTTTTCCTTCTTCATTTCTATGTATAGAAAACCAGTTATTAGAAAATACTACATTAGCATAGCAACTATTTCTAACTTGTGAACAGTTACACAAAATTAAGTTATTTTCTAACGTATTGTATTAAATTCTTCAAAGAATGTTTCTTTATTAACTTCTATTTTTTACTCAAATTCATTATCAGCACTACTTGCAGCCATTCATCAAAACTAAGCATCAAGATTTTCTTAGCTAAATAACTAAGAGTTATTTACTAGTTTTGAAAACATTCTATTTTTAGTCTCAATTTTAAAGTTTGACTTAATACAGCTGTGCTAATAATAGAATTGCAGTTAATATTTGATATTTAATTAAGCAATCTCTACTATCAACCTTCTTACTAATAAACCTGCTATTTAATTTATTCCTAGTTTATTGCTTAAGAAAATACTAAAAAGTCTCTATCATATTATTGCTTATTTACTTCTATAGCTTTACTAAATAAGTAGATATTATATTCTTCTACCCATTACTTTTATCTTCAAACATTTAGTATATCCTCTAACAATACCAACTACAAACTTATCTTTACAAATATAATCAACATTTAGATTACCTTTATTCCAACTTTACTAAATTATTATCATCAAATTATTACACATCACTACATTATTACACCACTACATTATCATATTACTATACATCAAATCCCTAAATTTACCATACTATCAAACCTAATTATTACATAACCCTAACTAACTACTATTCTTTATTTCTCTAAAATACACAAAATATACAAAATATACAAAATAGAGAACTTTAACTACTCCTACAATAAGTATTCCTTTCTAAATTACTCTGTTAGTTTGCATATGTAAAGGCTGCTAAATTTTTTATGTTTTAGTACTAATTATCATGCTACAATGCTATATTAGAAGTATTTAGAAAAATTATAGTATCTTATTAATTAGGTGATACTACTAGGTATTACTGGCATTTTGATGCTTACTTATTGCAAATAAAATAGTAGACTTCAAATCTTTAAGTCCTAAATAGTTAATGAGATAGACTGAGAAAGATTATACTTCTCAAATTAGATGAAAAAGTAAATGTTTATAGATCTTTAATTTAAGGTATCGTGAGCAAATGATTGTGCTTTTTAGTAATTTCCCTATACTTAGAACTTATTAAAATAACTACTTTCCTCTACTATCTTTCTAATATCCTGCAGAAAATTGTATAAATCAATTACTTTATTTACACTAATCAAGAGTTCTAATAAGAAGTTCATATTTAACAACAGTTATAATTCAGACAACCATCACCATTCTCACTAAATTTCAAGGAGAATTTCACGTATTTTAAGTTTTAAATTTTCTGAGTGATGAAGAAGAGGAAAGAATTATAGAGATAGTAGAAAGTATCTTTTATAAGTTATAGATTTGAAATAAATAGTACTTTAATATTGTAATTACAGTATATCTAGAATAAATCTAGTCTTATAACTAATCCTAGTATTTTATTTAAAATATATCAATTAGTATTATATCAAAATGCTAAACTAAGATACTATATAACTATCATTTTAAATCATATACAAACCTTAAATATTTCCACATATACTTATAATACCATAATATAATACCCACAGTGCCAGTTACTAGAGGTAAATAGCCAATATTTACTCACTATTTAATAACCATAGTAAGATAATCCAAATTATCAAATTTAATTATAGTAATCCTTATATTTAAACTGTCACTTCCCCTCTATTATAATAAGTAACCAAATTTTTAAAAAATAACTACTGTGTGAGGTTTCAAAAGATAACTAATTAGCAAGTCAATGTTAAGTTCATAATCCCTAGATTGTGTGTTATAATGGAGGAACGCGTTATTTATAAGATGTGTTTTATAGGTTTCAGCCAGATTATCTAATAAATTTAAAGATTAATAAGGATTAGCCTTACTTTAAATGTATTTATGAGGAAAATAAATTCCTTTGGGACTCTTCTATGGCTAATAAGTCTCTACTAAGATTTCTTATAATGAGCTAAAATATGGATTTTATGAATGCTAAATTAGCAGCGAGTTGAAAATGAATATTGCTACTGAGTGTCAGCTATTACTAAATTTGGTTAGTGTATTGTGAGGAGCTATGATTATAAGTTATTGCTAGAAGCCATGAAAAATGCTACTAATTAATACGATATGAACTTATACTGTAGCTATAACGAGCTAAATGATTATCCTTAGAAACCCATAGCGTTAGCGATAATAAAAATACAAAGATATTTTTGAGCTGTAAGTAATAGAATCTTTATCTCCTGCTTTAATAATTTTTTTATGATCCTCAGTTTCGGACAGCATAATATTTAAAGAGCATTTGATAGTTTCTGAACTTTTATTGTCAGAAGAGTTCCTGAAGCAGAAGAATATAAATAGCGAAAGAATCATAAAAAGAGTTCTTATCAATAGGAGTTTCTCAAAGTATAGATTAAAGTAACTAATATTATACTAGCAGCATTTTTAATGAAATTATCGTTCTTGTGATTACAGGAATATGAGCCACTTCTTATATCTACAACTTTGCTAGAATCCAATTAAATACAGAATTCCTTGAAAACTTCCATGAATCTAAAACCACGATATAATAAGAATGGATATATTGCAGATGAAGATAAAAGCAAAAAAGAAAGTTTAATAGTTAATATTAGATAAAGTTTCATCTCATGAAGTATGTAGAATGAATGAGTGTTTAAGATCTAAAAGAAATATCGAATGGTAATTAAGAAAATGATCTAGAGTTAATAAAAGTTTGGCTCAGATGAATGTAAATTATTCTTAGTATGAGTTAGGAAAAGAATAGGATATTAATATTCTGTTTTTTACTTACTAGCAGACTTTTGCTTCAGAATAGTAGTTATTATAGTCAGCAAAAAAATAATTAGCTCTCTTTTAATATGGATTTGATATATACAATTGATACGATAGAGGAGGTAAAATAAACTTAAGATATCAATAAAAAAAATAGTAGAGATTTATAAAACTTATTCGGAATATCCATTGAAATTCAAAAATGCAATTGACTCAGAGGAAATATCTCCTTTATTGTGATCTAAATTTAATATCTAATGAGTATCTATTAATATAGAGAAGATATATTTTAGTTAACGAATAATAAAATGATAATTATTTTGATTATAGAGCATTAATCTCATTTAATTGAACTAAGCTTAATTATTTTTGTATAATAGGTTAGTGATTGAAATGACTTAGTTAAACAATGAAATTAGTATTTATAGAGATAAAATGATTAGTGATAGAAAAGATAATAGAAATAGGAAATATTGATGTATATTAAATAATAATAGAGTTATAATAGAATTACTAAGATTAACTGTATATTAGTTAATAATTAGTATTTTTATAAGAATTTAGCTAAATTATCCTATATGATAGACTTAAAGCCTCTAAATTTAGGTAATTTGAGTATAAATATAAAATTGAATGTTTTTTGTGAATTTTAATCTGTTTGATTGGGAAAAGAGAATAAGAGAAATGGTTGAAGTAATATATATAAAAGTTAAAAGCACTAAACTAGGTTGTTGATTTGAATCTTTTTTCTATTTAATTTGATTAATAAAATTTTCTTATTTAGATTTAATTTTTTATCTATTTACTAAAAATATCTCCAAAATGTTTATAATTCCAAATTAAATAGTAAATCACATTTAATAAGTTAAACATAATTCCAATATAAATATTCATTTTATTAATAGCTCTCTTAAAGTAAGTATTATTTAAAATCATTCTATTTTTATGCATACTCAAAATCATAAGTAAAAATAGATTATGCTTTAAAATCTTATATATACCCAAAAAATTTTAGATACATATTATAAACAAAAAAATAATAAAATATAAGATACAAAAAACATTTCAAATTATTATAGAATACATTTAAATCATTAACATTAACTATCATTCTCAAATTACTTTATATTCATCTTCCTCAAATATTTACACTCTATTACTAATACAAAACATACCAAAATACTATCAATACTATCAATATCATTAACTACTTTTAACTATTCCAAATCTTATCTTCAAAAACATTATCCCATATAATTCAATTATTATTACTATTTAACTTACAACATTATGCCTTATAACCTACACTCAACAAAACAAAAACATTCCTAATAATACATTTAATCATCAACACTATAACATACAACAAAACCATAACCACAAAATTAACACTTATATTCAATCAAAAATAACTAGACATACATAAATATAGGGGTTAACCAGTTGTAATTAGAATAAGAAAAACTAAATCTACAAACATCAATATAAGAGGATTAAGACCTTACAAAATATTATTACTTCAATTCATCCAAGAAAATAAGCTACACATTATGTCCAAATAAGAGATTCATGTACCTCAAATTTAAGACATCCTATATCTTTACGGATTCAGAGCTAGCATAAAAGCAGGCATTTATCTAGTAAACTGTGGCGTTTTACGTTAGAGATAAACGAATAAAAGAGTAAAAAAAGAAGTGTATGGACTTAACTAAGCAGAAATATATTAGGGTTGCAGATAATTAATATAAGCCTTGATAGTAGACTAGCGATAATTAACATCTACGCACCCACAACTTAAGATCAAACAGAACTGGGTATTTTCTATGATGGCGTAAGATAATTTATTCATATAGCAAACGATTTAGAGCTTTAAATACTAATTATGGGGAATTTTAATGCTCATATGCCATAATCTTTACCAAATAAAAAAAATGTAGTAGGATGATACCTATCGAATTTTATGCAAGAGTTTAATCTGACATGAAAAGACCCCAGATTAAGATCCAACATATATCACGGTAATAAGGGAGAGGTAGAATCAAGATTGATTACTGTCTAACAGACCAATTCATTACGCACAACATAATATAATCTAAATTCTATCAAAGCAGGATATTAGGAAATCATTAACCTGGCAGACTAATATTATGTATAGTAAAAAAATAGTGATTAAGTAAAGTAAAAAAAAGATCAGTTTTAAAAAATTCAATAAAAATTGGTATAAGAAAAATTCGATAAATGAGTTGAAGATATGGAAATAAGCAAATTCTCTCATCAAAATTGTGAAAAATTCTATGACAAATGATAAGAATAAATTCAATAAGGCGCAGCTCTAATATGTGGACATACTACTTCTATGCCGAAACAACTAAGAAAATAATTCAAAACTCATGTCATAAAAGTAAAATGATTAATAAGATAAGCCAGATATAATACGAGAGATCAAAATAAGACAGGAATATAGACAAGGTATGAAAAAGATTATAGAAATCAATTTATTATTCTCCTAGATGCAGTCAATAAAGGAAACTTAAGTGACACATGAAAGAATATGCAGAGATTATATAAAAGAGGAAAAATAGCAACGTGAATACTAATAAATTAAGAAGTATCCAACTCTTCAAGGCAAGTTGAGAAAATTTCTATAGGAATGGAAATAAAAATCTACTAAATCAATTTAGAAATAAATAACCAATAGAAATCAAAATGGTAGAAATTAAATAATGTATAAGAAATCTATCACAATGAAAAGCAACAGGACCAGATCAAATAAATCAAGTACAATAAATTCTGGAGGGTAAAAATTAATAAAGGGGACAACTCAGCTAATAGGGAAATATTAAAATCAGGAAATATTCCTAGAAGAGCAAAAGAATCATATATTAAACTTATTCATAAAAAAGATAAACACAGTTAACCCGATGAATTGAAGACCTATTTCCCTTATTAATCATATCCTAAATATTATAGATCTATGGATATTCGAATAACTAAAATCATATCTTATTAGACTTGACGATGAATTATAATACAGTTTTAAGCCTAATAAATCTTAAGCTCAACATATTTTTCACCCTCAGAATTATCTAGGAGTATCTTTATAAAAACAATAAAGAAGCATTTTTAATTTTTATTGATATAATGAAGTTTTTAAATCAGTTATAAGGAAGATATATAACAAAGCTTGAAATAGGACCAGAATAATTAATAAAACTTCTTGCTGAAATATACAGAGAAGAAGAGCATTAAATTGAGAATAAATTACCTCTTTTCGGATAAGTTTATTACAGAAAAAGGAGTCAAATAAGGCTGTACATGTTTCCCCAATATCTTCAATATTATAATAAATATACTTCTAAACAAACTAAAAGAAAATCATATTGGAGTAGCAATAGAACTAAAAACAGAATATTATACAATGCGAAGATACTGTGGTGCACTAGCCTATGCTAATGACATAGCATACATAGTTTAGCCAGACTAAGTAAAAAAAAGATTGAAGATTAGACACAAGAGCTGAAAGTTACATCTTGTCAATAGCTGACAAAAAAATGACTATTATGAAATGGAAATAATATGACACTCTAAACGACAATAAATTAATTGATATGGAAATATAAAGTTTAAATATTTTTAAGTATCTAGGTCACGGAATATAAGAGGAAATATTACACTAAAAACATCTAGAGTTTAGGATTACTGAATGTTAAAAGACATAAGGATGAATCCTTTACTAAATCACATTATAAGAAGGCTTTACACCATATAATGCGCAAATGATACTAAAAGCTTTATCTAAATTTTCGGATATGGAAGTTAATGTATTCCATTCATTGAAGAAACTATAGGTAAAATAATAGAAAATAGAAAAAATTTGAAGTAGATCCCTTAGAGTGATAATAAATGGATCTTTCTGCAAATAAAACGAAAATATTAAGATGCGAATTACAGTTTACTAAAATTTAATTCTATTTATGATAACAGATGTAATGTTCAGATAAAAACTACTATTAAATTTCGAATCAGCAGTAGAATGTTGAATATATCTGCTAAAAAACAACATCCTATTTGAAATTTAATTTTTAAAAGTTCTGATAAACTGCAATCAATGGGTGAATTATAGTTTAGGAAGAATGAAATGAAAAAAGATCAAATTAATATTAAATGAAGCTATAAAATTTCACATCAATGTAGAAGTAATAAACCGCATACAGGATTTTACGACAAGTTTCATGTATAGAAGTTAATTAATGGAATCATTTATTATAGGCCCACCCAATTTAAGATACAACAAACACAGAAAATAGGAAATTTGTTATTTGTTGAGACTTAGAGCCAAATGCAGTAGGCCGCATAGACTTTAAAGTTAAGAACTTTTTAGAAAATGATATATTTAGACTATGCTCAAATGGCGTAGAAAATTAATTTCACATATCTGAGATATGTAGACAATACTAACAGGAAAGAGATATATTAGCATAAAAACTAAAGACAATAGAACTTAGAAAAAACAAACAAATATAATGCTAATTAAATAATCTTAATCAAAATAGTCTGGGGAAATTACGAGTTTGAAAGCTGAAGTAAATCATTATAGAAAGAACAAAAATCTTAATAGGTTCAAAGATTTTATCGAAAGTTTGCTAAAGAAAGTAAAATGGGATATCTAAATAAAACCCTCACTTTCCATAGAAAAATAAATTAGAATTAAAGAGTCAGTTCAAGTGAGCATATCTGAATATACAAAGTACTTGTTAACAAGAAAAAACTAAAAGTAGAAAAAAGTAAATGAGACTACTTGACACTAAGTTGCAATATGATCTAAGAAACGTAAAAAAAGTTCACGGATGAAATAAAAACAAGGAAGATAAAAAGACTACAATAGGTAATAATAAATAAGCAACTACTTCAGAAAGATTCACTAGTAGAAATAGATCCTTAATTCTCAAATTAGCAAGCGCTAGATAGTTGGAAGAGGAGATAGAATAAGCATATGATCATCAAGAAGGCAGGTAAAACTAAAAACATTTTTAGACTATTATTAACAGTAAAATTTGGTTTCTTCTTCTGAATTTTGGTGTACATAATAATGGTGGAATCACGTTATTTATATTTATAGATTTAATTTTTTTTAATAATAAAGTATAAATGAGGTATATCTTCCGGTTAGAAGTTTAAAAAGATCTTAAAGTTTATGGGAGTCTTTTTTCTAATAGAACTCAAGCTCCTATCTGATTTTTTCCTTCAGATCTTTCGATCCCTCGATGGAAATAAAATTATTGCCTTATGTCAGATCGATCTTCAGATTGCTCTTATTTTTTCTCTTGCTGCGGAAATTTTAGTCATAGGTACCATCAATTTTTGCAAATACTGTATAATTTTCTTATTCCCTTTGGTTTTATTTATGTTTTTTCATTTATTTCTCTATTTACATTGAAATATAATTAATCTATTAGGATTTTGTAGGAATTATTGTAATTTTCTTTTAATATATTTACTTATTTAATCTTGCTTCACCCTGTTTTTTCCATCTTATTCTTGAAAAATTCAGATCTCATTTTCTATTATTTGAAGACTACCTCTTAGTATTCTTTTTCCTGTGATGTTTATAATGTCCGCCATAGTAAGGCTCTTTATCTCCAATGAAATCTTCAAATTCTTCTTTTTATTTAGATCTTCTTACAATGTTTGGATTCTTATTATCAGTGTTTATAATAAGTCTTGCATATAAATTGGATCCATGAATTTTAATAGTTTTCTCGTTCAAGCTGTTCCAATTTGTTTTAACATTAAAGTGCTTTAATCCTTATTATTAAATTAGCTAAAATTTATTTAATTTCTTTGGCGGGCCCTTTACCTTGAGAAAACTAGAGTGCTTAAGGCAGGCTCCTGTCTGAATACCGCAGCTGGAATAAAACTCGTGGTTATTTTTTGCGAGACTATCTACTATCTTTAATAGGGACAGTTGGAGGCATTGGTACTCAGTAGTCAGAGGTGAAATTCTTGGATTTACTGAAAACCAACTACTACGAAAGCATTTGACAAGGATGCTTTCATTAATCAAGAACGAAAGTAAAGGGATCCTAGACGATCAGATACCGTCCTAGTCTTAACCATAAACTATGCCAACTAGGGATCGGGGAAACCGTATAAATCTCCTCGGCACCTTCCGAGAAATCAAAGTCTTTGGATTCTGAAGAGAGTATGGTCGCAAGACTGAAACTTAAAGGAATTTACGGAAGGGCACCACAAGGAGTGGAGCCTGCGGCTTAATTTGATTTAACGCGGGGAAACTTACCAGGTCCAGATATAGTAAGGATTGGCAGATTAAGAGCTCTTTCTTGACTCTATGGGTGGTGGTGCATGGCCGTTCTTAGTTGGTGGAGTGATCTGTCTGGTTAATTCTGATAACGAACGGGACCTCAACTTGCTAAATAGACTCTTTCTATCCAAGGAAGTTGTCTTTTTAGAGGAACTTCCAGCTTTTAGTTAGAGGAAGTGTGAGGCAATAACAGTCTGTGATGCCCTTAGATTTCCTGGGCCGCACGCGCGCTACACTGACGCAGCCAATGAGTTTCCAAGTATAGCTATTCCAGCAACCTCGTAACTGCGTCGTAGTTGGGATTGACCTTGGAATTCTTGGTCGTCAACTAGGAATTCCTAGTAAGCACACGTCATCAGCTTGCACTGATTAAGTCCCTCCCCTTTGTACACACCGTCGCTTCTACCGATTTCGAGTGATCAGGTGAACCTCTCGGACTAATGGGAAGTTAAGTGAACCTTATCACTTAGAGGAAGGAGAAGTTGTAACAAGATATCCGTAGTTGAACCTGCGGATGGATCATTAATATTAATATCAAACATTACAAAAATCAAATCTATTTACAACTTTATGCTGGCTTTCATTTTATCAAATATATAAACCTAAACAAAACAAAAGCCCCAACAATAGATGCTAAGCTCTGGCGTCGATGAAGGAGCGAAGCACGAAATTCAATGCGAATTGCAGGATTTCGTGAGTCATCAGATTTCCCAACACATCAGCCACCTTGGGGAAACTCAAGGTATGTTCCTTTCAGTATCATATAAAATACAAATGTAAGTGAATAAGAATTCTCTTACCAAGTGAAAAAACTGAGTATATGTATTTGTGATTTGAGGGGAGCAAAATAACCCGCTGAACTTAAGCATATCAATAAGCGGAGGAAAAGAAACTAACAAGGATGGCCTTAGTAACGGCGAATGGAGCGGTCAAAGCCCACTTGTAAATCTTCGGAATTATCAAAGTTAGGAGGAATGGTGTTGGTTTGATTGACCAAATTGGTCAGGAATGACACATCATAGAGGGTGATAACCCCGTGAGGTTCAATTAGATTAAAAGCCAAACTATCTAAAAATCGGACAGCTTGAGATTGCTGTCCAAAGTGCGAGGTAAACTCTTCGTAAGGCTAAATACGTCCAGAGCCCAATAGTGCACAAGTACCGTGAGGAAAAGTGAAAAGTACTTTGGAAAGAGAGTTAAAAGACCTGAAATAGTTGGAGAGGAAGCTGTGCGTCTACAATAAATCTGAGCAAAGCTTTGAAAAGAAGTATTGCAAGGATATAGTGGACAGATCGCCCGTCTTGAAAGACAGTCCAAGGAGTCTAGCTATATCGCGAGTCTGTACATGAAAATGTGTAGGTGAAATGAAAGTGCTTGGGCAGGACGAAGCCAGGGGAAATTCTGGTGGAGGTTCGTGTAGGTACTGATGTGCAAATCGCTCTGTAGACCTAAGTATAGGGCGAAGACTCATCGAACCATCTACTAGTTGGTTCCCTCCGAAGTTTCCCTCAGGATAGCTGGAACTTTTCGTGGTATCCGGTAAAGCCAATTAATAGAGGTTCGGGAGGAGTCACTCCTTCCTCCTATTATCAAACTTTAAATGGGTGCAATAACGTTTCATAAATGAACGTGACATGACATAAATGTCCCTAGTGGGCCAATCCTGGTAAGCAGAACTGGCAATGAGGGCCCAACCTGAAGCGGAGTTAAGGCGACAGAACTCGTCTGCAAGAAAAGTCGTTAATCAATTTAGACAGTAGGACGGAAGTCATGGAAATCGGAACCTGCTAAGGAGTGTGTAACAACTCACCTACAGAATGGACTAGCCCTGAAAATGGAAGTCGCGAAAGGCTGGTGCCCATACTCTGCCCTCTGGTGTAGGAGGGTGTAGTATCTACATGGAGGTAATTCTGTGAAGAGTTATGGAGCAGGTATTAGTGCAGATCTTGGTGGTAGTAGCAAGTATTCCAATGCCAACTTGGAAGACTGAAGTGGAGAAGGTTTTCATGAGAACCGCACTGTATTTGAGTAACCCGATCCTAACTTTACGAGGAAAAGGGAATATGGTTAATATTCCATAGGTACTTACTACATAGTGGTGACACAATATGCTGTAATATGTCGGGGGAGAGTTGTCTTTTCTGTCTAGCATACATGCGCGCCTGGATCCATTACGGCGAGGGAGGCGTGATGTATGGAAGAGTAGTAAACTGTATGTGTTGTCTGGAGCACCAACTACGATCCATGAAACTTGCGGCATGTAATATGTAGAGTATTCGTACCTATACCGCAGCAGGTCTCCAAGGTTTAGCAGCCTCTAGTCAATAGAATAATGTAGGTAAGGGAAGTCGGCAAATTAGATCTGTAACTTCGGGAGAAAGATTGGCTCTGAGGGCCAGGTAGAAGTCTCCACTGGAGGATTGTGTAACTTAATTTTCACGGAAGTGGGAGTTTTGTCGCCATGACCGAAGGTGGTCGGCCCTGCGGCGAATGGCCACCTCAGAACTGGAGTGGCAGGAGGAATCCGACTGTTTAATTAAAACAAAGCATTGCGAAGGTGATATGTTAACACAATGTGATTTCTGCCAGTGCTCTGAAGTCAAGGTGATGAGATTCAACGAAGCGCGAGTAAACGGCAGGAGTAACCATGACTCTCTTAAGGTAGCCAAATGCCTTCGTCATCTAATTAGTAATGTGCATGAATGGATTAACGAGATTCCTACTGTCATTCAGTAACTTTCTAGCAATGTAACTGAGTGAGAGAAACCGCCAGGTGGGGAGTTTGGCTGGGGCGGCACATCTGTTAAAAGATAACACAGGTGTCCTACGGCCAGCTCAGAGCAGATAGAAACCGCTCACAGACCAAAAGGGGAAAAGCTGGCATCATTTAACGTCTCATTGTCAGGATAAACTGGGAAATTATGGCCTATCGATCCTTTTACGAATTTTAAGCAAGAGGTGTCAGAAAAAATACCACAGGGATAACTGGCTTGTGGCAGCCAAGTGTTCATAGTGACGTTGCTTTTTGATTCTTCGATGTCGGCTCTTCCTATCATTATGAAGCAGAATTCACAAGTGTCGGATCTTTCACCCGTCAAAAGGGAACGTGAGCTGGGTTTAGACCGTCGTGAGACAGGTTAGTTTTACCCTACTGATCACTGCGCCACCACAGTAATCCAACTCAGTACGAGAGGATTCGTTGGTCCAGATCTCTGGTATTGCCATTGGTTGAGCAGTCCGTGTGGCTACTCTACCATCTGCATAGATTATGACTGAACACCTCTAAGTCAGAATCTAATCTGGGAGCGACGCCTTCTATCTACTTATGAAAACAATACTTTTTATATCTCAAACCCTCCCCATGTCTGTTAACAGAATAAGAATGGCTCATTACATACAAGTAGATAGGATAGATCCTTTGTAGACCACTAAGTATTGACCTGGGGTTGTACGCATGAGAGTAAGCTTGCCTTACAATCTGATGAGCTATTACAAAGTCACTTGATCTATCTTTCTTTATCTCTCTGCTGGGACTTTACTCATTTAAATACCTAGTAGTACCTAAAAGTAAGACCTAACAGTACCTAGTTATAATGAGAAGTAGCACCTAAAAGTAAAACCTAGTCGTACCTAGTTGTACCGAGTAGTTGTAGCTATTAATGCCTATTTATACGAGAAGTTTTATCTAATAGTATCACTTAATACCTTGTATTACCTTGTCATACCTATTAGTACCTAGTAGTACCTTTAGTTACTTATCTTTGTATCATCTATCTAGGGTTTTACATCGAGATTCTTATTACTATCTCTGCTGGGGTTTTACTTACTTTAACTTACATTGATTATTAAAGTACAAAATTTCAAATTTCTGAAAATTCGAAAAAAGAGAAAGCAAAAGAAAAAGTTTTGATAAATGAAGAATGAAAAGAAGAAGATGATACTTAAGTATTAAGCACTTTAAGTGCTACCGTTTGAGAAAAGAACATTCAATATAAGTAGATAAAAAGTAGAAAAGAGACTTGAAAGAAAAAATGATGTGCTTAATGAATGAGTTATGTGTGACAAAGGCTGTGAATCTAAAAATTGAGAAATGCATATATAAGTAATGAAGATTGGCTAAGAAGGTAAAAAGATCTTGATGCCTATAGTGGTGACTTAGCGTATATTTTTTAAGACAAGTAGGAGTAAAAGGTGGGCTGTAGTATGGATATTTGAAGGGTATGAAACATAAATGAAGGGGGAGGAAAGGAGTATATAGAAAAGGGGATGGAAATAGAAAAGTATAAATTGGTTGATCCTGCCAATAGTCATATGTTTGTCTAAAGACTAAGTCATGTAAGTGTAAGCATTTACTTGTGGAACTGCGAATGGTTCATTAAAGCAGTGATAGTTTATTTGATGGTGTGTTAGATGAATGTAGTAATTCTAGAATGCATACAAATGTTTATTAGATATTTAGTTTGTGTGGGAATTATAATACACAAGGACCATGAAGCATGGCAGGTCATTCAAGTTTCTGCCCTATCAGTTTTCGATGGTATTGGACTACCCTGTTAATGAGGGTAACGAAGAATTAGGGTTAAATTCAGAGCCTGAGAGACCACTCTAAGGAAGGCAGCAGGCGCGTAAATTACTCAATCCTGAATGAGACAAGAAATAACGACACTGGGCTTTCGTCTCGATGATTGGAGATTCAGTGTCTCTTACCTAAAGCTATTTTCTCTTTTCAGATTTTTGATAATAGAGCCATCTTTTATGATTTGGCCCCTTTATTTTGGGTATAAACATTCTTTTTCCTCATTTTTTAAGAGAAATTAATCTTTATTAGTTTGTATTTTATTAATAAATTAAATTTAATAATTAAATTTTAAATATTTTAATTTTTATTTCATTGTAATTAGTTTCTAAATACTAAAACTAATTTTATTTTTTATAAATGGATATGTAACAGTGTCTAACTGTAAAAATGCTTTCGATTAAGGTTAGTTTTAAGCAAGCAACTTCCTTGTAACTGTGTTTCATGTTTCAACTGTTTAAATACAGTATTCTAGATTACGGGAATGGTCGTATGTAGATATCACAGCAAACTTTTATTATAAGTCCTTAGGATCTACAAAACTATATGGTACAATAACCAATATAACCTTTGTTGCCTCAACAACCTTGTGCATTGAACTAAGTATAGTTAAATCAATAACTCGATTGGTTATAGGAATAATAGAATTAGAAATAAGATTAGTTATAGCTCTTAAGAAATGTTATCAATGGTATTAGTTAGTAGTGGAATAATATCTGCTAGTAGGTAATTAAATGAATATTCAAGATCTTGATAGAATAATATACTTAAAGAGTGAATAAGATTAAGAGTTTACTGAATCGATTATCGGAACTCAATATTCAATAATAGTAATAGCGCTAGCAAATCCACCAGCAGGCAAATCAGTATTAGCTATAAGAACAATAGTAGTAATTTACGGATATACTAAGAGAAATCAATGAGATGAAGTAAGAATAGAATTTAAATTTGAGTGATTAAGGTTTGCGATACAATATTCAGTATTATCTCTTAAATGTCTTCAATTTTCTGAGAGATCATTCATAGGGTTAGATATTAACTTATTAAAAAGCTTGTTAGTTAATAGAATCTTATTTCAGTTAATAAAATGTAATAAGAGGTCTATGTCAAGATCAATAATAATAAAAGTAGTTTCAACAAGAACAATTATAGGATCTCCAATAATATGAAATATAGGAAAACCAATAATTATAATACTTATATTAAAACTAAGCCTCCTAAGACACTAAAGTTAAGACAAATAATAAGTTTAAGAGTAACTAATATAAAAAGACTAATCTCATTTAAAATATGCCAAGAAATTTCAAGTACTCTATAAAGAAAAGATTAATAGTTACTTCAATATATTATTGAACTTAATTTTGAGTAATAGAACTTTTAAGTTCAATAGCTTTAAGAATAACCTAACTTGATAAAATAAGCCTTAGTAGATTTCAATACCTTAACGTTCGATTAGTTAAATCAAATTCTTAGCCAACTAATACAATAACAAAGTATCGATATTTAGTTTTTGAAGTATCATCCTTTAAATCACTCAAGCTTAACCCTTTAGACCTCAGTCTTATTATAGTTATCTAGGGTATCTAATACATAACTGGCTGATAAATTAAATTAGGTGTTAGAGTTATCTAGGAAAATCATAGGAAGTATCGTAGTTATCATCGAATGTGATAACGATAATTAACTACCTGATGTTAAGTTTGCATCATAATAAAATTTCTCCAACATGAGATTAGTGCAAGCAGACATGTCGGACATGACATTTACTGAATGTGATTTCTCCAATTCAAGTTTCCATCAATGTAATTTAAGAAATACTAAGTTTATCGGTTGTGTATTGAGTAATGCTAATCTTTCCGATATAGCAACTGAGTATCCTCATGAACTTAGAGGTCATTCCTACGGCATCAACTCAATAGCTATCTCTCCAGACAATCATTATATCATCACTGGTTCAGGTGATGAAACAATTAAGATCTGAGATTATTAAACATCTGCCTTAATCAATATTTTAGAGGGACATACTTCTTATGTTAGATCGGTAGTAATCTCCTTTGACTCTAGATATATCATATCAGCATCACATGACACAACATAAAGATATGGAATTTCTCTGATGGTACTCTCCTGAGAACTTTAGAAGGACATACTGATTCTGTTAGATCGGTAGTAATCTCCTTTGACTCTAGTTATATAATATCAGCCTCTGATGATTTAACCATAAAGATTTGGAATTTCCCTGATGGTACTCTCCTTAGAACTTTAGAGGGACATACTTCTGATATTATTCGGTAGTAATCTCCTTTGACTCTAGATATATAGTATCAGCATCATGAGACAAAACCATAAAGATTTGGAATTTCCTGATGGTACTCTCCTTAGAACTTTAGAGGGACATACTTCTGCTATTTGCTTGGTAGTAATCTCCTTTGACTCTAGATATATCATATAAGCATCATATGACAAAACCATAAAGATCTGGATTTCCCTGATGGTACTCTCCTGAGAACTTTATCCGGACATACTGATCGTATTACCTCGGTAGTAATCTCCTATGACTCTAGATATATCATATCAGCATCATATGACTCAACCATAAAGATATGGTCTTTTTCAGCTGGTTAGTGTGTATTAACTTTGAGTGGTCACAATTATCAAATATATTCCTTGGCATTATCAAAGGATTCGAGATGGATCTATTCTGGGGATTATAAAGGTTACTTGAGAAGATGGAATGTATAGAGGTTGTTAAGTGTTGATGAATCTGTAGGATAGGTAGGTGTCAATTTAGATAATTTAATAATAAAGTAGTTGGATTGGAATAGTGTATATGCTCCCTATGGAATGAGATTGAGTGATTGTGAAGTAAGCAACATATAGAGTGAGTAGGACTTGAATAGAATTATGAGATGAGATGTTTTTATTAAATTAATGAACTTATTAAATTAATATATTTATTTAGACTAATGAATTTAAGTATTTGAATAATCAATATACTACTATATACTACTATATAATAGTAATCTACTATACTGTTATACAGTTATACTGTTATAATACTAATCTACAATACTGTTATACTATATACTATTATATTGTTATATTGTTATACAGTTATACTGTTATAATACTAATCTATAATTTTATTATACAGTTATACTGATATAAAGTTATAAAGTTATACTGTCATACTACTAAACTCATATATAAAAATTACAATGATATTATACGTTTAAACAGCAATGATAATATATTAAATGTATACTAAAGTTGAGTTACGACTCTAAGCAATAAAGTAGCAAAATTGCAAAGTGTCAATGTAGTTGAATAAATATAATAATAATAATTATAATGATATAAGTGTTTGTTTAAATTGTTGAGGTGTAAGAGTATGTAGTTTGGATTAGATTGAATTTGTGTAAAAGAGGGTGTAAGTATTTACTAAATAAAGGATTGAATGTGTTTTTTTAATCAAAAAGAGTAATTACGTTATTGTTTAAGTATTTTAAAAGGATAATTATTTTAAGAATAGTGGAATGTTTATTTGTTTATAATTGTTTATAACGAG